>OZ038496.1:50485560-50580560 GCA_964036315.1 Acanthosepion esculentum
TATACTCAGAGAGAGAGAGAGAGAGAGAGAGAGAGAGAGAGAAAGAAAGGGAGACTGAAATATATATGAAATAATAGATATGAAATGAACAGGAAGATATATATATATATATATATATATATATGTGTGTGTGTGTATATATATATATATATATATATATATATATATATATATATATATATATATATATATATAGAGAGAGAGAGAGAGAGAGAGATAGATAGATAGTTAGTTAGATAGATAGATAGATACGGATAGTTCTTAGCAAACAAAATGAAATTAATTTTACTTTGATCATTGAATACAATTACACATACACACACACACACACACACACACATATATATATATATATATATATATATATAAATATATATATATATATATACACAGGACCCCCCACACACATACACAAGCACGTACACACACATATACACACATGCACAAACACACACACACATATATGTCTGTGTGTGTACGTGTGCATGTGTGTGTATAACATATTATAATATAAACATATAGATCTAATGTATGCTTTCTACTTTGGTAAAATTGATCAATATCAGAGATAGATTGTGCGTTAATATAATAGGGGTAACTAAGGTCAACACTGAGTGGCAACAGATTGCTTCATACATGAACGCCATCTTTAGGCCATTTTGCGTTTGAGCAGGACTGTAACCGCTCGGTGTTGACCTCAATGGCAACTTTTATATTTATATATCGTTGCTGAATATAACATGAATGTCAGAATATGCATATTATTTGGTATGCACCTTCTGACTAGGACAGTATTTAAAATGGGGGTCGATGATATTCTGACATATGCTGAAAAGGGTGCATTAGTCAAAAACATAGAGATCTATATAGTTTTAATTCATTGTTAAACTTAAAACTATTTATACGAAAATCAAACTTTATTACTGTTGTAGCATATCTACGGACGATAATGGTTATGTCCCCATTCATATAAATACAGTAGTAAATACTGTATGTTGGTCTGCAGTCGGAGATTTGTCTCCAGCTGTGCTGGTCAAACTTTCTGCCTCCAGGCAGAGAGGATCCCCAGACGAGACTATATCTAAGGGCAGAGTCTCGTCTCGGGAAACAGTTATCCTACCCCGTTTTATACGGGGTCTACGGGCTCGGATACCCCACATTAAATTCGACCTTGTGCCTCACCTAACTGCGTGGGGCGGTTGGTAGATATCCTACAGTTGGAGATTAATTGTGGAATTCACTTGACTCGCAACTGGCAGTTGACTACTACTTCTACGCGCCGCTGGCGAATCTTATGTGCTGTTATATATAGAGAGAAAGAATTATGAGATCGGGCTAAATTTATGTTTATGTTTATGTTGATGCGACTACACATGTGCACGAGGGAAGGCGGGACGCTGCGCGTTTTAAAGTATTTTTAAAAATCTATTACCGGTAATAACTGCCACAACGAATACATAGGAGAAACCTCAAGTAATTTAGATAAAATATTATATGAATACGAAAGAGACATTAAATGCAATATTTAATCACCATAACCAGACTGTCCACAATGTTGATTTATAAAATGTTTATCTAATTAAAAGAGAAAACAATTTACTTATATGAAAGTGTTTTATTCTCTTGATCATCCACAGTAAATTTGCGTTCAGGTTCTAACAACTTTTTACCTTTCTCGGCAGACCTTCGGTTATCACAATCTGGGAGATTTAATAACAAAAGAAATGTAAACATAAACGAAAAGAAAACGAAGCTAAATTAAATTAGCTATATGATGTACCCAAAACAAATGTTAAATTAAAATAAAAATTCAAACTCTGAACGCCCTCTTCTCTTCGCGCGCATGTGCAGTCGCATCAACGTAAACAGAAATTTGCACATTGTTATACTTCTTTCCCTCAAAATTTCTCTTAATACATAGAAAAATGTTTTCATATTGTTGTGTCGGAAACCTACCACCCCTCTTGAAGATGAACTTGTCTGTGTCTGTGAACAAAGACTTTAAATAGTGGCACGTCGAGAGACAGAAGACCGTGAAGTTCTTGGCTGCGGCTAGGGAGCCGTGCTGTCGAACTCTCCGCCTCGGCGGAGAGGAACTCGGACGGGGCTTTGTCGCAGGGCAAAGTTTCGTCCGGGGAGGTTGACAGTCCCTAGAACCCGTGTATACGGGTTCTAATGGGCATATTTTTGGCCGAGCCTACGGGCTCGGGGAACCCACACTAAATCGGCCTTGTGCCACATTCGACACATGTGGGAGTGTTGATAAATACCGAGAAGTTCTTGGCTGAGCTAGTTATAGACTACTCAGGCGATTTCTGTACCTTATTACCAACCTATTAAAACCCTTTTTATTGTTACGTATTATTTGTCGTTTGTCTCTACAAACCCCAACCAACATCATAACACATATACATGCACGGGGGTGCGCGCGCACACACACATATATATATATATATATGATTGAATAAATTACAGAAATTATGTCTGATAATATTTAACAATATCCGTTCATACTCATCTATTTGACGTGTGTTGAGGATTTTATATAACGTCTTATTTTTTCATCTACAATGTGTTTTGGGAAGTTATTATTAATGAGAGTTTGCTCAACACACGTTAAATAGAATATAGTACTTCCCCAAAGGACACTAATTATATCAACTCATATATACATTGGCGTTCCAAAAATCCTGGAATAAGTGCCTCGTATCCTGATATCCTCCGATATTGGCAGTGAATGCTGAAAATCTCCTCACAGATGAAGTGACTTGAAGCATCTGAAATGTAATTCTACGGAAGGATGCTGAAAACACCATTTAAGAACAACAAGGCTTTAGAGAAAATGAATAAAAGAGACATGCTTAGAATCAGACAGCGTTAGTTGAAATTTCTAGGGCACATAATGAGGAAAATGGGTTTTGAAAATTTGACACTCACAGGACTACTGAAGATAAGAGGGAAATAACTTATCTACCGGGCTAGTGCAAATGGATGGCAGAATAATGTTTAGGAGAGATGACAAAAAGACAAAATTTCCTAAGAGCTAAAAATTGTAGGAAGTTGTGGAGAGACATGATCGCCCACAACCCGAAGGTACACGGCGCATAGAAGATGAATCGTAGTAAAAACATGATGTGACATCGATTCAAAACCATCTGGAATATCGGAAATTATTGATTCACTTGCATACGAGTATTTTGATTTTTGAGAAGAACTGATTCAGTTGTCGGGTGAGGGGTTGGATCTGAGGGCTGAAGATACAGACATTGATTATTCTTCTTCATGATCCTTTCAGTGGGCTTTCAGATAGCTTGGCAGCGCCCGTCTCTTCTCCAAGCTCTTGACCGACACCCGAAGAGTCCGTACGCAAGGTTTTGAATTCAGAGTCATTCCTGCTGCTATTTACCCAGAGCTGAGATGACAAGAAATTGATTCATACCTTTCCAAAGGCTATTAGCACGTACGTGAATATAACGGATTCGACTAGAATTCGAACTCGACTCTCCGATTCCTCAATCCGAGCTGCTATGCATTATTTCTTACATAGATTAATGCTGGGAACTTTTGGAAGTAAAATTTTGAGAATCCAAAAAATTACACGAAACTATCTTGGCATCATTTGATCGTCCCAATGACAAAGAGTAATGCGAAAAACATTCAAACGCGTCTGCCGAATAAATCCAAATTTTCGATGATCGAACTCTGACCTATTATGAGAGAAGCCCCTGAAAATGGCAGAAAAGCACTGCAAATTTTGAGAGGGAAATACTTGTCAAACGAAAAACCAAAAATAATTTCCTTGTATGGGAAAAGCATGTGGCGAAAGTATAACCGATTATATTATTAGAGCTGAAAACGCTGTAACTTTATTAAAAAAGAAAAAAAAAACTCCGGAGAAGTGATTAACGATAGCTTGCTAATAGGCCAAATAAGCCTTCCGTCCGAATTTAAGCCATTTACTACTGGTATTACATAGAAAGACAAACTAGTAACGTTTCGTAAATGTAAAGAAGCGTTGTGAAGCTTCGAGGAAACTGAGATGATTAAAGAGTAAAGTAACCCAACAAAAGGAAACATGATTTTAAAACTAAGAATTTTAACCAAATAATTAATAGCAAGAGATCCAACAGTAAATAATTATGTAGAAAAAGAAATATTACTTCATCTACACCTCATGACACACGAACAGATTAATAAATTATCGGTAACGAACCGTAATGGAAATGATTGCAACCTTGGCCAACCAACTATTCGCATATTTGCTCACAGTTGAATAGTTACGAAAACTCACGCATACAAGAAATATCCCTAGAACCGTCCATGTTGAACGGCTCGAGTTACTGCCACTGTCGGCAGCACAGAGACACAGAGCATCCAGGAAGCCATCACTGCATGGCTCTGAATTCATTAATTCTGGAACCTTGGGCGAGACAGATGAGGCAATGGAAGCGAAAGCGGATAATCTCAGCTGTCAAATCACCTGACAGCGGAATGCTTTGTTTAGCGTCAGCTTACATGGTTTTCCTATCAGTGATTATAATAACAGATGTAGGGAAAACTGTTGGCAATAATGTTAAACATTTATAATGAATTATACATTTTTTAAAAATCCTTTCGCCCCAACGAAAGCGCTAATTCAACTAGAACGCAGGGCGTTACAGAAAGTGAAAGTGAAAGTCAATGAGAAGACCGAGAATGGGTAGGATTGAGGTAGGGACAAAAAAAAAGGCACAGGTTTAAAGAAGACAGAAAATGGCGATTGACGTTGTATTCAAATTTTTCAAGTTTGTAGTTAACAGGGAAGCAAGAAATCGGAAAGGCGAGAAAAGAAACTGTTAGAGCAGAAGTCGTGGATGCATTTAGCTATTTTATCCTTAAAACAGTGCCAACTTGATAGTTGCCAATCTAGTAGCACACTTAAATCCATGCAGTTGGGGCATCAGACAAAAAACGCTCATTAGGACAGTTAGTGTAAAAATATTTGTAGAAAAGACAGAGGGAAACTATGCCACATCAGTGAGAAAGTGACTGAAGTCGAGATGCCAATCAGGATCGATTACATTGCAGACCTTTCTTTGGATTTTATCAAGAATATGGAGATCAAGAGCACAGGTACATCAGGAGCACAGGTCAGATATGGCAACGCTATTCAATGAACAGAAGAATGATAGATTTATAAATGTGCAAAATGCATTCTGACGAGAACGATTTTCACCGTGAACCAACTTTCCTGGCAGTAGACAAAGCAATTGATTCGATGTTGTTGGTTACTGCCTGTACGGGAATTTTTGTAAAAAAAGAAATAAGTCCCTTTTCCACAAATTTATAGACAAAATACACAGATTAATGCTGGGAAATTTTGGAAGCAACATTTTGAGAATCCAAAAATGACACGAAACAATCTTGGCACCATTTGATCGTCCCAATGACGGAGAGTAATGAGAGAGAAAAAAATCAAACGCATCAGCCGAATACATCCAAATTCTCAATGATTGAAGTCTGTCTTATGAGAGAAACCTCTGACAATGGCAGAAAAGAACAGCAAATTTTGTGAGAGCAATACTTGTCAAACTAAAAACCAAAAATAATTTCCTTGTATACTGTATTAGTTTTCCTGCAAAAAGCATGTGGCGAAAGTATAACCGATTATATTATTAGAGCTGAAAATGATGTAACTTTATTTTAAAAAAAAACTCCGAAGAAGTGTTTACTGATAGCTTGCTAACAGGCATAGTCCTATTAGGCCTTTTGTTCGAATTGAAGCCATTTACAACTGTTATTACTCAGAAAGACAAACTAGTAACGTTTCATGAATTTAAAGAATCGTTGTGAAGCTTCGAAGAAACTGAGATGATGGAAAAGAATAGCAGTGAAAATCGCGCCACTTCATGGCAGTGGAAAAAGTGAAACCAGCAAGAAAGTGAAGTGTGCTGCTGTTCTTCTGCAGTTTAGCATCAGCCATCCTGATGGCGGAGAAAATAGTTCTCTGCTGTTATTATTATTATTATGCCTTCATACTGGGGAAACATTTCTTTTACATAAATATTTATTTTATAGTAATAGAAAATAAAAGTGCAGGCGATGAAAAAACAATTTTTCAATTTTGTCCGGATTAAAAAAATGTTTTTCAATTTTGTCCAGATACAATTTTGTCCAAATTCAAAAAATATTTTCCAATTTTGTTCAGATTCAATTTTGCCCAGATTAAAAAAAAATTTTTTTAATTTTGTCTAGATCTAATTTTGTCCAGATTAAAAAAAAAATATATTTCAATTTTTTCCAGATTCAATTTTGTCCAGATTACAAAATGATTACAATAAGTGATTACATGTACAAATCAATATTTGCATGTGTTTCAAAATAAGGCATATCTCAACAGTACACAGACCCCATATTAAAACACTTTGTCTTGGATGTTAACACAACCCTGTACACTCTCATGAATACAATAATAGAGATGGCAAATTCTGTCATGCAATACATTATTCTCTGACTCTTGTAGCTTGACACAATACAGCAGGGAGTTTAACTGAAGAAGTTAGGTGTCACCCAACTGGGTTCAATAGGGTGGCACGTCTGACAATTGTGATGGCCAGAATGTAGTCAAACATCGTACAGGTTAGGCAGAGTGGCACAGGTATTTTCCTGGTAGAACAGGCATTTTGCTTTCCTGTTACAGGAATGGCAGTAGAACAGGTTGAACATGGTACTGTGTTCCTTCCGCAAACATTAAAGGTCCAACATGGCCCACCACACCATGATACGGTTTGTGTCATGGTCAAAAATACTTGTGGTGAAGGCAACTAGAGTTGTCTGCCCTTCAAACCTCTAAGAAGTATTGCTATGGTTGTATAAAATTATAAAATATAGTTTAAAATAAATTCTAAAAGGTTTCCGTGGTAAAAATTGTGTTTTTTGTATTTTGTTTAAGAATTAAATGTTGCACTTGATAGAATAAATAATTACAGTGTAATGTCTGTATAGATTTAAAGAACTATTTAGTTTATCATACATTTTGTCTAAAATGAATTTAAATGGTAACACAAATATGCAATATAACCTCCCTACACATACATACATATATCATACACACATATTGACAAAAAATAAAATTGTGACACTGTGAATATATATTTTAATTTACCCCGGATTACAATTATCCAGGACTAAAATCATATTTTCAATATATCTAAAAACCTTTAATACAGGCATAGAAATTACTTGACAAAACTAATATGGTTTGCACATTTATCTTCGCAGCTCGATTAGTTCGTTACTTTTCCGCCTCTTGTCCTATTGAAGCAGAAGCCAATTTAAACAGTTTATTAATAAAAATAGAGGCTTCAGATTAGTTAGTAACTATTATAAATGTAATTTCATCTAGTAGTCATGAAGTAATAAAGACATATATTACATAGAAATCAATAATTATTAGATCGAACCAAGATATAGATTAACTGCACAGTTTTGAATCATTTCACCCGAAGCAAGGCGATAAAGACGAAAAAGCTTACTGGGGATGAAGAACAAAGAAGTGAAGGAAACTAAGAAAACGTTACTGAAGAGAAACGGCAATAAAAAGAACATTATTAAAGAGGCAGAAGACGACGATTGACGCTGAGTTTGACATTATTGTAGATTGTTGTTGGCAAGAAAGCAATAAATTTCCAGTTTTTTGCTGTCTTCCATAGGTGAGAAATGCGAGAGAAGAAACTATTAAATTACGGTTACATTTAACAATTCAAACAGTAAAATGATGGGATCTTAGCTGCCAATCGACTACTGCGCTTAAATTTATGGAATCGCGGTACCAAAGAAGAATTTCTCATCAGAACAATTACGGCGAAAATATGTGTAGAAAAGACACAGGGAAACTACGTTAAGGCGTCGAGAAAGTTATTGGAGATGAGATGTCTGATTGGGACCGATAATATGGCAAATGCTTATTTTGCATTTTTTTTCACGATTTCATGATATATAGCAGAAGCACCAGACCAGATATGACAACAATATTCAATACACTGGCGCATGTTTTACTTATAAATGTGCAAGACGAATTCGAGTGAAAGAACTTGTTTAGCACCACACAGTAAGAAGACTTAACAATTGACTCGATACAGTAAGCGATTATATATACAGACCAGTAGATGCAAATGCTCCGAAATAGGAAGTATATCAACAGTACTCCGATTCTCTATTAATCTAATACTTATCTTCATTGGGGTTTGGCATCAGGCTTGTTCTTTCGTCTGTATATGAAAGTATAGATAGTTAATACTATCCTGTGATATGTTATACCCCCCATCACCATCTGAATCAGCACCCACAGACATCCATTTCTTTGGTCCAATGAAAGAGGCTTTAAGAGGTAAACGTCATGGCGGTGATGAGGAAGTAAAAACTATTGTAAGTGGCTATATCAGCAGTCAGTTGAGTTTTACGAAGCTGGCATGTGAACCTGTGATATAGGTATATATATATCTTGTAGGGTATATTTGTGTTCTTTATTTCTTATATTCTTTATGTGCCGTGTGCTGCCTCCCCACCAGGACATAAGCAATCTTGGCTCTGCACAACTTCTTGTCCTTTTTAGCTCTTAATTAATTTTGTCTTTCTGTTATTTTTTTATAAAACCCTGTACCGCCATAAATTCATTCAAGCTTACAAGGTAGGTTATGCGTTGTTTTCTTGCCTTTAATCTGTCCGGTGAGTATCACATCGTTTCATCACACATCGTTTCATTAGCCTCATAGATAGGTTTTGAAAAGAAACAATGACTTATTGCCCGATGAAGTCCTCTAGGCAGAAACAGTGGCTGCAAGAAGGTCATTGTTTCAGATATTTTATATATTAACTTGCCCTACATTTTCGTTCTATTGAGCACTCTTTTGAATTGGGCCGTTCTTTTGCCGAATATCGTTTTTGAAAAAAAAAAAATTTCATAATTATATATATATATATATATATATATATATATATATATATATATATATATATATATATAATGGTTAATGGTCAGAGTTAAATCAGACCAGGAGACATTAGTATTAAAAAATTCTCAATATATACCTGTGAAAAAACAAAAGTAAAAATAACATCTAGAGCTTTTAACTTTAAAAATCAGGAGTTCATTTGAATCCGCGACCTTGATTTCAACCTTATGGTATCCTCAGGCAATTTTTATCAAATGACCTCTTAACACTATTTAAAAAAACAAAAAACTAATGAATGCTATAATATTTTTAAAAAAATAAATAAACAAACGCACGACGTTGGGTGTAATAGAAAGGGAGGAGGAGGATGTTAAGAAGGAGAAGTGGGAGAAAAGAAAAGCAAGGGAATTGTAAATGTGTCGGTGTGTGGGGGGGTAATTGAAATGTAACCTTTTTTTTTAATCCAGCCTCATATGTGCTTAAGAGGAATTTTCTAATATGTAAGCAGGGTCTTAAGACATCGGGTTTCTGGTTTAAAAGGTTCTTTGGATTCAAAGAACAAATAGTTCTGTCTATCTTTTGAACTGTTCATTGAGCACTCCTTTTAATATAACCGTTTCCCAGACAAGAAATACTTTCTTGTTTGTAATAACAGTTTTATTATATATATATATATATATATATATATTTAAAGACATTTATATTATGTTTAACGTTCTTTTTATAGATACATGTATTTAAGCAAATGCTCTGTTTTATAATAAACAGTATTAAATAACATTTACCGGCCTGAATGTCCGAGAAATTTTCACTCTCCGACAGGAATCGAACCTGTATCCTATACGGAACCATCATTTCGCGTGATGTGGCCGAAAGGTTAAGGCACATGACGCGAAATGATGGTTCCGTATAGGATACAGGTTCGATTCCTGTCGGAGAGCGAAAATTTCTCGGACATTCAGGCCGGTAAATGTTATTTAATACTGTTTATTATAAAACAGAGCATTTGCTTAAATACTTGTATCTATAAAAAGAACGTTAAACATAATATAAATGTCTTTAAATAAATTGTCGGGCTATGTCCAATTCTAGAATATATGACGTCATTTGTTTACATTTGATACGCTAGAGTAGATATGAATAGAAGAGATTCATGGAAGATTTAAGTTTAAAGATAGTAAAATCGACCTTGCTAACCAGACGCTGCTCTTTGGCCGAAAGGTTAAGGCACATCACGCGAAATGATGGTTCCGTATAGGATACAGGTTCGATTCCTGTCGGAGAGCGAAAATTTTCTATGAAAATTTCTCGGACATTCAGGCCGGTAAATGTTATTTAATACTGTTTATTATAAAACAGAGCATTTGCTTAAATACATGTATCTATAAAAAGAACGTTAAACATAATATAAATGTCTTTAAATAAATTGTCGGGCTATGTCCAATTCTAATATATATAATAAAACTGTTATTATATATATATTATATATTATATATATATATGTGTGTGTGTGTTATGTTCTTTGAAGATATGGACGATGATGGTTCTCCACAACTTCCCTTTTCAATAACTCTTGCTAATTTACTACACCTCTTTGAATTTGTAGTCATTGCTCAAACCCGCCAAGTACATTGTTCGCGCTTTTCTGCTCTTTCTCATGCTTTCTATTTGCGCTCTGGATTTTAAACTTTCCAAACCTTCTTTCCTCATTTTGTATTGGAAGAGTTACAGCAGTCTCCTTCTGCTTGTTTGGAGCAGTTTATTTCTAGTTCTGATTTTCGTTTTTTGTTTCTCCATTTTTACACGCTCTGGGCTATTGTCAACATTCATCAGCAGAATCAGATCACTGTCGGTTTCAGACTTTTCTCCACTTACGATGAAACTAGCCACCATTTTCTGCCATAGATACGATTAGACATTAAATAGCAGGTCAACACCATTTTCTCTGTTTCTAAGGACATTTTCTCGTCATGATGGCAATTATGACTTGGATAATAATGTCTTAAAGCAGACGATAATTGGGAATTAATTTATGTCGCTACTAAAGATAAATAGAGTGATATTACTGAAAATAATGGCCATGATTGAGACAAAATAAATCAAACTGATAAGGAATCATTGCCATGCTGACGAATAAAATGACAACCAAATCTCCGTGAATGAACTGACATTCGACACAATTAAACGGCCAAGAATATGATATCTTTTTTACAACAGGTATTGTCCTTCATTTTGTAGTCTAAAATCAGGGATGGACAGGTAGTGTAACGGATATCGGCACGGAAAATGGAATTAGTGGGCGGAGTTCAAGATCCGTGCTAGTCGGTAGCATTCACTTTCGAACTTATGGGAAAGGCATGAACCCGTTTAGTTTAGTCTAGTCGAAGAGGAGGAACATGCTGAACTCTAAACCACCGGGCAAACAACGTCAAAGCACTCCATCGTCGATGCCAATTCAAAAAGATTAAAGAAGACAAAGATATTATAGATAGCAGGTAGTGAAATTCTGAGGCATTATTTTCAGTTATTATTATATATACACCATATAATTTCCAATACTATTATGTTGTATCTTTCTATTGGAGATATTATAATGGTAAATATTTACACTATTTAAATTGTTCCGAATGCTGTTCGCATCTTCGATGCCATATTCACGACGTTTCGGTCGCTGTACGCTCCGGCCTTCTTCAAGTGATTGGAATTTTGAACTGAACACCTTATTTCGTCAACCACAGTAGATTCGACGTGCCATACCTCTTCCGGATGTCTCAGTAACAGTTATCTCTCTTTAAATCAATTCTCCAAGTTTTTTTTTCACCTCAGCTGTAGCAAGGTATTGAACTCACAAATTTTGGGTCAATTCACTGGATTCAACGAACAGTTTTAGCCACTGGGCCATGTGTTCTTGAGGACATCAGTGAGTGAATGTTTTGAACTTATAAAAATAATATCTCAGTAAATGATTTTTTTTCCAGAGCTCATATTATAATTTTGTTTTTGTTATTGCTTTTATCTAGCATTCCGTATTACTGGTTCCCATATTCTATCCATTTCTATGCTTGGACGGCTCAGGAGATTTTTTGTGGCCTAGCATATGCGCTGATTCCTTAAGTTTTTGTATTTTCCAGTGATGTTCTCTGTATTATTTCAACCTCATTCCACAGGGAGCGGTGATCTCCCTTTCCCCACCATAATTGGACACCTCCGCCTGATTTTTCTATTTCCCCTCGTGTTACGGCTAGACGGGCTTCCCGTAGTCTTACTTTAAGGGGCAGTCTGTTTCTCCTCTATATTTCTTATCAGAGCTGCATGGGATGGCGTACACACTGTTCGTAATCATGTTCGGGTTCAACTCGAAAGGGGCATCTGCGAAGTATTGAATCACTTTTGAAGGGCGTTCTGATGTTATACGGACCACAGATTCTTTGTATCTTTTCCGATAATCCCTTCACATAGGGTAGGCAGACCGAGAATGTTTCCTGTGTGCTGTTATCCGCTTGTCCCCTTCTATCACAGTTTGTCGGAGCTGCTGTCATGTACGCAGGATAGTTACATTGTAGGGTACTGCTTATACTAACCTTTCCTTCATATGTCTCTGTGTTTGCCACTTATGACTTTTGATCGATGTCGTAAGCAGCGGACGATTTCTTTCTTTACACTGTGTGTGTGTGTAGTGGAATTGAACGTATTGTTCCATGAATGTTTGCTTGCGGTATACGGATTTCTTGAACCCATGCTCTGTTCGATATATTAGTACATCCAGGAATATTAATTTGTTCTTTTCTTTCTCCGCTGTGTCGAAAATCTTATTGGGTACATATGATCCGGTATTAGCTGGACCTCTTCCTAGTGTGGCCAGAGTATGAAGGTGCCATCTACATATCTCAGCCATAGAGTCGGCTTTAGTGATATGGATTATAATGTCATTTCTTAGAAGTATTCCGTGTATATGTTAGTCATGGCTGGTGATAATGGCGTGCTCATTGCTAAGCCTTCAACTTGCCGATATATGTCTGATCCCATTCCGAAGTCAGCGTCTCCTTCAGGCTATCTATTGGCATATTGGTGCGTTCTCCTCGGGATGAGTCCGAGGCCAGCCTGTTCCTGACTACTGATAGTGCCTCCTCTGTATATATACCTTGGTGAACAAATTCACCATGTCTAGGCTCGCCATTAGGTTGGATTGGATGGCAGCATCATTATTTCCATGAAGTGGGCGGAGTTTCGGATATATGATGGGGATTTTCCTATTAATGAGCCAATGATATCCACAAGGAAGCGACTCAGATGGTAGCACACAGAGCCTTGGCAGCTAACAATTGTCATGTGCGGAATATCGTTTTTGTGAATTTTGGGGAGATCGTATATGTGCGGTAGTTTGCTGTAAGGTTGTGACAACTGCCTGTATGTCTTATGTGGCAAGTTGGTCTAGTTCTTGATTACGATGAGCGACAGTTTTCGTTCTGTTTTCATTGTTGGATCTTTCTTTACTAAAGTTTCCAATTTTCCTGTATATTCCGTTTTGTCCATCACTACAGTCGCATTGCATTTGTCAGCTGGTAGTATGGTTATGATGCCATTACTCTTTAGGGTTCGGATTGCCAGCCTCTCCAGTTTGTGATTTTTATATGGGCGGCTTGGCTTTCTCCAGTATCTGTCTCGCTATCCATCTTAGACAGATATAATGGCAGTTACAAGACTTGCTATGTAAGCAAATATGTGGATGTAGATCCGACGGTATGATGAAAATGTGGAAAAGACAAAGCAAAATCCGAATATGTGAGTTTACTGTTTTTTATTTTGTTTTTTTTATTCTTTCTGTCAACGTCAGACGTTTCGGTCTAATAGACCATCTTCAGGACATCTGACTAGTCCTGTATATATCGTCTCTTTATTTAACTTAAATTTAATATAAATATGTCTCCATTAACCATGTCCTGAAGATGGTCTATTAGACCGAAACGTCTGACGTTGACAGAAAAAACAAAAAACAAAATAAAAAACAGTAAACTCACATATTCGGATTTTGCTTTGTCTTTTACACATTTTCACCAAGACTTGATATATAAAAACATTGTTGTGCTATTTAACGTTGGAATCAATCTTTTATATTATTGTATTTGAGTTTATAAGTATTTAATTGGTTCGGGGATAGGTAAATATTGTTTATTTATAATTGAGTCTGTTGGAATTTAGTTGAATCGGGGAAGGGTAAATGTTGATTATTCATATTTGAGTCTGTAAATAATTACTTGAATCGGGGAGAGGTAATTATTGTCTATATTTGAGTCTGTAAGCATTTACGTGATTCAGTGATAAGTAAATATTTGACGTTTATATTTGAGTCTATGAAATATTACCTGATTCTGGAATAAGGAAATATTGTTCATTTTTTGAGTCTATAAGCATTTAGCTGATTCAATGACAGGCAAATACTTGTCGTAAACATCTAGTGCGTCCTGGTATAGTTAAATATTGATCGTTTATATCTTAATCTATACGTAATTAATTGGTTCAGGTATAGCTAAATTTAATGCTTGTATTCTAGTCTATATGGTTTTACTTGATTCGTGGAGAGATTAATATTGGTTGTTTATATTTAAGTCTATAAGCATTTTTCTTTTTTATCATTTCACCCCAAGCAAGGCAATAAAGCCACTAGGACGCAAGAGGTTAATGAGTGCTAGAAAATATAAGAAAAACTACTATTAAGGAGAGAGGAGAATGAAAGCATAAGAATTAAGAAAATACAGTTTATCAAAACTCAGCTTGTCATACTCACTGCATCGGGCGGAGAAGAATTCGGAAAAGTTTGTGCCTACGGGCAGAGTTTCATTTGGGAAAAAGTAGACAGCAAACCGACCGCGGGAATTTTTGCCCGACCGTACGCGCTCGGAAAGTCCCATGTTAAAAACCGGTGTTGTGCCACACCCCGCCTTGTGGGGGTAAATACCGAAATAAGAAGACAGAAGATAACGATTGACTTTGCATTTAAATTTTTGAAGATCAAAGTTGACTGGGAAGCAAGTAGCCGGAAGAGAGTTCCACAAGCGAGAAGTGCGATAGAAGAAACTGTTAGCATAGAACTTACGGTTACATCTAATCATTACTTGGATCAGGGATTAGTAAATATTTGTCGTTTATATATGAGTCTAAATAATTTATTTAATTCTGTGACAAAAATATAGACCGTTTCTATTTGAGGCTATAAAACATTTCCATTATCGAGGAAAAAGAAATAGTGGTAATTTTTATTTGGGTCTATAAGCATTTACTTGATTTGAGGATTAGTTAATATTTGTTTATATATATAAGTCTATATGTATTTACATGGTAGTTGGACATTTTGTAAGGTCTGTTCTCTGCGCTACTGGGGATGCAGTCGGTGTATTCTAAGCTGAGGGATAGTCTAGTTCATCTATGCGCCGGGAAACGTCAGAACTTGAGCGATCATGACACTCCGCATTTTCCAGTCTTTTGTAGATCAAAGAAAATTTGGTCTTTTTGTTATGTCTCCTAAAACCCTGTTCTGCCAATCATTTGCAAAAGCTTGTCAGGTAGATAATGCGCTGCTTTTCTTTGTCCCTCTTGTCTTCAATATATCCTGTGAGTGTTACATTTTCCGAGTCCTCTTTCCGCTTTATGTGACCTAGACATTTTAACTGCCTCTTCCTGTTGTTAAGTATGCGTCCTATTTGTTTCCATTTTCTCTAAAAGTTCGTCGTTGTTTACATGTTCCGTTCAGGGTATTCTAATCATCCTTCTGTAGAATCTGATTCTGTAGATCCAAGTTTCTTCTTCATCTGTGAAGAGATTGTCCAGCATCCATTGCCTTATAGCAGGACTGATATAGACTTCTGTACTCTTTCCTTTGCTTCTGATGAAATACATTGCTTAGCTTTGGAAAGCAATCTTTCACTATTTCAAGTTTGTGACCTAGACATTTTAACTGCCTCTTCCTGTTGTTAAGTATGCGTTCTATTTGTTTCCATTTTCTCTAAAAGTTCGTCGTTGTTTACATGTTCCGTTCAGGGTATTCTAATCATCCTTCTGTAGAATCTGATTCTGTAGATCCAAGTTTCTTCTTCATCTGCGAAGAGATTGTCCAGCATCCATTGCCTTATAGCAGGACTGATATAGACTTCTGTACTCTTTCCTTTGCTTCTGATGAAATACATTGCTTAGCTTTGGAAAGCAATCTTTCACTATTTCAAGTTTGAAAATCCGAGTCGCACTTTTCGTCCTCTTTTCCAACCTCTTCCAAGATAATTGGGTTTTTGTACTCGTTTTATTTTGCTATGTTCATTTTGCAATTAACATGTTAGACTGTTCTTTTACTGACCACCATATAATTCTACTTCATGCAATTGATATTTAGTCCTCAAGAATTTACTTGCATCAGGAATAGGTAATTATTTTCTATTTATATTTGATTCTGTAAGCATTTACTTGAACCGGGGATCGGTAAATATCGTCTATTTATATTTGAGTCTTTAAACATTTGCCTGAGTCGGAGATCAGGAAATATTTTTTATTATATTTGAGTCAGTAAGCATTGACCTGAATCGGGGTAGGTAAATATTGTCTATTTATATTTGAGTCTGTAAGCATTTACTTGAACCGGGGATCGGTAAATATCGTCTATTTATATTTGAGTCTTTAAAAATTTGCTTGAGTCAGAGATAAGGAAATATTTTTCATTATATTTGAGTCAATAAGCATTGACCTGAATCGGGGTAGGTAAATATTGTCTATTTATATTTGAGTCTGTAAACATTTACTTGAGTCGGAGATAGGTAAATATTGTCTATTTATATGAGTCTGGAAACATTTATTTGCACGGGGGATAAGCAAATATCGTCTATTTATATTTTAGTCAGTAGGCATTGACTTGAATCAGTTTAAGTAAATATCGTCTATTTATATATGAGTCTTTAAACATTTATTTGAATCGGGGTCAGGTAAATATCGACTATTTATATTTGAGTCCGTAAACATTTGTTTGTGTCGGAGACAGGTAAGTATCGTCTATTTTACTTCAGTCTGTAAACATTTATTTGAATCGGGACAGGTAAATATTGTCTACTTATATATGAGTCTGTAAACATTTATTCCGGTCGGGAACAGATAAATATCTTCTATTTGTATTTGAGTCTTCAAACATTTAAATCGGGGTCAGGTAAATATTGTCTGTTTGTATTTGAGTCTGTAAACGTTTATTTGAACCGGGGACAGATAAATATTGTCTATATTTGAGTTTATATGGATTTACTTGAATCGACGTAGGTAAGTATTGTCTATTTATATTTGAGTCCGTAAGCATTTACTTGAATCAGAGATCGATAAATATCGTCTATTTATATTTGAGTCTTTAAACATTTATTTGAATAGGGGACAGGTAAATATTTTCCATTTATATTTGAGTCTGCAGTAGGCATTGACTTGAATTGGGGTAAGTAAATAACGTCTATTTATATTTGAGTCTTTCAACATTTATTTGAATAGGGGACAGGTAAATATTTTCCATTTATATTTGAGTCTGTAGTAGGCATTGACTTGAATTGGGTTCAGGTAAATATCGACTATTTATATTTGAGTCCGTAAGCATTTTCTTGAGTCAGAGGCAGGTAAATATCGTCTATTTATATTTCAGTCTGTAAACATTTATTTCAATCGGGGACCGGTAAATATTGTCTATATTTATTTGAGTCTGTAAACATTTACTTGAATCTGGTTAGGTAAATACCGTCTATTTATATTTGAGTCTTTAAACATTTATTTCAATCGGGACGAGGTAAATATTTTCTATTTATATTTGAGTCTGTAAACATTTATTTCAGTTGGGGACAGATAAATATCGTCTATTTATATTTGTATCTTCAAACATTTATTTAAATCGGGGCCAGGTAAATATTGTCTGTTTATATTTTAGTCTGTAAGCATTTACTTGAACCGGGGACAGGTAAATATTGTATGTTTATATTTGAGTCTCTAATCATTTATTTGAAACGGATACAGGTAAATATTGTCAATGTATATTTGAGTCCGTAAACATTTGCTTGTGTCGGAGACAGGTAAGTATCGTCTATTTTACTTCAGTCTGTACACATTTATTTGAATCGGTAAATGTTGTCAATTTATATCTGAGTTCTGTAAACATTTATTTCATTTGGGGACAGATAAATATCGTCAATTTGTATTTGAGTCATCAAACATTTAAATCGGGGTCAGGTAAATATTGTCTGTTTATATTTGAGTCTGTAAACATTTGTTTCAGTCGGGGACAGATTAATATCGTCTACTTATATTTGACTCTTCAAACATTTATGTAAATCGGGGTCAAGTAAATATTGTCTATTTATATTTTAGTCTCTACACATTTATTTGAAACGGAAACAGGTAAATATCGTCTATTTTTATTTGAGTCTGTAAACATTTATTTAAATTGAGGACAGGTAAATATCGCCTATTTATATTTGAGTCTTTAAACATTTATTTGAATCTTGGTCAGGTAAGTATCGTTTATTTATATTTGAGTCTGTATGCATTTGCTTGAGTCGGGGGACAGGTAAATATTGTTTATTTATATTTGCACATTCATATTTCTTCTCACTTTTCCTCATTACTTTCATTATGTGTTCGTGTAGTTTCCTTTCTCTATCTGCTAGGAACACTCTCTCGTCTGCTTATGTTGTTAAGATTGTGTCCGACAATAATTTTCCTGATAATTTTCTCAGAAACAGTATAGGTTGAATAAATCCGGTGAGAATAAACATCCTCTTTTTACAACCCTTTCTATTTTTGTATATTTACTGAATTCATTTTCTATATGCAGATGGTTTGTCTCCATGAGCGTAATACGCATAGCCGAAGAGTTATTTGTTACAGCTTAATAGACAGTATTTAGAGATTATAGCAACGAAAAACTGGAAGCAGTCAAAACAAAAATACAGTTCATAATATCGTGAGATGAAATACTATTATCATCTAAAAAGAGTGGATCAATATAAATTGTGGAAACAATAATGTATTTTTCAGTAATGTACAAAGAAACAGGATTTGCGATGTTTGCCTTTTGTACATTTTCGACCATTGAAAGTTATTTAGAAGAAATAAGTGTAATAAAAGGAAATTACTATCTCCAAGAAAATGATGCTTTTAAGTTAATAGTTAAAATCCTAATATAGAACACACCGTTTATGTTGGCGTACATGGCGACTGGGCGTTTCAAGTTCAAATGTAGGCTTCGAGACAACCTCGCCAAAATCGTATTTTAAAATGTATTGAATATTTTAAATAAATTTAGTAAGCATATACTTTCTTTTCACTCAAAATCTAATGAAGAAACGGTGGGGAGATATTGCCAGTTAACCGTAATAGCTTAACGAAAACACAACCCCCAGCAGTAGTTGTTGGGTGCTGTGTTTTCGTTGGCTATTACGGTAGCCGCCCTCGAGGTGGTGTAATGGTTAGCAAGCTTGTCTCGCTAGAACAATTACGTCTGAGTAGTGAGTTCGATCCTCACTGGGTGCCCCTTACTTTCGGCCTTGTGCCACATCCAAGCGTAGCTTGGAAAATCACTATTACGGTAGCCTGAATGCATTTTCCCTGCTAACTTGTTCCATTGTTCTTGAATGCAATCTTTAAACGGCATGTTGAGACAAACATCCAATTGAGTTTTCGTTCAACATCACCGATAAAAGGGGGTGAGGCTGGGATTAGCCTGTGATATGATCCCTTTCCCCCATCAATGGATCTGCCATATTTCGGAGAATCAGCTAATATGCAAAGTCTGTCAAAGCTCAGCTTGTCGGAATTTCTCTTTTCGGGAGGAGACGAACTCAGACAAGGCTATGCATTTCGGTCAGAGTCTCGTCTGGGGAAAAGTAGACAGCCAACCGATCCCGTGTATGCGGGGTTTACGGGGAATTTTTAGCCCGAGCATACGCCCTCGGAAAGCCCACAGTAAAAACTGGCCTTGTGCCACATCTCGCCTTGTGGGGAGATCTCGGTTAAATACGGTTTGATTAAAGCTCGAATGAGTCAGGCGGTTCGTTGCCTGGCTCCAGTTGTCAAGAGCTCTGTATTTGGGAAGAGGGCGTGTCAGTCGGGGCTCTGTCTACGGACGGAAACGCGTCTGAGAAGATTGGACAAAAAATCTAACCGATTCCGCGGTTGCATGGGCTGGGTAAATTTTGACAATTGGCCAGAGTGGAAACGCTTAGGTTCTCCACATTAATTTTGACCTTGTGTCACATCTCATCTCAGTAGGGGTGGCGGGGGACTAGGATAAATACCGAATTCATTAAAGTTCTTCGGAGTCAGGCAGTCAGCTGTCTCGCTCTTATTGTCAAGCTCTCTGTCTTCGGGCCGAACGAGACTCAGTCGGAGCTCTGGCTACGTTCGGAGACTCGGCTAAGAAAAACAGACAAGCAATGCACTCTACCCGCGTTTGCAGGGGCTGGGTAAATTTTAACCATTGGCCAGAGTGGACACGCTTCGGTTCACCGCGTTAATTTCGACCTTGTGTCACGTTTCCTCTCAGTGAAGGGGATCGGCTGGGTAAATATTGACTTCATTAAAGCTTACTGTTAAGCAAATTCGTTAAGCAAACCCTACTACATATCTTACCGTCAAAAATATCCCCATACTAATAATTTACCATAAACAATGGGATTTAAGGTCCACATTTTATACCGACTTAAAAATAAATAGACTATATGTAATGACAAAAGTACGCTTTACTCAACTGAGAATACAAGGTTCGCGTATAGTGTCCTTTTATAGTCCCAGTAAACAGAAATGACTTTCTCAAAGAGGAGAGTAACAAAATAAGGGAGACCACTCTTGATTATTGATAACAGTATATTTACATATTACCTATTTGGCGTGGAATTTTTAGGGTTAAAAGGTCGTCTTGTACACTTACATATACGGTAATATAATTATTAAATATAGTGACAATAACGATAACAATGATAATAATGCTAATTTGGGCGTTGTTTACACATTTTCTGTCATTAATATGCAAATAGTTTTGTTTGGAAGGAATTTTTTTCAGATTTCGTTTTCAATTTTTTTTCCTTTCTGTCATTTTGTACGCAGTTTGGTTCTCACCATTCCTTTAGGTTCAAGAACACCACAAGAATATTTTTTCTTTCTTTGTGATTTCATATTGAATTTCCGTTAAAAAACAAAAACAAAAAATATGACTGTCTGTTACTTTCTATCTTCATTTTCGTCATTCTTTCGAGATTTAATTTTATGAACTGTTTTTCGTTTATTTCGTTTATTTTGTAACCCGGATATAAGAGACCCGGATATAAGAGAAACCCGGATATAAGATATATTTTCTCTGGTCCCAAATTAGAGCCCATACTTACCTAAACAAATAGACCAAACCCGGATATAAGAGAAACCCGGATATAAGATACTTCTTCTCCGGTCCCAACAACTCTCTTATATCCGGGTTACACTGTACTTTAAATATGCACTAGGTCTTATTTGTTTTATTCCAGGTCATCGTCATTCTTGTATTCCTTCATTCCTTTATTCTTCCTTTGATCGATTCATATATATTTCTTTTTCTTTTTTGCTTCGGTTGTTCTGATCGGTTTTAGCTCTTCTTC
Organism: Acanthosepion esculentum; assembly: GCA_964036315.1. Lineage (NCBI taxonomy): Eukaryota > Metazoa > Mollusca > Cephalopoda > Sepiida > Sepiidae > Acanthosepion > Acanthosepion esculentum. Next base: position 50,507,126 of record OZ038496.1, read on the forward strand.
TGCATATAGGAATATATGGGCATGTGTGGGTGGTGTAATAGCAACTCAGAGGTAGAAATAGAATGCATATTGGATTCTTTACAGTCTTTTCATTTGTGAATATTGTCAATGCATCACTTCACCCTGCAGCTATAGGTTGAATTGGGGGACGGACTGATTCTTATTTCCAGATTTGGGTGGCAACCAGTTTAAGAGAAGGGACAAATGTGAATTTAAAACCCTGCGATTGAAGCTACCATCAAACAACTTGAACGTTCTTGCCACTGGATTATGGGAGCTGGTCTTCAGAGTGATATTTATTTGTGAAAATACAAAATGTGATACAAGGCCAAAAATGGGAAATGGAGAAAAGGACGGTCTTCTTCAGTTATAAATTTAAACTTAGCTACCCACAATCACTGACCCAAACATGCCACAATATTCCTAAAACCAAAACGACGCATTCTTACTTATCATTGTTACTCCAACCACTATAATACCGCAATGTCTCTATGAAAATCCTAACGAGTCCTCATATGTACAATTGGTGTTCAGAGATGTACAAGTTTGTTGTGTAGGATCCACCTAATCTGCATAGGTGACTACCAACTATATAAATAATGGTTGATACCGGAAGACGAGAGAGAAGGAGAGGAAGAAGGGAATCACGAGATCCAACTAGAGACTCTGATCGACTGCGACTAGTCAACACATTCTCCAGGAACGTCTTCCCAGAAATATACAGAAATACTATATGTACTTATTGTGTACACTTTCTTGTTATAATACATTCTTTGTTCCAAGTACATTTTGTGTTGCATTATTATTCCATGCAATAGGCGAGATTCAACATTGAGTCAAGACTCAACAAAGTTACAGATACTTTCTTATATGAAAGATCGCAGCAAAGGTTAAGATAAGGAAATGGTCATGGTCGAAATCGGGTAAACAGTCATTATTTACATATGTCAATATCTATCTATCTATCTATCTATCTATCTATCTATCTATCTATCTATCTATCTATCTATCTATCTGTTTATCCGTCGAGCTTGGTCAGTACCCAAATTGAGTAACCGCTTGGGAATACCAGTTGCTGTAAGCTTGGAAATGCGATTGGTATAATGGATAACAACTCGGAGCTGGAAATCAGGGAGCCAGGTGCTAACTCCAGTCAGATTCGTTATATTCACTTACGCACAAATACTCTTGGGAAATGTATAAATTCACATCTGCTTCTCACAACCATGGGTTAATTAGCAGAACTTTTATCAGTAAATCATTGTTATCATCATAAATTCTTACAATTTAAAACTACATTATGGCTGTAAATAACCTGCACAAGGTTGATAAGCTATAAAAGATAAATCTATCTATCTATCTATCTATCTATCTATCTATCTATCTATCTATCTATCTATCTATCTACTGCTTGTTCATATCTATCTATCTATCTATCTATCTATCTATCTATCTATCTATCTATCTATCTATCTATCTAAGTTTATTTTCTATCTATCTATCTATCTATCTATCTATCTATTTATCTAAGTTTATTTTCTATCTATCTATCTATTTATCTAAGTTTATTTTCTATCTATCTATCTATCTATCTATCTATCTATCTATCTATCTATCTATCTATCTATCTATCTATCTATCTAAGTTTATTTTCTATCTATCTATCTATCTATCTATCTATCTATCTATCTAAGTTTATTTTCTATCTATCTATCTATCTATCTATCTATCTATCTATCTATCTATCTAAGTTTATTTTCTATCTATCTATCTATCTATCTATCTATCTATCTATCTATCTATCTATCTATCTATCTAAGTTTATTTTCTATCTATCTATCTATCTATCTATCTATCTATCTATCTATCTAAGTTTATTTTCTATCTATCTATCTATCTATCTATCTATCTATCTATCTAAGTTTATTTTCTATCTATCTATCTCTCTATCTATCTATCTATCTATCTATCTATCTATCTATCTAAGTTTATTTTCTATCTATCTATCTATCTATCTAAGTTTATTTTCTATCTATCTATCTATCTATCTATCTATCTATCTAAGTTTATTTTCTATCTATCTATCTATCTATCTATCTATCTATCTATCTAAGTTTATTTTCTATCTATCTATCTATCTATCTATCTATCTATCTATCTATCTATCTATCTATCTATCTATCTATCTACCTATCTATCTATCTATCTGGTTTTCCATCTTTTTAGCCTGTTTATATTTGCTCAGATTTCGAGTTCAGTCTGTGTTCATTCATTGCTTCTTTTCCGCTTCTTTCTTAAGAATCCTACTCCTATTTCTCCGCTTCATTTCACTCTTTTCTTGTCTACTCATCATAACCGGGGCTTACCTTCATACGGCAACTTTTCATGTTTACCACGCATGTGCAATGTCACATCATTCACATTTCCGCTACCACCATTAGATAAGGTTTCTGGGCATTTTTTATAATAAAAAATATATTTTTCTTTCATTTCAATTAGAAGATACTACATGACACAGAATACAGATCTGTGAATAAATTTCTCTCTGTATATTTGTATATTTTTTACTATCATCTCCAGTATAATCTTCTTTTCTTTTTAAATTAGATAGCAAAGACAATATAGCAATACTGCATTAATCCACTATGCTTTCAAAATCGGTATGTGACAAAGACCGGTTCCGTGAAAGAGTAGAATATTAGAGTGATAAGTCGAATAATTACAGTAGAAAATGGGAACTCTTTGTTGGTTTCCGTGTGTGAAGGGTCGGTAATGCCGGGGAGTGGTAACGGTTGTGTTGAGAGAAGCGGTCTTGTCGGTGGTGGAGACAGCGCCCTGCGTGTCGGCAGGTGGCCTTACGGCCGGCGACTGGTACTTACCAACCTCCTCATAAGACAGAATGTGACACAAGGCCGATTTTTATGTGGGGCGATTCCGAGACCGTTAGCTCGGGCAAAAGTTTTCTGTAGACCCCGTAATAACGAGACTCTGCCCTTCGGCATGGCCTCGCCTGGGTTCCTCTCTGCGCAGAGGCAGAGAGGGTCGACAAGTAGTGCGTTCGCAAACACAAAGGTTTGACGAACTCGGTATTTACCCAAGTCTTTCCCACAAGGAGGGATGTGGTACAAGGCCGTTTTTTTTACGTGGGGCGTTCCGAGCTCGTAGGCTCGGGCAAAACGAGGCCTGCTTTTAATCAGATCTGGCAATCCCCTGGGTCATATCCTTTTCCAGTGGAAACATCCGCGGAGAGCCGTGTTCGAATTCCAGTCGAATCTATTACATTCACTTTGCTAATACCCTTGGGAAAAGTATGAATCCTCTTCTTCTCCGTCCCCACCAGCTATAGATAATTAGAAGGACAGACCGGGTTCTGTAGCTTTAGATGACAACTGATCTACCGCAGAAAGAAACGGCAACATACTGCGGGAAAAAATCTGACTCACCAGTCATGTATCGAAAGATACATGATCGCCTAAGCGTGTATAACGCATGGCACATAACTGACTGACCTGCTAATACCCTTGGGAAAGGTATGGATCCTTTTCTTCTCCCCCCACGTCAGCTATGGGTAAATAGCATGAGAGACCGGGTTCTATAGCCTTCGATGGCAACTGGTCTACCCCAGAAAGAAATGACAACTTACTGCGGGAAAAAATCTTCCTCGTCAGTCATGTATCGAAAGATACATGATCGCCTAAGCGTATATCACGCATGGCACATAACTGACTGATAGGTTTCAATGTGCGGGGCTTGCTTGTGCAGCCCATACGCAAAAAAAAACTTTTTAAATTTTGTTTTCTGTTTTCTTGGCGTTCACATCCGGCCGACATGTAGAATGAACCAGAAAGAGGCCCTAACTGCAGAGGAGTATAACATTTTTATAAGGATTTAATAAACTATGTCGTTATTTTATGGGATGTGTAAACTAGCATTAATTTATGATTCTTCTGAACGCAAAGCAATTGATTTTTTTTTTTTTGGTATTAAGTAATAAATAAGAACTATATCGGAATGGTTACCGAAACATCAGTTCCGTATCCTTTCAAAGAATGACTACACCAACTAATTCAAAACTATTATAAACTCACTTTTATTGAGATATCTTCATTTTTATTTACTTAAATTTAGTAGAGTTAGCAACATTTCAACACTTCCTGAGACATTCAGTTTAGAAGTTCATTCCTCTTTTTATTTGTTTTTAATTTTTAGATAAATGCTAAATATATGTAGTTCTAACTAGAAAAAAAAATGCCAGCCTTCTGATATTAATTACCTAGCTCTGGTTATGACGATAAACTGTATCCGACACTAAAGCCCCTTATCTGGAGATTGGAGGTTTTGAGAAGCATGAAACAAACCTCTTAATTGCTGTTGTTCCCAGGTCTGCCATTGTCCCGGGGTGAAAACAGCTGTTAGGGTCCCAGTTATGGGTAAATAGTGAACCTGAAAACAAAAACAAAAGACTATGAAAGTATAAAAATATATTTTTATCGTAAAAATACCAGCAATAAATTTTTATATAAAAAATAATTACCAACATAATTACCAATTTTGTTTAGTATATATTTAGTTGAAGCTATAAAATTATTTTCAAAATATTTAGATTTCAGAATTAAATGACCCATAAAGATTGATGTGCAAAATCAAAATCAACTAACATAAAAGTGCTCTTTCATGACATTAATCTATATAATATCCTACACTTTCTTAAAGAAGTAAAACTGTATTCCAAGATATAACTTAAAAAAAAATGTCTATATTTTTGAGATGAGGTATTATGTACACTATTTACATTATTTGGACTATTGTCCTCATCTTTGTCGCCATATTTATCACAACGTTTCGGCCCCTGTCCGCTCCGGCCTTCTTCAGGTGGTTGCAATGTCGAACTGAACTCTTTATATCGCTCGCTGTGGTAGACTGTACTAGTTCCACGTGCCACGTCTTAAGGACACATGACACAGTGGATAAAAGCGTTGGTTAGATCCAGTGACAGGACCCAAAAGAGTTGAGAATTCAATACCTGATTAAGTGTTGAGTCTTGACTCATTGTTGAATCTCGACTAATGCATGGAATAATAATGCAACACAAAATGTATTTAGAACAAGAATGTATTATAACAAGAAAGTGTACACAATATTTACATATAGTATTTCTGTATATTTCTGGGAAGACGTTCCTGGAGAATGTGTTGACTAAGTCGCAGTCGGGCAGAGTCTCTAGTTGGATCTCGTGAGTCCCCCCCCCCTGTCTTCCGGTACCAACCATTATTTATATAGTTGGTAGTCACCTATGCAGATTAGGTGGATCCTACCACAACATTAAGGCAGTGGAGAACTTGGAGAGGTGAATTAACAGGAGATAACTGATAACTGACATACATTAGAAATGGCACGTGGAACTAGAACAGTCTACGCCAGTGAGCGAAATAAAGGGTTCAGTTCGACATTCCAACCACCTGAAGAAGAGCGGAGCGTACAACGGCCAAAATGTCGTGATAAATATGGCAACAAAAATGAGGACAATAGTCCGAATAATGTCAATAGTGTTCAACAAAAGTACAACACAAAGCACACATGTCACCGATTCTAGTGATTATGTGCACGCGAACCTATTTATGATAAAAAAGCTGAGTATTATCTACCATGTATTTAATTGTGAAAGCAGAATAAGTTATACCATATTTATTATTTCAAGACGCCTAAGAAAAATTCTGCATTATATGACTCATAAAGAGTTGAATTGCTGTTAAATAAACAAATCAAATCAGTGTGGCTAGATGTCCGATTGCTTCAAACTGGGATCAAAACCCGACCGATTTGGCATCAGTCAGTAATCCTACCCCTAGACTATCGTCGCACGACAGAGACAAAGAAAAATTATAACGTTTTCTATACGAAATACGCCAGTATCCCGGAGAGCTCAATTCAGTTGAAGAGCAATGGGTTAATAGCAATAGAAACCATATATATATAGCTTTTTCATTATCTATCTATATAACTATCTCTCTATCATGTGCCATAATGCAATTCCTATGAAAGAGTCAAGTTACATTGCAATTAAAATGGTTGTTGTCACTTTCAAGTTATTCTTAATAACTTTAAAATCACTCCATATAGGCTTCTGAGATAACTGATGTCATCGCAGCAAACCTCTTTGGAACGCGTTTGCTGGAATAACATTCAGTATTGTAGTTATGTGTTGCTGTGAACCAGGTATGTCAGCACATCTTTGTCCTTTCAGGACTTTTTTCAATTTTGGAAACAGCTAACATTCATAGGGGCTAGAGGTGTTGAACAAGTTGAATAATAGGCAATGGCCATTTTTGTAACGGATTTCAAAGCCAGAAACTCGCGAACTTTGAACGCGTATTTTTTTCTCATTCGGAAATCCTCCGTCAGGATCTGCCACACTATCTTCGGATTGATATTCACTTCTATTATCAGTTGCATAGTTAAACATCGACCTGAAGGCAAAAAGGTTCGCATTTTGTCCATGATTGTATCCCTTCTTTGTGTTTTGGGTTTCCTAGTTTTTGCGCACAATTTGCTCGCCCTTCCTAGAACCACCTTTGTCACTTACAAACACTCGATGTCTTCATTGTATGTTCACCAAAATAGTATTTTTAATACGGCTAACTTTTCACTGGCATTTTATATTAAAGTTTATGTTAATCAGCTGCGCCACAATCCGTTCACTCTTTTTCTGCCAACAGTAAAACATGAACACGTACATCCTGGCGTTCAGTTTCTGGATCATACTGAAATCACCATATTTCATCTCGTTGTCAAAGGCCTTTGCCTTATATAAAAAGATCTTATGACACGTGAAGCGGACATTGTTTCTGCACTTAAGTCAAGATTCAAGGCGCCATTTTTGAAGAATTGTTTATCATTCCCAATTTTCTGTAATAATTTATTTCCTTATTCGTATTCAATGCAACAATCAGTCGCACACTAAATTTTCGATTTAAGCGCGCCAAGAACCGCACTCTATCAACATTTACATTAGTTCTTCATGTTTTTAGATGTGCATTACTTCGCAATCCTTATGTCAGTTGTACCACTGAAAAACCCGTGATTTCTTCTTAGCATGTTCAATATAAGCCATTTTAACAGGGCTAACGTCTCATTCGCAATTTTTACCATGTTTCGCATAGAACACGGTGTTAATGCGCTGTTCTAGATTGCTTTCACACATTTTCCACCAACGATATAACATGAACGCATATAACGTCCTCTACTTCTCGGCAACGAATGCTTCCTCTGCTCTACGTCCAAAGAAAGCTGAAGTAGAAACATGCCCAGACGTGTTCGTGTACTAATATTTACTTACTTCAGAAATTAAATTGCCACACATTGCATATCTAGCATGAAGATTTTCAAGTAACGAACACGTCGCCAGATCCTCATATTTTGAAATATAGACCCATTTAATTTATGAAAGATAATAGGTCATCAAGCTCAGCGTTTTCGAATAAATCTCTTATGCTGTTTGCGTTATAAAATCGATATCTACAGGGTGCCCGGTAAAAAAAGGGCGGCAGATTTGTTATCACTGTTTTATCTTTCAGGAATCATTGTCACTGAATACATTTCTTAAATATTCCTGACCTTGAATTCATCTATCGTATAATTAATTAACTCTGATTGATTATTTTATGATTGATTAATTGCTACTCGAACTTGTTACTCGTCATTTGAAGGTTATTTGTAGACAACTTTCATCTTTCGTTGTACTCTTCTCGTATGGCTAAGTCAAGTTATCGTACTTTTCAAAGAAGAACATCTGACGTAGGGATTGACGAAATGTGCAGAAATTCTTCCAGAATTTTTCAGTCATTTTCAACGGTTGTCTCACGTCTTTATAAATTTATTTTTTACTGGGCACACTGAGGTAGGTGAGGCGTCACGACGATCACTCAAGTGCTTTACTATATATAGGGAATGATATGCGACCAGTTCTGACAGCTGTGACTGGTTCTATTTTTGTGCTTGAGCGTAGATTAAATTGATATTGTGATGGTAATAAGGTTGATCATCGTAGCTTTTTTTTTCCCCCGCGTAAAGTCATGAATTAACTGGTAACGCGAAATTATTTTTGTATTCGTGCTTTCTATTTTTATATTCTTTCTGTTGGAAATTATCTAGTATTTCGACTTCTTCTTTCTTCCTTTGTGTGCCGTGTCCCTTCAGGACGTAGACAATCATGGCACTCGACATTTTCCCGCCCCTTGTAGATCTCAATGTTTTGTCTTTTTGTTATTTCTACTAAAACCTGTTCTGTCATCCATTTGCTTAAGCCCATCAAGTATGTCACGCGCTGCTTTCCTCTGTTCATTTTCCCCTCAATCTATCCTTGTGAGTATCAGATTTTCCAAGCCCTCCTTTCTCATTACGTCCCCCAGAAATTACAACTGCCTCTTCCTGATGTTAAGTATAAATTTCTTTTTGTTTCCTCTATCTCCGAAACCTCGTCGTTGCTCACATGTTCGGCCCATGGTATCCTCAGCATCCTTCTGTAGAATCACATTTTTGTTGCTTAATCTCTTAATACTCTGCTTAGCTTTTGGAATGTATTTTTGGCCATCCCAATACGTCTTCGGATTTCAGGGTCGCACTTTCCGTCCTCTGTTAGAACGCTTCCCAGATATTGAAATTTTTGTACCTGCTTGATTTAGTATCCCCGGCCTGTAATTTGCATTTTGGGCTCATCCTTTTGCTGATAATCATTCATTCTATCTTCTTGTAGTTTATGATTAATCTTTTCTTGTCTCTTTCCTTTGCTAAATTCTGTAGGCGGTTTTTGTAGTTTTATTTCCGTGGCTGCTATCAGCACTATGCCATGTGCATATCTAATGTAGTTAGGAGAGTGGCCGCCAATAATAGATTCTGGTAGGACTTCTAAATTCCACAAGATTTCTTCGCTGCATAAGAAGACAAATCAGTTGTTAATAGTTCATTTGCATTTATTGATTGCTTTGTTGATTTCTTTCTTTGTTTAACGGCATATCAAGTCCTTATGAGTCATTTAATGTCGAAATATAAATGAAATATTTCGAACACAATTTTATGGCTGCGACTAAATATATTTTGAATGTAACTGTATGACTGCAGCTATAGATAAAATGTATTGTTGGTCATTTTACTATAAAATGTATTGGTGGTCATTTTACTATAAAATATATTGTTGGTCATTTTACTATAAAATATATTGTTGGTCATTTTACTATAAAATGTATTGTTGGTCATTTTGCTATAATATGTATTGTTGGTCATTTTTGTATAGAAATGTACTGTCAGTTATTCTGCTATAAAATGTATTGTTGGTAATTTTAGTATAAAATGTATTGTTGGTCATTTTGCTATAAAATGTATTGTTGGTCATTTTGCTATAAAATGTATTGTGGGTCATTTTGCTATAATATGTATTGTTGGTCATTTTTGTATAGAAATGTACTGTCAGTTATTCTGCTATAAAATGTATTGTTGGTAATTTTAGTATAAAATGTATTGTTGGTCATTTTGCTATAAAATGTATTGTGGGTCATTTTGCTATAAAATGTATTGTGGGTCATTTTGCTATAATATGTATTGTTGGTCATTTTGGTATAGAAATGTACTGTCGGTTATTCTGCTATAAAATATACTGTTGGTCATTTTACTATAAAATATATTGTTGGTTATTTTGCTATAATATGTATTGTTGGTATTCTACTCTAAAATGTATTTTTGGCCATTTTGCTTTAAAATGGTATTGTAGGTAAATTTGCTATAAGTATGTATTTTCATACTTTCATAGTGTTTTGTTTTGGGGTTAACTATTTGCCTATAGTTGCGATTCTAACAGGTGAACCTGGGAACAACAGGAATTAAGAGGTTGTTCCACGCTCCTCAAAACCTCCAACTCCCAATCAGCGACCTTCCTGTCGGATATGATTTATAGTCATACATAGGACTATTTGCATTTGTTCAAATTATGAAAAATTAATGAGGAATCCTTATTGGAACGATAGATGAAACTGAATAAAAATAGTCTAGACAAATTCAATAACTAAGCTGGCGAGAACCTGAAGACAAATAAACAAATTATTAAAATAGCAGAAAATTGATTTTACAGTTTCATGCCGTTAATAAAAATGAACTAAAGTGCATCCAACCCCCTCCACTCCACTCCACCCCACCAGCACACACACAAGTACTGGAGCCATGTATATTGATTGGATATAAAATATACTCTAGCTTTGTACGATATAAAACCAAAGAGTTTGCTAACTTTCGAATTTTTCTAAGGCCTGTCATGACATCTGTAACCTAAACGTAAAGGCTTCTTTCTTTTTATGTGCCGTGTTCTTTCAGGACGTAGGCGATCATGACCCTCCACTTCCCCCTATCCCTTGTGACTCTCAACCGGTTTTGCGTTTCTGGCAACTCTCCCAGACGACTCTCCGCCTTCTACTTGCCCAAGCCCGCCACGTATGTCATGCGCTGTTTTCCACTATCTCTTTTTCCCGCTATTCGTCCTCTGAGTATCAGATTCTCTAGGCCCTCCTTTCTCATTACGTGTCCCAGCAATTTAATCTGCCTCTTCCTTATCTTAAGCATAAGCTTCCTCCTTGTTTGTATCCTCTCCAAGACCTCATCGTTGCTCACATGCTCGGTCCATGATATCCCCTGCATCCTTCTGTAGAACCACATCTCCGCCGCCTCGAGTCTCTTCTCCATCCTTGAGGATACCGTACAACATTCGCTTCAGTATAGGAGAACAGATGTCACGTAGCAGCTCGGTACTCTTTTTTTGTCACCCTAGAAATCCTCCTGTTTCGCAATAGTATGCCCAGCTTCTGGAATGCATCCTTGGCTATCCCAATCCGTCTTCGGGTCTCAGCGTCGCACCTACCGTCCTCCGTCAGAACCCTTCCCAGATACTTAAACTTCCGCACATTTTATTTTAGTATCACCGACCTGCAAATCGCATTTTGGGCTCATCCTTTTACTGATGACCATGCATTCTGTCTTCTTGTCGTATATGGTTAGTCCTTTCTTCTCGCTCTCCCTCGCTACCATCTGTTGGAGGTTTTGTAGTTTCTGCTATCAGTACCGTGTCATCTGCGTAAGGTTGAGGCCGGCAATGATGAATCCAGGTAGGATTTCCAGTTCCCTCAGAATTGCCCCACTGTATGTTGAACAAGTCCGGCGAGAAGACACATCCTTGCCTTACACCTCTTTCTACTTTTGTATATTCCCTGAGCTTATTCTCGATGCGAATGAAAGTGGCTTCCCAGAAAAGAAAGAGAATGCAGTTTCGATTCTTGTCGAGATATACATATTTTTTTAAAAAAACATGATTTTGATGACGGTTAACATCAATTTTACTCTTTGTAAATATGCAAGCATGTCTACTAAAACACGTCTACCTACTATAATAACGTTTATACGAATAAGAAATATTGCAGGATTTAAATAAGGTATTTATTAATTGCCCGAATGACTTCTTTTATATTGCTTTAATTACTTGGGAAATATACCTTACACGTAAATACACCAAAATCTACTAACGAGAGATATGCATTTCTTCAAAAGATTTATTAAGCCTTGTCTTGCTGCAAAGAATCTCTGTAGCTTAATAGGAAGACACGCCTGACTAAAAGTGGTTGCCGAGAAAACAAAGAATCAGCATTCAGTTTCTGCACAGAAGTACTTTTTCTTGCCCTTTTTCCATGATTTAGACCGGTAGATGTTAGTTGCACTGTAAGTAAACAGAGATGTCTACTTAAGCATGTGTATTATGTACCCAATAAAATAATTCAGTTTATATCTTTTATTTAATTTCGTTCATTTCTTTGTTAGTTTGCCCATATCTATCTATCTATCTATCTATCTATCTATCTATCTATCTATATATCTATCTCATTCTATTCACTGTCCATCAATCTATTTGTCTGTCTATTTCATTCTGTTCACTCTCTATCTATCTATCTATCTATCTATCTATCTATCTATCTATCTATCTATCTATCTATCTATCTATCTATCTATCTCATTCTATTCACTGTCCATCAATCTATCTGTCTGTCTATTTCATTCTGTTCACTATCTATCTATCTATCTCATTCTGTTCACTGTCCGTCAATCTATCTGTCTGTCTATTTCATTCTGTTCACTCTCTATCTATCTATCTATCTATCTATCTATCTATCTATCTATCTATCTATCTCATTCTATTCACTGTCCATCAATCTATCTGTCTGTCTATTTCATTCTGTTCACTATCTATCTATCTATCTATCTATCTATCTATCTATCTATCTATCTATCTATCTATCTATCTATCTATCTATCTATCTATCTATCTCATTCTGTTCACTGTCCATCAATCTATCTGTCTGTTTATTTCATTCTGTTCACTATCTATCTATCTATCTATCTATCTATCTATCTATCTATCTATCTATCTATCTATCTATCTTTCTGTAGGAGTGATTTGCGTAATGTGTAAAAATCAATTTGGAGAGCAAGCTCCTGGAGAACGCAATATGATATTAAATCATTGACTTGTGTAAATAAAAGCCAGTATAAAACTTACTCTTATTCCTTCATTTGAATATTATGATATTAGCGCACAATGACCATTTTTATTTTCAGCAAGTGAACATTTAATAACTGAAAGATGCTTGATAATTTAGACTTGGGCATTACACGGGTTTCTTGATGATAACGCTTTCAGATTTTTGGTGTCTTCACCGAAATTTGAACCAAGAAATAAAATTGGTAGACACAGAGGAAAAGTCAAAAAGTATCTATTGTGATCCCTGAATTTACTGACAGATTTGTTGAAGGAGATCGTAATATGATACTTACTAGTGTATTTATCATGTTCTCCTGGGATTATCTTGAATACTTGATTTGAGTGTCTGGAAGAGCATCCGTCAGGGAGGATCCACCTTGTTTTGTGCGAGATTGATCCTGGCACTGTGGCAAAGAAACACACACACACACACGCACACACACACACACGCGCGCGCGCGCACACACACACACACACACACACACACACATATATATATATATATATATATATATATATGTATGGACAATACATATTTCGAAACTATTTTCAAATAAAAAGTCTCATTAGAGAATATGAGAAAATTCAAAAGAAAATATGTAAGACTATGTTGTCTTTAACATTCAACACTACATGTTTGAAAGAAAAGTTGCTGCCAAATTACACACATATATATATATATATGTTTTACCAGTTTGTGACTGGAAAGGATAATACCGAGGAGGATATATATAAATCTAGGGAAAGCTCAATGTAGACTACAGATCATTATAATGATAATAAGAAGATGGAGATTTTAATTATCCATTTTGTTTATAATTTTTATTTCGTGAACACCGAGATGTTCAACTCATCAGAACGAAATCCCCTCTGCAAATAGAGAAAGTACACCGGACAGACACATTAGATGGGCAGTGGGGAGGGAAGTCGAGAGAGAAGGGATAGGGCTAAGAAATTAGTATATTAATACCGAACTTTATTTAGATTAAAATCCCTTTAATTAAATTAATTTGAATCGACCTGATTTATCCCGTATAAAAACAGGAAACGGTATCGGGCAATTAACATACAACCAATATTAAAATCTAAAAAGTACAGAATAAATTCTTAGCTGAGGAAACCGACTATTAGTCATCACTAATCTCTTAGGCCTATCTTTACCCATCCCTTCTCTCTCACCTTCCCTCCCCACTACCATTCTAATATATTCATCCGCTGTACTTTCTCCATTTGTGGGGGAGGTTTCGTTCTGATAAGTTGGACATCTCTGTGTTCACGAAATACAAATTATAAACGAAATAGACAATTAAAGACTCCGTTTCCTTCTTCTTCTTGTTCTTCTTCTTCTTGTTGTTCTTCTTCTTGTTCTTCTTGTTCTTCTTATATATATATATATATATATATATATTTTAGAATTGGACATTGTCCGACAATTTATTTAAAGACATTTATATTATGTTTAACGTTCTTTTTATAGATACAAGTATTTAAGCAAATGCTCTGTTTTATAATAAACAGTATTAAATAACATTTACCGGCCTGAATGTCCGAGAAATTTTCATAGAAAATTTTCGCTCTCCGACAGGAATCGAACCTGTATCCTATACGGAACCATCATTTCGCGTGATGTGCCTTAACCTTTCGGCCACAGAGCGGCGTCTGGTTAGCAAGGTCGATTGATACGCTAGAGCAGATATGAATAGAAGAGATTCATGGAAGATTTAAGTTTAAAGATAGTAAAATCGACCTTGCTAACCAGACGCTGTTCTGTGGCCGAAAGGTTAAGGCACATCACGCGAAATGATGGTTCCGTATAGGATACAGGTTCGATTCCTGTCGGAGAGCGAAAATTTTCTATGAAAATTTCTCGGACATTCAGGCCGGTAAATGTTATTTAATACTGTTTATTATAAAACAGAGCATTTGCTTAAATACTTGTATCTATAAAAAGAACGTTAAACATAATATAAATGTCTTTAAATATATATATATATATATATATATATATATATATATATATATATATATATATATATATATATATATATATATATATTTCTACATAAAGTATGATTACTATTCCGAAGCACGATGGAGTAATAGTTAGCGGCTCGGCTTGAGCAGTTGGAGAGTAGAATTCGAATTCCTTACATTCACTTACGTGCTAATACTATTGGGAAAGGCATGAACCCATCTATTCTTCCGCTTGTTCATTTTAGATAAAACGTTTCGATCACCTAACATATTCAGGTATCTATTGTTATGGCTGATGTGGGTAAATAGCCTAGACAGACTAATTCCTATATCTTTTGTCTTGCTCAGGAATCACCGATGCTACTACGGCTGCAGTACGTGTGATATCCCTACGACCCTAACAAGTTGCGTTATTGTGGTCTGATGATGGTGGTCCGTATCTGGGTTTTCTTTTCTTCGAATATGGGCTTCATTACTAGACTTACAACAGTAGCACCCAAACATTTCTAAATCCCGCCCCACTAGGCCCCCCACGCCCTATCTCATATACCCTCTTCCTACATTCGCATGAAGACACTTCGTTCTTGCATACTGTAATTTATTCGAACTATTATTCTCATCTTGTTAATTTTAGATATTATTTTCACAAGAGTTTTCGGTCAATTAACCTCAGGTCATCTTCAGATGTCTATTGTTATGGTTCATATGGAATATTTGTTGATAATTGTTTTTGTATTGTTCCGTGGTCGAGTGGTCAGAACGTTCCCTTTCGGACCATGAGAGCCGGGTTCGAATCTCAATTTGTCAGGAAGGAAACTTAATGTTATCGGTCTGGAAGGGGGCGATCCCAGGATGCAGCACCTTTGGAAAGTGCCCGAAAACCATACCACGGGCTGATACAAGCCTTGTGAGTAACATTTGGTAGAGGGTACCGTTGAGGGATGTCGATAGCTGTGCTAGCGTGACCGAGAGTTTGAGCGTGATGGTCTTGATCAGATTTTTGATCACGCTAGATTACACGCTCTTTCCCAGAAAGGTCTTCTCAGCATAGTTGCGGTATAAACCACAGGTGGGCTCTGTAGGTGTTGAACAAACATAAATGTGCCTGAGCAAGCGTCTACAATAGGGATTGGCTAACCGCCTTAGACGGGTATACTTGAATATGAGTGGCCAGATATAGATAGTTCCTGTGATGCCTGATATTGTTTTTTCATTCTAAACTAATGTTTCATTACCTGATCCATGGACTGAATATGCAACCACGATATGATAGTAACACGTGTTTAATCAATTCCTACTTCTACTTAGAACAATAGAGCAGTATCTCTCTATATTTCTGAGATGAGGTATTATGTACACTATTTTTCATTATTCGTATTATTGTCTTCATCTTTGCTTCCATATTTGTCACAACTTTTCGACCGATGTACGATCTGGCCTTCTTCAGGTGGTTGGAATGTCGAACTGAATCCTTTATTTCGCTTGCTGGAGTAGACCGTTCTAGTTCCACGTGCCAGCGAGCGATATAAAGGGTTTAGTTCGACATTCCAACCAACTGAAGAAGGCCAGAGCGTACATCGGCCGAAACGTTGTGATAAATATGGCAACAAAGATGAGGACAATAGTCCTAATAATGTAAATAGTGAACAATAGTGCAAATAAGGAGAAGCATATTAATAATAATTAATCTCAAAAAAGTAAGTACGAGACTTCTTTCTTGGTATTAGGTTCACTACTAATTCAAAACAATAGCTAATCTAACATTGAAAACGGACATTCTGAAAGAACATTAAATAAGATATCGCCAGACGAACGTCAATGGCTATATCACAATACCAGAAATGTCAACTGCCTCTTCCTGATGTTAAGTATAAGTTTTTGTTTCCTCTGTCTCTAAAACTTCGTCGTTGCTCACATGTTCAGCCCATGGTATCCTCAGCATCCTTCTGTAGAACCATATTTTTGTTGCTTAATCTCTTAACACTCTGCTTAGCTTTTGGAATGCGTCTTTGGCCATCCCAATGTGTCTTCGGATATTAGTGTTGCACTTTCTGTCCTTCGTTAAAACACTTCCCAGATATTTAAATTTCTGTATCTGCTTGATCCCCGACCTCTAATTTACATATTTGGGTCATCCTTCTGCTGATGACCATGTATTCTGTTTTCTTATAGTTTGTGGTTAGTCCTTTCTTCTCGCTTTCCTCCGCTAACTTCTGCTGGAGGTTTTGTAGTTCCATTTCCGTATGTGCTATCAGCAATTGCTACCAACTTAGTACTGCGCTTAAATTCATAAAGTCTAGGTACAATAGAAGAAAGTAATATTTATTTTGTGTAATGTGGCACAAGGCCAAAATGGAGGAGCCATGGAGGAAGGCTGATCTTCAATATGTCTCTTTTTAAAATCAGCTAGCCACAAACACTGACCCAAACAAACATATTTATTGCACCAAAACAACACATTCTTACATTAGGGCGGTGGGGAAGTGATTGAATCCGAGATGCCAGCTTAGGACCAATAACATTGCATATTCTTTATATTTTATCTAGAATCTCTAAATAGATAGGAAAAGCACCAAACCATATCGTGGCAGCGATATTCAGAGCATGGACGAAGGATAGACTTATAAAAATGTAAGATAGATTTCATTGAGGAAAAATGGTGGAGTCATATTGAATCGAATTGAATCTAGCAATTGATTCAATATAATCTGTGCATTACTTGTCAGCAGAAAACGCTAGCAAGAGAAAGTACAATGAGTCCCTCTCTTTGTGGTTAGCATAAGCTATGTTCCTTTTCTTAGTTACACTGAGATCGCAACTTTAAAATTTGGTGAAAGAGATTGATATTCAAATTAAAGTCACACCTAGGCTGGCAAATTCTAATTTTAAAGGAAGCCGGGCTTTCACCTTAATTATGATATTTACGGTAGACGGCCATCCAACCATCAAAGGATTAGCACATTAGCCTGCTTATACAGCCTTAATATTAACATAACATAAATATCTTTTGAAGGATTGTGTGAATGGATCATTGGATCCATGTAATGCAATTTGATATTGAATTAGTGAATTAGATATTATTCACCCTAAAAAATAACATTTTAAAATTTCTATTTTTCTAGTTGTGGAGGAAATCAGATATTTAAGAACAAATCTATTGAAGCTTAATAAGAATCTTGTGACTTCTAAGAGTAGAAACGGGATGAAAAACTAGAATAGAGACGAGAAGAAAAACGAGAGTATAAATGAAAAGAAAAAACGAGAGCAGAAGTGAAAAAAAAAACGACAAGGGAAAGGATAGTGGAAAAGAGATAAAAAAAACGAAAGGAGAAACGAGAACAGGATCGAAAGGTAAACGCGGTGTGAAACGAAATCTACGTCATCAGACGTGTGAGAAACTATTACGTCATGAGGTGTTGTGGTAGGATCCACCTAATCTGCATAGGTGACTACCGGCTATATAAATAGTGGTTGGTACCGGAAGACGAGGAGGGGAATCACGAGATCCAACTAGAGACTCTGCCCGACTGCGACTAGTCAACACATTCTCCAGGAACGTCTTCCCAGAAATATACAGAAATACTAGATGTAAATATTGTGTACACTTTCTTGTTATAATACATTCTTGTTCTAAGTACATTTTGTGTTGCATTATTATTTCATGCATTAGGCGAGATTCAACATTGAGTCAAGACTCAACATGAGGTATGCGATAAAATTCGTAAATTTATAAACATTTACTAAATTATTAAAATATGTGAACCATCTATAAGGAAATCCTTATTATTTACCATTTTATAAAGTTTAAATATAAAAATATTTATTGAACAAAGTAACTAATAATAACAAAACAAAAGT
Organism: Acanthosepion esculentum; assembly: GCA_964036315.1. NCBI lineage: Eukaryota > Metazoa > Mollusca > Cephalopoda > Sepiida > Sepiidae > Acanthosepion > Acanthosepion esculentum. Next base: position 50,525,526 of record OZ038496.1, read on the forward strand.
CATTGAAACAAAAGCAAGTTCAGTCGACCAATGATGACAATTCCAGAACAACGTAACTATAAACAGTTTTTTCTATCCTCTGCCAGCCGCTATGATGGAGAAAGCATTACTTCGAACCGTCGCCAGTGAGACACGCTGCAAGAGCCACTCCGTTTCGCGAGGCACGTTCCTTAATCGTGACGCAATCGCGCCAATTCTCCGAAGGAACGCCATCGAACGAGGGCCAATAACCCTTGAAGTCTCCACTGCCACAGGAGTAAAAAAAAATCTAGCAGCAAGAGTAGAATATTTAGCTATTTTTTTTATCTCTGCGTCTCGGGCGACGAACCCCGGCTCAACCGCGGACCTGATCAAATTACCGGCCGAAAATGTATCTGCACAGGTCGCATCCCAAATCAACGACTTACCCATTTTAAAAGGGAAGATGGTAATTCCACCCGGCCGCTTTCCATCACCACGGTCGAGGCCTACGGGTTCGATTTGGGAAGGGAACCCAGCTGCATCCAAACCTCTTTTGATGATGTTGTTAATTGCTGCATGCCGTGAAAAGCGGCCGGCACTACGACGACAGGAGAGAGGATGCAAACCAAACTCATCGATGGAGGCTCCACATCTGTGACGCTCACATAATTTGAGTCCAAGACGGATCGCGACTCCGACCCGAATGCACTCATCATCTAAAAGGGTACCGGTAGATGAAGAGGGCACTGCGTTGAGCCAGGCGCCACTACTCGGTTGTGGAGCAGATAGTAGACAGGCGAGGCGATGCTGATCCAGAGAGAGCCTCAAATTAGTAAAATTGGCCTCGCATTTTATTTTATCCCAGCTTTTTTGTTTTGATGTGTCTAGTGGGATAGAAAGTAATTCTTGGGTCCAGACGCTGGAAGCGTGTTCGAAAGAACTATCCGAGAAACACTGAGATGATCCACTGAGTATCTCATCAATTAATTCGCGACTGGACGAAAGTGAAGAAAGATATGCTGGAAGGGCCAAATCTACCGCTGATCGAAGGCCCAGGCCGCCGAAACTCAAAGGGAGCTTTGCCTGCCTCCAGCCTGTGTCGTCGAAATTGACGTTGCAAATTAGCTCCGCGCATCTCTTAACTGTGATATCTATCTCATTTTGCGATAAAATGTCTGTCATTATAGGTATGAGAAAAAATCCAAAGACATGTTGTCACTTAATTCTCACTAACCACCATAAGATTCTCGTTTCACTCCATACAAATGCGTCTATCAATAATAATTAATAATAATATAGGAACCCAAATTAGAATTCCCGCCCATTACGAAATTCAAATGGGAATTCAAATGAATCACCCAAGCAAGGAGGGCAGACAGAGTTATCGTAAAACGATGATTTGTTAGTAGATGACGCCATTCCAGTAACCCGCAGATCGAAAGAAAATTTAAGAAAATATCTATGGCTTGTCGGCAAACTCAAACATGACATTGACGACTGAATCTATCATTATTATCAGTTTTTTGAAACTTTCAGAAAGATTTTGCAAAAAGTGTTGGAAGAATTTGAAATACAAGGATGACAGAAATCGTTTAAATTACACCATTGCTAAAATCGGCAATAATGCTCAGGAGGGCGGCGAGTACAGAGCAGACGAGTTACTATAAATTTATAATAATAATAATAATAATAATAATAATAATAATAATAATAATAATAATAATAAAGAAATAAAAACTTTATTCAGTAATAGAGGAAATTCAAAAAGGAATGTAAAGGGGGTGTAGAATTGCGAATAGACCCTAATGCACTCACTACAGGAGTAAAGAACCTAAAAATGAAGGCAAAATCAATTCCAATGTACTAAATACAGAAACGATGGCAAGATAAGCCTCTTCAAACATAGGCAAGGTAGAGAAACCCAGTACCCATTAGTTGAAGCTGAAACCGAAGGTTTTATTCTTGTAGAGCACGACAAAAGCTTGCTAACTAGCATTTTTCAGTGTGCTTGGTCATCGTGACCAAACACACATAGTGAAAAATTGTGTCAATCCGAAATGCAGATTCTGTGATAAATATCCAAAAACAATTGACATCTTGTATCAGTTTGCACGGTGTTAGCACCTACTGAATATAAAACTCAGCGTGATAGACTGGGCTAATATCTGTACTGGAAAATATGCAACTTTTACGAAAAGGAAAATGCAAGAAAGTGATATGAAACCAGACCCAGTTACAGTGATAGGAACTGTAACATTTTTATTGAACTTTACAAGACACACAGACAGAACAATCAAAGCTAATCGCGCAGACATCGTGATCAAAGATTTCAAAAACAGAATGTACTTTCATATTGACCTTCAGATTGTAATGTATCTTTGAAGATACTATCAAAATACAAGTATCTTGAAGTGAAAATCTAAAAATGAGACACTTGAGGACATCAGTAATTCCAGTTGTTGTTTTTGAGTGAAAAAGGTTCCGATAGATTCATATTATAGATTTCTAACCCATGCCTTAATGAAATACAAAAAATGTTTTCACAATTACAGCTCACAAATTACAAAGAGCTTTATCTATTTAAAATATGTGTGACCTTAGTATTGTTTTTTTATAAAAATGATCAGAGGATGATATCATATAGCAAATTCTGACCTTAGGTCTCTGGTCGGGGCCCGGAAGGAAATGTGTATACAACTGAAATAGGAAATGTGCATACAACAGAGTATAGAATAGAAATAAAAGGACATAATAATAATGATAGTAGTAGTAGTAGTAGTAGTAGTAATAATAATAATAATAATAATAATAATAATAATAATGGTTGCTAACTAGAAATTACAGGACACACATACAGAAAATTGTGTTTGTTCAAAATGCAGATTCTGTGGTAAATATACAGAAACAATTGACCATCTTGTATCAGGTTGCGCGATATTGGCATCCACTGAATATAAAACACGGCATGACAGAGTGGGCCAATATTTATACTGGAAAATTACGGAGAGGAAACTGCAAGGAATTGGTATGAGCACCACTCAGACCCGGTTACGGAGATAGGACCTGTAACAATTTTATGGGACTTTAAAATACACAGACAGAACAATCAAAGCTAATCGCCCTGACATTGTGATTAGAGATCACAAAAACAAAATATGCTTTCTTGTTAACATGGCAGTCCCTTCAGACTGCAATGTATCTTTGAAGATCGTCAAAAAAACTATCAAAATACAAGGACCTTGGAATCGAAATCTCAAAAATGTGGCACATGTGGACATCCATAATTCCAGTTGTACTTGGAGATCTCGGCTTGATTGGAATAGGTTCCGATAGACTCATTGAAGGAATCCTTGGTAGCCAATGTCTTAAAGAAATGCAAAAAAAAAATTGTACTCCCGCACCTTACGAGGGGCTTTATCTATGTAAAATAGGTGCGATTTTTTTTTCAAAATTGCTCGGTGGAAAAGGTTTCTGGTCGGGACTAGGAAAGAAATGAGTATACACCAGAAACCAAAGGAAATAAATTAATAATAAGTATTGGCTGGCCGCTCGTATCTGAGTAGGTGTGTCTCATAGGGTGGCTCGCAAATCCCTATTGCATATGCTTGCTCAGGCACATTTGTGTTTGTTCAACACCCACAGAGATCACCTGTGGTTTACACTACAACTATGCTGAGCGGACGTTAGTTAGATTACTGACAGAGAGTGCATTATCTGGCGTGATCACCAGTCTGAACAAGGCCAGTACGACCAAACCTGTGGTCACTATGACTTGCTACGTGCTAGCTCAACTATCGACGGCTTCCAAAAGAGTCCCATCTATCCAATTTAATTCATAAGGCTTGGTTCAACCCGTGGAATGGTTTTCTGGCACTTTCCAAAGGTGCCCCACGCTGAGATCGCCTCTACAGGCCAATAATACCGAGAAGTCACCTTCTGACAAATTGACCATAGTGAGATTCGTCTTACGCTCGTAAAGCGTACGTTCTAATCACTCGTCCACGTGCAATTAATAATAACACCAACGACAATAACAATAAGAAGAAGAATTAGAAGATGCCTTGATGCTAAAACAGGCATAGCTCTCATGGCTTCTAATGTGAACTGATTGTAGTTTTTAGCAAGTCCATATATTAATTTGCTGACTCAAGATGGTAAGCGTAATGCTAATATTAGTTAATTCCTTATAAGGAAACATTTGGCATTCACTGACGGATCAACCAGTACTTTTTGGTTGAAAATTTTCACTTAAAATTTCTTTTTCAGGAAAATAGGTGTCTCACTTCTAGAAGCTGTTATCGCTCTTTGCAGTATTGAAGGGGTTTCCTTACTAAACTTTTGTTTCAAGTAGTGTGGAATATCACTATCTTGATGATGTTATTTTTTTTCCTCATGGAATTACGCGCGCTGTTAATTTTAGTTGTTGCCGCTGCTGAAAGTCCTCAAGTGATGTGATTTCCGTTATTTAGCACTGTTCTTTGTGATTCTGTAGCGCCAGTCCTTTAAAGTTCTTTAAAAAGGCGTACAGGCTTCACTTGCTCACGCCATTAATCTGAGAAAGCGGTTGTATACAACTGACAGTTTATAGATTTCTGAATGGTTTTAGCATGAAAATGTGTCTAACAATATTATTAATAATAATAATAGGGAAACTCATTAGAATTCAAACGCATCTCGAAATTTAAATTGGAATTAAAATGAATCTCTAAAACAAGGAGTGCAAAGGATTTGCCAGTGGATGCCGCCATTCCAGCAAAAGTAAAAAAGATCTAGGAAAATATATATGCCTTGAAGTTTAACATAGGCTTTCCCTCGGTTTTGACATGTTGGCGTATAGTCCATGTTTCTGAAGAGTACATATGATTAGGAGTTCTTATTATTGTCCGTTGCTCTATTTTTAATTCCTGCCTTTAAGAGTTCCTTTTAATTTGAATTGATGTTAATTAATCTTTCAGCTTTAGGTTGGTGCAAGATGTTGATGTACTGGTGCAGGATTTCAATTTTATGTTAGGTAAAATTTCAGTTGCAGGTTGCATTTATCTACTGCAAAATACCAATAAAAAATATATGAATTCATCCGGCCATAAACTAACAGATAGTCAGAAGGACTATCTAAATTTCTCAGACGTATATCATACCGTAATTCAAACCGCAACCTACGAAGTAATTCTTTAGGGAGCATGTCTACAATGATCTCACAATGGTTCATATTCACAATGGCAAAAGTTCTGTTTCCGACTACCTTTCAAATTACCCGGAATGTTCAATAGTACAGCATGCAGATAAAGGGAGCTTATTACTATACACAAGGGCGGACTAAAAAATCTTAACATGACCAATAAAATGTCCCTGAAACAATCAGATCTTTGATCATTTAGTCGCATTTGGAACTGGATCGGCCCGACAACTTTCCGCTATCACCTTCTATGTATATAAGAATTTACTAAAGATGGGACACAAGGCCACAATTATGGAGCATCAAATGAGGATTGAAGACTCAGTCATAAGAGATCTAACAAAATAAACTTGCTGACCATTACACGTTGAAGTGCTTTACAAAGAATATATATGAGAAACGTGAAGAATTTTAACGATTATATATTATTAAAATAATATATAATGAGTGAGATTTACCCTGTACAAGGATTGGAGCTAACAAAGTGTTGTAACCTAGAAAAGGTTACTGAATGAGGAATAAGCAAATGGGAGGTTGGAAATTAAATGGTAATCTTTATAACATCAACAAAATACAATGCTCGCGATCGACGTGAAGTAGGCAAACCACTGCTAGCGGTGGATTACTTAGACAGCATGTTACGATATTTACTTGTCTCCCGACATAGGAGAATGCGGCACAAGGCCAAATTTCATGTGGTGGAAATCCGAGCCCGTGGGCTAGGGCAAAAATTGTCCGGAGACCCCGCATACGCGGGATCGGGTATCTGTCTGCCTCCACGGATGAGACACTGACCTTCGGTATAGCTTCGTTCGGGTTCCTCTCTGGCCGACGGCAGAAAGTTCGACACGGCAACAAGAGCTTCTCACGCTGCCAGCTTAGACAGCATCTTGCCCCCACTTACAATAGTGTCCAACGTATTTACGAGGATTGGGACATACCCATCAGTGTTCATAGGTACGGTATATAACACAAAGTAAAAGACGGTTTATTGAGATAGGAGGGAAAGATACAAGTTAACCCTAGAGTTGAAAAGGTTAAGATTATAATCATCGGGGAAATATCCTCTTGTGAGTCGGTTCCACAGAGCAGTGTTTCGCGGAATGTTTTATATTTTAAATTTTATATGTGCAGTATTTAGTGGAAAGCGCCCAATATTACTGATAGAGCTAACATATTCAGTTTTATGGATGTTTGCCTGATGATCGCAAAAGCGTGAAACCAAAGGTCACAAACTCATATACATACAACTGAATATATATATATATATATATATATTTCGCCTGACGATTGCACTAGCATGAAACAGACTGTCGCCTCTAAGTGCTGACTTCCATGTCCACTTTCATATTTACACACGCTCTATCTCTGATATTGAGCACTTTATCCCATAAATATAGCACACTTTAAGACTATATTTCTGCATATATATATATATATATATATATATATATATATATATATATATATATATAGGGAATATTATCAATTCAATTATATATGTATTTGGCTGGAATGACATCGGGTACCGTTTTCAAGAAATCAACGTTTAACTGAATCATACCGCAGTTAAAAAACTATATATATATATATATATATATATATATATATATGATAAAAAAGAAAAATCCGACACTCAGTAACATCAACTATGAACACGGCCACACACAAAAAAAGCGCTAGAACATACAGAACTTTCGGACATTTGTATATAATTTATGTCCAGAAAAGAAAAAAATATAAGAACACAGGAAAAATTAAATAAAAACTTGTCAGTCGTTTGTAATTAAACTTGTACAATACATACATACATACATAATTGGTAAACAGTTACTATTACTGTTAATAATGCAAGACTCTCCCAACTGATTGAGTTCTCTATGTAAAAATAAATACGTAAAAATTCGCCTTTCTATCTGCCGGGCGCCGATAGTCTAGGGGTTAAAATGTCCGACTAATTTTTCGGTCCCGGCTTGAAGCGATCGGAATGTCTAGCCACACTGTCTGTGGATGACTATATATATATATATATATATATATATATATATATGAAAGATGCTAAACTTGTCGACTATATCCACTTCTCGAAAGCAGACCAAAAACAAGGCTGTATCCCGACTGTATCTATAAACGCTCTCTCTTCGAAGTTTAGCAAATATCTCGCATAAATATTAGCAAATGTATATACAGGGGGATACAAAAGGAATGAAAAACAAAACGTGATGTATTGATTGTACAGACATATCAATAATAACATATGAATAATAAATATATCAATAATAACCTCAAGTGTTCAATCTGTTTGTCCTTATAATTCGCACCGCCTTTTTACCTGGAAAACATTTATTATTATTATTTATTAAAAAATAAAAACGCATAAAAAAGGATTATAATAAAAATTATGAAAATAAAAATATTCAAAAATTATTTTAATAACATCTGTCTATATTCCTGAGATTGTATTGTAACATTGTTCAAAGTGCTGTCCTCGTCTTTATTGTCATATTCAGTTTCGGTCGTTGTACGCTACGGCATTCTTCAGGTGATATAACTTGGAATTTCGAATTGAACCCTTTATTTAATAGACAGGGTTAGATTGTTCTAGTTCCACATGCCATGCCTTTTCTGTCCAAGATTTTTTTTCACCTCTGATGTGGCCAGGCATTGAAATGACAACACTTTGGGACAAGTCATTTTGGATTACTTCAACCAGCGCCTTAATCCACCGGGCCATGTGTCCTTGCGGAGATTTCGGCGTAGAGGAAATAAAGTATTCGGTTCGAAAGTCCAACGTTTATCACCTGAAGAAGGCCAGAGCCTACAACGGTAGAAACGTTATGAATGTGAAAATAAAGATGAGGACAACAGTCCGAAGAATGTAAATAGCGTAAATGATTTTAAAGAATTGAATGAATTCTAGTGTTAAAAAATAATACTTGAACCACTGGAATAATACTTATTGTATACTTACTTTTGCAACCCCCCTGTATGTATGAGGCCCTCAGGAAACACTGTACTAAGAAGAAAAACGATCAACGTTAAATTGAATTTGACTCAGATATCAGTTGAATGATTAATATTTTTTATTGTCTTTCATGTATATTGCTAACTTTATGGACGATAGAAAAAACCTGAGCAAATGGCCAAAACATTTTTGAAGTGGGATTCTTGTAGGACCGATATCTTTTCCGCACTCCCTCGTATTACGTATGTACACGAAGCGATAACATGAATGACCGTAAGATTAGGAAAAGGGCTTAAACGCTTTACCTGAACGTCACTTGTAGTAACAGATTGTCAAGCGCTAATAAACCTGAATCGATGACTTTTTAAAAGGCAATTAGATCTTATTTTACGTCCAATGAAAACAACAAGCAACACATTCCATTAAACGCTTGTCTTCGCTTGACAGTTGTCTTTCAAGCAAAACTGTTTTGAACGAATAAAAAAAATTGTTGTCTTCGGAATCATTAAAAATTAGCAACAGATCTGAATTATCGCAACTTCCTTTTTCAATTTCTCTTTTTTTTATTTTTTTATTTTTAAGAAATGTCTGTCAGCGAAACACACAGTAGCGGTAAACTTTAAGATTTAATACTTTCTATGCCCATTTAGACTTACGGTCACATCACATTGAAACACCGCTTACCTTATGATAATCGAAGTTAAGCAAGGTCGACCCTGGTAATTACCTAGAGGAATACCAGGTAAGCTTGGATGTGTGGGTAGTGTAATAGATAATGGCTCGGAATTGTTAATCGTAGGGCAAAGTTCAATTTCCCTTTGGCCGAGTTCCAATTTCTTTTGAGTTTGCTATATTCAAATGCAAATACCCTTGGGAAAAGTTTCAATCCAACTCTTCTCCCCCAGCTATGGGTTAATTAGTAAAACTTATATCACTGAACCATTTTGTCCTGAGTATGACAATAATCTACATCCGGCAGCAAGGTCTTTGATCAGCAGGTTTTCTTAACTGATGTTTGTTCCCAGGTGCCTTGAGTGGTAGCACTTGTTAGGGTCACAGCTATGGGCAAATAGTAAACCCCCAAAACGATGTCAAAACACTATGAAAGTGTAGAAATACATTTTTATAGTAAAAATACCAGCAATACATTTTTTTTCAAGGAAAAATTATTAGCAGCAATACATTTTTGTAAATCAAATTATTAATGGTCCCCCACCCCACAAAAAATAAATTTCGACATTAAATGACCTATAAAGGAGTTGAATTACCGTTCAACAAACAAAACCAAACTAAACCATTATTGTCTCGAAAGAAATTCTTACAATCTAAAATTTGTTTTCTGGCTTTAAGTAACCTGGAAAGGGAACCGTAGATAACGAATCTGTATCCATTCAATATATTATATTCTGCATGATTTTCAGAGATCAGGTATGACACTTCTTAAACAGGAAGCCGCTCAATACTTCTCGGATGACCGAACAAAGATTCCACTCCCAAATCCTGATAGTCCTGGGCATGATGATAAACTACATCCGGCAGCAAGTAAGATTGGAGATTTTGAGGAGCGTATAACTACCTCTTAATTGCTATTATTTCCAGGTCCACCCTAACCTGAGGTGGTAGCACCAATTAAGTTCCCAGCTGCTGGCAAATATTGAATCCCAAAACAAAAACAAAAAAAACTATGAAAGTATAAAAATACATTTTTATAGTAAAAATACTAGCAATATATGTTTCTGAAAAAATTACCAACAATAGTTACTTATAGTAAAATTAGCAACATTACCTATTTATAGTAGAATTGCATACAAATCCGTTAAAAGTCGTGTCCAAGATATTTAGATTTCGCCATTAGAGCTTGATATGCCGCTAAAGAAAATCAACCATCCACCCAAATTCTGATATTTGGTATTTAGTAAAATTTGGGGAGGAATTTTCAGCATTACCTCACACATTGATATATTTAAACGGTTGCTGCTATCTTAGTTGTTATAGTTACAGCATTTCGGTCGTTGTAGTCTCCGGACTTCATCAAGTTACTGTCATATAGTACGATGTTACAACATCCGAAATATTCAGATTATAAGACGGTAGTGACAGAAATTCAACCAGAAACTATTATATTAACCACATATAAAAAAAAATGTATTAAATCCTAAAATGGGCGTGGACTCCTCCGTTTATTTCTCGCTCTCATCAGATATTCTATGAAAACCAAAAATGATAATGAAAAACAAGTGAAATAATTCAGCTACATTGCTTTGGTTGCTTCAGACGAATTTATTTTTAAACACTTTGCTTGAATTCTGTGACAAAAAACATGGAGTCAACGGTTCGAATAAATAAGAACGAAATGATGTCAGGCAGAAAAAATGTCTGACTCCCGGAGAGCAACACACTTTTCAACTGACTTGAAGTGGAACGACTACATTGAATCAATAGCTCCATCTACTGCAAGGAAGATTAGCTCGCTATATTGTGCCAGAATTTTTTTCTCGTCAGAGTCCATATTGCACATTTACAAATCTACCATTCTTCCGTGTCTTGAATACTACTGTCATATCCGGTCTGGTTCTCCTGCTATTTATCTCAAGGTTCTTGACAAAATCCAAGGAAGGATCTGTAATGTAATCTATTCTGACTTGGCCTCTCGACTTCAGTCACTTTCTCACAGACATGGAATCTTCTGACTTTTCTACAAATATTTACATGGCGGCCTGTTTTGACGAGCTTTTTTTCCCTGGTACCCCAATTACATGAATTTAAGCGCGCTACTAGATTGGCATCTAAGCCCCACCCGTTTACTGTTGAAATAGTAAAATGCAACCATCACTTCTACTCCAATAGTTTATTTTCTTGAACTTCCCGCCTATGGAACTCCCTTCCGTTTCATTGCTTCCCTGATAACTACAATCTTCAAAAATTTAAATGCAACATCAACCGCTATCTTCTGTCTTCTTGAATCCCGTTCATTTTTGTCCTTTCCTCAAGTCTTTTCTATAGCTTTCACTCCGCTTTGGGGCGAAATGAAACAAAGTCATCGTTCTTGGATCGTTGCGTAGAATGACGGTTATCGTCGCGGCAAAGTTTCGGCAGCGTCGTTGATTTCGCCTTCGTACAAAAACTCTTAGTATGGTATGAATCCCCAACAACGGGTTATTAGTAAAGCAAACTGCGCCCTCTAGCCTTGGTTGGCAATTAGTCGAGAAGAAGGACAACTCTGAATCCAAAACCGGCTTTCGTAAAAGCTTATTTGCTATGGAAAGTTTAGCAGCAACGCTAAACATAGCGAGGTTCTGGCCTTATACATCAACAGATGAGTCTACATGGTTGGCATAACAAGAATCAGTTCGTGAATCTCATTTGGCGCAAGTTTATCAACTCTAAATAAGGACAAATTTTCGTTGATGTAATTTTCTTTTAATCCCATGTAGTCGGTCATGGCTCTCCACACATTCCTGTGAATGGCACTGTTGTGGTTTCTCGTTGCCTTCTCCTCAGCTGGAGTTCAGAGTTTTCCTTCTCTTAGATTGGTTGCCACACAAAACTATACTGCCCAATCTACCTTGTCATCTAACCAATATCAAGATTGAATACCAGGCGCTGTAAGCTTGGATGTGCGGCTGGTGTTAAGGATAATGGCACGGAATTGTTAATCGAGTGACAATTTCAGTTGGGTACGTTATATTCACTTAAACGCAAATACTCTTGGGAAAGGTATGAATCCGCCTCTTCTCCCCCAGCTATGGGTTAATTAGGAAGACATGTATCTCTAAATTAAATAACCTGAAAAGGGTTGATAAGCCGTAAAAATGAATGAATAAATGAATCAGCCAATAGCCAAGAAGGAAGAGAATAGAGGGATCCATGCCTTTTCTCAAGAACATATGTGCGAAAGTGAATGCAACAGGCGAGCCTGAAATTTAAACGTGGCTTGAGATTCCACTTTTCGCATCGGCAGCCGGAACACTTTTTCTTCTTTACGTGCCCTGTTCCCTCAGGACGTAGGCGATAATGGCTCTCCACAATTTCTCGACCTTGTAGCTCGTAATAAACTTTATAATTTTTTTTATTTCTCCCAAACCCTGTTTCTCCATCCATTTACTCAAGTTCATTACGTTATGCGCTGTTTACTTCTGTCCCGCCTGACCTCAATCTGTCCTGTGAGTATCAGATTTTCCAAGCCCTCTTTCCTCATTACTTGCCCCGGAAATGTCAACTGTCTCTTTCTGATGTTAAGTATAAGTTTCCTTTTTGTCTCCACTTTCTCTAAAACCTCGTCGTTGCTCACATGTTCGGTCCATGGTATTATTAGTCGCTTTCTGTATAAACACATTTCTGTTGCTTAAAGTTTCTTCTTCATCTTTAAGTAGATTTCCAGCATTCACTGTGATATAGAAAGACAAGCATCTCGTAACAGTTCAGTACTCTTTTCTTTGATTCTAACGATACGCCCATAAAAACAATAAGTTTCAACTTAGATCGCAAGTTAACATCACCAGAAGGTAATTCTTCATAATTCTCATCTTATTTAGGGTTGATGATCATGGAAGACTTTTATTTGGTATATTAAAAGGATTACTTTTCCCCAGACATTATCTTAATGCTCTAATAAAACAAATTAAAGAAAAACAAATAGAATTCTTTGATTCCAGACCGGGTAGTAGGTATGGCGTTTAGTCACTAGTTTTAATAAGTAAAACGAACTCGTAGTCATATACAAATTTGTACGAGCTGTAACAGTGAATATTTCACAGTTTTTCCTGTTTTTGTTTTTCTCATAAATAATAATTCTTAATTAAATGATTGAATAAAACCCTTGCGAGTTCCAAGACTATGAAATAACTGTAAAAATTCTCCTATTTCGTTGTTAAATATCTAAAAATAACAAAATAACAAAATCATCGTCTGCTTAATTTCATATCCAAGAATTCAATTCCTTCTTTTCGATCGCTTCTTTTATGATAATGGTTCTGATGCCATGACCCTCATGTTTGGTGTCACAGGGAGTTTTGTTGGGGTCCCTAGCTCAACTGCACCCCAAACATAATAATCAATAGGGTTTCAATCTGGGGAGTTAGAGGTGATGAGGTTGCAGAAATTGTTTGACATCCATGACTAGGTTCTGTGTGACACAGTGCAGAGTCCTGTTGCCAGATATCCGGAATTCCAGCTGTCACCCTCTTGATCCAGGGCAGTATTACCTACTGAAGGCACTCGATGTTGAGTCTGAGGCACTCACCAACAAATTTGAATGATCGGAGTGGATTTTCCGAGCTGCCGTGCCTTCGTAATCACCATTGGACCTATCGAACTCTTTTCGAATCATCTTCACTGTTCGCCAACCAATCTGAAATTATCGTATTGGATCTTCCAGCGCGAATGCCAAGCAGTACAGCATTCTTTTTCCAAATTTCTGGTGGATTGAACTGCATCATTGTGCTCTTTTTCTCACAGATGATGTCCAACTGATCCTGTGCAGTCGAAAAAATCAAAAACAAACAACACGAATGCACAAAATTAAAAATATAAAATGGTGACAATTTACCCATCGCGCACACACTCAATATATATATATATATATATATATATATATATATATATATATAGCTTGAGGATGAAACCGTGCTTGATACTTTAATTCAATTTAATTTTAATAATTATATTGAGGTTTTCGGCTCTCGTTTTTGAAACATGAGAACTCTTATGTAGCGAAGGAATCATATTTTTTTTTAAATAATTGTAATATATATATATATATATATATACATATATATATATATATATATATATATGTGTGTGTGTATGCGTGTGTGTATGTGTGTGTGTGTGTGTTTGTATAAGAGCAATAGTTATTTATTATAAGTTGTTATATACGAACAAACAAGTAATCACTACAAAGATGCCTATTTGTTTCGATGCTTAAACCTAAGCTTCTCATCAGCTGGAGAACAAAGATGATTATAAACGATTATATTTAAAAATTCTACTTATGAAACGTCACTTCTTTTTACATTATTTAAAAATTTAACAAGACATAAGAAGAATTACCATAAAAGGAAAAGAAAAAAATATATATGCAGGTTAAAGCAGAAAAAGAAGAGTATAAGAAATCAATAAAAGGAAAAAGAAAGATGAAAGAAGAATATAAAAAGTTAAGAAAAAAACATAAAAAAATCATCCTTTCTCCGATCAAAAGGAAGAAAAATAAAGAAAGGAAAAACGAAAGGGAGTAATATATCAAAATTAATTAATACAAAGAAAAGGAAAAGAAAAAGAAAAAAGAGAAAGAAAAGAAGAAAGGAAGACAATAGAAGACAATAGTAGTTGCCGATAAAAATTCAGCCAATGAAAAACCGTTAACATTGACATAGAAGTCATAAAGAAAGATTCAACTTTTACCGGATATGGTTCCAACATAGAAAATATTTTAGATACAATGTTATAGTTAAAGTTTGTTTGGCGTTTTTGAAAGAAACCAACAATAAAATTAAACATAGTATGTAAATAAAAGGCACTTTAAGAAGTAAAACCATTAGGCATACAAAATAACAAATTATCTATACAAAACATTACATTAAAATTTTAAATAAATAAAATATAAATTTTAGAAGATTTATATGAATTTTTATAAATTTCAAACTATTACTAAATTTTATAACTCGTAATATAAGTATAAACCTATCTACATCAAACATTATTACCAGTAATATACGAGTACGAAGCTATTTAGCACCTTAATTCAAGATAAATCAATAAGGATAACATTAAAATATTTATATGAATGTAAAATAACATAAGCGAAATGATTAATTTAAAAGTTTACATCTTAACGTTAAAATTAACTGTAGTCTATTCATATCTATAACGTTTATACTAATAAGAAATATTGTCGGATTAAAATAAGATATCTATTAATTGCTTGAATCACTTCTTTTATATTACTTTAATTGGGAAATATACCTTAGGACATATATACATCAAAATGTTCTAACGATAGATGTGCATTTCTTCAGAAGATTAACTAAGGCTTGCCTTGTTTGCAAAGAATCCCTGTAGCCTAATAAAAAGACACACCTGACTAAAAATGGTTGCCCAGAAAAAAAGAAAAAAGAATCAGGATTCAATTTATACAGAGAAGCACGTTTTCTTGACTTTTTTCTGTGATTTAGGAAGGTAGATGTTAGTTGCACTGTATGTAAATAACGAGAGATGTCTAATTATACATGTGTACCTAATACAATAATTAAGTTTATATCTTATTTGATTTTGTTCATTTCTCTCTGTGAGTCTGCCCATATCTATCTATCTATCTATCTATCTATCTATCTATCTATCTATCTATCTATCACTGTTTTCTCTTTTCCTCTTAATCTGCTACTAATCAATCTGCATTCGTCTCCCTCACTATATCTCTCTCACTTTTGTTCTCTTCCCCGTTCTGTTAATAATCTCTCTGCATACCCCCTCTCTCTCTCTCTCTCTATCTATCTATCTATCTATCTATCTATCTATCTGAAGTTGTTCATTATTTATTTGTCTACCTATGTTAATATGTTTATAACTGTTCATGCTAATCTTTTTATATCTATCAAGTTGTTCTATATCCATTGTATATATATATATATATATATATATATATATATATATATATATATATATATGGCTGTAATTTTAACACGTCACGCCAATTCCAGCGCCGGTATTCATTACGTTACGCAGGCAGCCTAAGATTAGCTTAATCTAGCTTAATACCGCATGCGTGGGACGCTCACTGAGGAATTAACCTCCTTATCATAATCTGGGCTTTGGCGCATAGTACTTTCACACCTTATAAAAGATTGGAGAATGCCATCATGAATAGAAAATCGAAATCAAGCATTGAGAATCATTGATGACGGTTTGTTTTTTTTAATTATGCATAAGTGGAAATTAGCTACTGACGCATTCACTGCAGCAACAGTGGCCAGCAAGACCAGTTTTGCACATTAAACACAACCATCAAATTGGCTTTTTAATATTACAAAACTTCACTTGGTCCAGAGTAGGCGTGGCCTGTACAATTAAAAAAAATGTGATGACTTCCAAAAAGAGGCTGCAAGAATAATAGTAAATTCATTCATTTTATTCAATTAGCGCATTTTGCACCGTCGCTGTGGTCACCACACCCATCCATCTCAAAATTATGGCCCATGTTCTCACAGCCGGTTCCTTTTGGCACAGGGGATGTTGAGGTTACCCCGCCCCTCCTCTCTGGGGTGCATTTGTTTTTGAAGTTACAGTCTCCTAGACTTTACCTAACGAGACAGAACCTACAAGGTGGTGGTTTTAATTCATAGATTCCTTCTCCTACACGGGTTACTACCCAAGATTAAATGGCCCAGTCTGTCCTACTATTTTACCCATAGCTGCAGGGAGAAAAGATGGATTCATACTTTTCAGAAGGTACATTGGCGAATGTAACGGACGCGACTGGAATTTGAACTCGGCTTCCTCAATCCGAGCCGCTAACCATTACCCTTTCGTGCCTTACTAGAGTAAATTACTGAGTGAAAAAATTGCTCAAATTCGCTATTGCCTCTCAAGTGTTTTTAAAAATTAGTCATGCTTCCACAAAATTGAATTTTTCGTACGTGTTGTGTCGGAAACCTACCACCCCTCTTGAAGATGAACTTGTCTGCGTCTGTGAACAAAGACTTTAAATAGTGGCATGTCAGTTGACATGAGAGAGACAGGGAGACAGAGAAGTTCTTGGCTGAGCTAGTTATTGACTACTCAGGCGATTTCTGTACCTTTTACCTACCTATTAAAACCCTTTTTATTGTTACGTGTTATTTGGCGTTTGTCTCTACAAATCCCAAATCAACATCATAACAGTACGCGATCAGTCATTGAATTTAATTTGATCGTAATTCTGATCACGGTATACAATAAGTTCTTCTTTGTGCCGTGACCCCTCAGGACGTTGCCAATCATGGCTCTCTACAATTTTCTATCTTTTGGAGCTTTTAATAAATTTTATCAGTTTTGTTATATCTCCTAAACTTCCCTCTTGCCTTCAATCTGACCTCTGAGTATCAAAGTTTAAAAACCCTCTTTCCTCATTATGTGCCCAAGAAATTTCAACTGTCGCTTCCTGGCTTTAAGTATACGTTACAGTTCAAAGTTCGAAGCCAATGCTGGTAATTTTTTGAAATTGGCCTCAAGAGTAGTTGTTTGTTAATTTAAATAAGAAAAAATTATTATATACAGTTAAAACAAGGGAAACATGATTTTTATTAGAAATTTTATTATGAAAACAAAGAAAAAAACACATTTTGAGATCAAATTTTGCTCTTGTCAAAATATCCTCCTTTAGCCTTGATTACTGCAGCACAAATTTTTGGCATTCATTGCAAAAGTTTCTCAAAATATAAGTTTAATAATTGATTCCATTCTTTTTTCAATGACTCGAGATCTTTTTCGTTTTTTGGATGGAAAGTTTTCACTCTTCCGTCAAGTTCAACTCATGTCTTTAAAATTTTGTAATGTATTGTAAGTGTCCGTTTTATTTCCATTTTCTCTAAAAGTTTGTCGTTGCTCATATGTTTGGACCATAGTATTCTTAGCATCCTTCTGTAGAACCGCATTTCTCTTGCTTCAAGTCTCTTCGTTTCTGAGGAGATTTTTCAGCATTCATTGATAGGAGGAATGTTATGAAGTAATACTTTAATCCAATTTTCTTTGTTTCAGACGATTTTTTCTGTTTCTTAATACTAATCTTAGATTTTGGACGGCATCTTTCGTTACCCGATTGCACCTTCGGTTTTCGGTGTCACATTTTCCGTACACTGTTAAAACTTTTCCCAGATATTTAAATTGTCGTACTAGTTTGATTTTGGTATCACTAATTTGCAATTTGCCTGCTGGCCGGCTCGTATTTTGAAAAATTCCTCGCTGTCTGCACTGTGTATTCTTGTATGTCGTATTTTGTGGAGACTTAGTCTAGCGGACGACGGGAAACCTGGGTCGTAATCCTCATTAGACGATCCAAATCTCTAGCCTGCTACTCGGCTATTAGGAAACTTTCTAATGTACAAGTTACACCTAATCCTGTGAACACCTTTGCAGGCCGAAATTTACTCACATTATCATTAGGCAATGTCAAGAGAAAAAGACAGATCATATGTGTATAAAGAAAATATCAACGGAAAAGTGGGGTCTTCACATTTAAAAACAAGTACATGAATATGAAGAAGCTCTGATGAGAGATAATGGACGTCGGCCGCAATCAGTTTCTAAGACGCTGACAGAACCAATATGGTTGAACTGCCGCGGGAAACTGGAGACGTCTTGAAAGCTTACAAGGAAAAAAATCCATTGAATATGTCGTAGGTTGATTGAAGGTGGCATCATGAGTCGGAATTTGATTTCAACCTACGAACGCAGGAATATTCGCATACGCCTACACTTATAAACATGTATACGTGTGTATATACATATACACATGTTTATATATAAACACACACTCACAGATTCAAAAACACACATACAAACACACATATATATGCGTTCGAATAAGGTATTCATATATGTAAATGTGCATTTTCCACGGTACAAAATACATATTTGTATCGATGGTTGTGTGTACGTATGTTTTCTATATGTGTGTGTATTTATGTTTCATATATGCACTTATATTTTATATATGAGTGTATTTTTGTTTTATAAATGTATAAATAGACACACACACACACACACACATATGTATATGTACATATATAACAAATATATAAAGCAAATATACATATATGAGATATGATCAAAAAGTATCGGAACTGTTGCTATAGTAACGGAACTTAAGTAGGCGAACTGAAGTCGCTAGGCGCAGATTGACCTTGAACTATGCCGAGAATTTTAAAATGGTCGCGCTCACGTCTGTTGTTTATAGCAGCGCTTGGAAGGAAAGTGTGTAGAGTGTGGTCGTCTCACCACACCACAGAGGTTCCATCAGTGACCATCGCTTGTGCAGCAGCATTTGGTCAAACACAATGTTTTACAGCCACCATATTTGACAGATCTTGCAAATTGCGGTTTTTCCTCTTCCGAAATCAAATCACATCTGAAAGGGACACGCTTTCAAGACGTCGCGGAAATCCAAGAAAATGCGACAACGCAGCTGCTCGCTATCTCAAAAAAAAGGAGTTCCAGGAATGCTTCCATCAATGGAAATAACACTGGATAAAGTGTGGATGGGACTACTTCGAAGGAGATTAAATGCCGATGTGATATGTATTGTAGTTTTTTTTATAGTCAGTCCCGATACTTTTTGATGAGGCTGCGTATATATAAAACAGCAACACACACACACACACACACACACACACACACACACACACACACACACACACACACACACACACACACACACACACAAATATATATATACACACACACATATATATATATATATATATATATACATACACACAAATCTAAAAGAACAAAATGAATATAAATTGAAACGTTCATAACATTAATTTAATAAAGAGCTCAATACATGAAGTAGGGCAATAAATATTTATTATAAACTGTTACAATGGTACATGCAAGTTACCACGGCAAAAATGCATATTTGTTTCGACGTCTAAAGACGTCTCGTCAGGTGGTTAACATATGAAACATAACCTGATACTAAATTTATTTACTGATAAAACTTTAACGTCGTGAAGTATTTTCACCGAACGCATTTCAATTCTTCATATAGTTTCCAGAACATCATTTTTAATTAAAGATTTAATAAGTATGAATACTTTCACAAAAATGAACTTCTTTTTAAATTAGGAAGCGGTCAATTAGAAGAAACAGATAAATATAGCGAATTCATTTTTAAATTAATGCTGGATATGTTTATTTATTTTGAAAATTCTTTTTTTCTAGTTGTAAAGATTTCTAGAAATCAGCCTAAGTAAAAACCAAATGGTATCAGTTCGCATTGGGCAGATCCACTTCTCTTATATACCATCTCCCTTAAGGATGTAGGCGATCATAGCCCGTCACATCTCCCTGTCCCTTGTAGCTCTTAATGTTTTGTCTTTTTGTCATTTCCCCCAAATTCTGTTCCATTATTAATTCAACGGCGAATTCTTCAGGCCTCGCCTTAAATCCTTGCTTATGGTGAAGCATGAATGGACATGTGCACAAAACTGCAACGAAAACAATTTTAAACTGTGTATTTAATACTTTTTTAAAAAAGAGCTTACAACCTTAGAACACAATTAATATATATATATATATATATATATATATATATATATATATATTTTTTATCTTGACACCCTATATTTTATTTGTTATAGAAAAAAAAGTCCTTCGAAAATGCCTAACGAAACGGGATGAAGATTGATTTGTTATTTACAGTTTCTTAACCGTTTGTGGGTTATTTAAAATCAGAAAATATTTTCTTTGATTGAAAGAATTCTTTTGGCGATAATAATGCTATTACTGATACAAGTCCTACTAATTAGACCATATTTGGGGAGTACAGGTGTGTTCATACCTTTCTTAAGTGTATTTACGTGTAAGTGAATAAACGAACCCGACTGGAATTACAACTCGGCTCGCTAATTTCCAGTTCCGAGCCGTTATCCATTCCACTATCGACGCATCCAAGCTCAGAGCACCTGGTATTCGAAAGCGGTCACCCAGGCTCTTTGTTGCTTACCTTCGGTAATCATACGAAAACCGGTGCAAAAAGCACCGGCTGCTGTTAAGAGTTCGGTCCACACTAGACAAGTTATTGTGAGCGAAACATCTCTATTCATATGTTAGTCAGCAATGCCTGATCGATAATGCAAACTAGATTTCCAGTTATTCAGATGGATCCCCAAAGACGCAAATAAACTCGCCTGATGACGGCTTGAATAAATTTCTTAATTAATTCTTGGTATTTCTGTACATTAAATGAGGATTTGCATTTTTCCAAAAACGACACATTACTGCACTCTTTGTAGACAGTAAAGAAACACAGTGTTAAATATGCAATTCATCTTATGCCCGATTCGTTCCAAGAAACGTCATTATCAACTGCCAACTATGCTTTCAACGGCTATTCATTTTTACTTTTACGATTGAATATAAGAACTTCGATCTGAGAATATTTTATATAATTTGTAGATTAATACTCTTGTTACATAGCCCCTTTGTTCTGGATAGATCTTGGGCGATGGTATCGATTTGATCATAAAGTTGCATTCTTCCCTTGCTCATCTTCTTCAGGCCGTTGTTCGCTAGTTGTTTTGAGTTCAAAGATAAAAGAACTTCAACTCAGGGAGTTTTAACTTAGCTTTTTTATTAACGTCGACGTATACACTTCTACCTACCCAGTGGCTTTGCTCTTCCTCTACAGGGGAGAAGTTTTCAGATACGCAAGTCAACACTTCTACATTGCTTGACGCGTAAGAACCAACTCATTGAAAACTCTTTCTCTATCTATCGTTCTCAAGCTGGCTCAGCCAATCAAAATCACCTTCATTGTTTTGTCTTCCATCTGACCTCCAATATCAACCCCAGGAAGTCGGAGCAGCAATACACTTCCTTTAAAAAGCAATAGTCTGTGAGAACTATTATTTAAAACAATTACTCGGACAGGCCTGTGTATCTTTTACAAAGTGGAATCGGAGATTTCGCGGACTAGATCTAAAATAATTGTACACCCATAATGTCAGTCAAAACATGATGTTTACTCTAAAGGATATTCGCCAAAAGAATTTCGATCCTCTTGCTTGTAAATTTGTAGAACGTATATAGGCGCATATATATATATATATATATATATATATATATATATATATATATATATATATATATATATATATATATATATATATATGTGCAATTTTTTATATATATTATTTATATATTGTATATGCTCAGTACTTATTGGAAAGCGCTCAATATCAGTGACAGAGCTAACATATTTACTTGGATTGATGTGAGTTTGTGACCCTGGGTTTCATGCTATTTGCGATCGTCAGACAAGGCGCAAATAGTGTGAAACTTAGGCTCACAAACTTCCATCAATCCAACTATATATATATATATATATATATATGTATATATACCGGGTGTAACAGCAAAATTGTCCAATTGTTAAATTAAGCTCCTAACGGTTGTATTTTGGAAATGATTAAAGATATTTTACTGGATTTCTCCGAGGTTTTTTACAACACTATTAGACTATGCTTTGAGCAATAAGAATTTATATTTACTCTCTGAGTTTAAAATGAAAACGATCATAAACGAAAATGAAAGTAATCTGAGTATTGAAATAATGTTAAAATATATCTCCCTCTCTCTCTGTGTCTCTCTCTCTCTCTCTGTCTCTCTTTATATATATATATGTATTACTCAAGGATCAGATTAGAACTCTCTAACCTTCTAATTTCCTGTGCTGGAGTAACATGGTGCCTCAAACGTTTCACGTACGATTTCATTTTCAAGTCTTTTTTCCCTGCTCTTTGGACTGTCATACCTGAAACTCCTCTCTCACGCACCAAACGTCTTATGAATTGAGTTGGATCTTTTCTAATTGATCTCTTTAGTTCTAAGTTGAAATGTAGTTACTTGCTGACACAGGTTTTCTCTCTGCTGCTTCCTCCTTCTTAAACTTATTTACCGTTCTCTTGATGGTTCTTGAATGGACTTTGAAGATGGAAGCCAGAGTATGAATGTTGGTATCAGTACCGAGGGTCTGAATGATCTTTTCCTCTCACCATTGCTCAGTGGGTCTGACACAAAACAATTTTAACCTGCTCTCTTTTTAGCTGAATAATTTAAAGTAGTTTCAGTGATTCTTACGAAAATTGTTATCAAAGTGGCTAAACGTCTCATCTGAAAACCTGTGAAAAAGAAACTCAATTAGTTTAATGGTTTTTCAGATATTAAACATTTTGTGAGATGGACAATAATGCTGTTACACGATTTATATTAATGTATATTTGGCCAGCAGCCTTTCTTTTAAACATCTTTCGTTAAATATGACGTACAAAGAAACTTTTTATTTAATCTTTCCAGCGGGCTTACATTTTTTCTTTTGGTAGGAGTGATCGAGTACGAATCTGTTCATATCGTCCATTGTCCCAAGCGCTTTCGGACAATTCTTTAGCCATTTTCAAGGGAGTTGATTTGGGCGTATCTTATTTATTTTTTTATGTTTCCTTCATATCTTAAAAGCAACAAATCCTACAGGTAGGGCACTTGCTTCAATCGATGTTGAAAATCTTCTTCTCAACGTCCCGTTTCAAGAAACAATCAACATAATTAGCGTCTGCATCTGCAAACACCCGTCAATCCCTCTTCCGAAAGTTCAACCAGAAACTCTTCAGAAACTACTACTCGCCTGTACCACAAAAGCCTCATTATTGGATCATAATGGAAACGCCTAAATCGAAACTAATGACGTC
Organism: Acanthosepion esculentum; assembly: GCA_964036315.1. Classification (NCBI taxonomy): domain Eukaryota; kingdom Metazoa; phylum Mollusca; class Cephalopoda; order Sepiida; family Sepiidae; genus Acanthosepion; species Acanthosepion esculentum. The sequence goes on from OZ038496.1 coordinate 50,549,071, forward strand.
AGTATAGGAAACCCGGTAGGTCCTGTTTTCTCTAACTTTTATATTTTTCATATTGAAAACAAATTTTTTGAAACAACTGACAAACCACTTGTCTGCATGTTGACGACATTTTTGTCTTGATAAAAAATAAGGACGAAATTGTACATCTGAAATCAACTTTTGGAAAAACTACGCTAAAATTTACTTACGGACTTATAGTTAATAAGAAAATTCCATTTCTGTATGTTGATATACAAGTAAAATCCATTGTTTTTACCGCCTAGTCGTATAGCACGAACTTTAGTTTTCTAAACGATGATACCCAATGCGCGGAAAAATATAAAATAGTGGTGATAAAAATCTTCCTAAATAAAACAAAGCAAAATTCCTCTTCCCAAAGAATATTTGTGTGTGAACTAAAACATATAAAACAAGCGTTAGTCAACAACCATTTTCCCAACTACATCATTGGTAACCAAATAAAATTATTCTTACAAAAAATACACAAAACCAGTAATAAAAATGCAATACAACAAAATATCAACATATTTTACTGTAACCAGATGCACAATAAATATAAGAAGGATGAATTCGCTATAAGAAAAATCATTAAACACCATATTTCTGCTGCAATTCCCCCAAATCGTATCTAACTTATATTACAGAAAATGTAAATCTGAAAACTTTGTAGTCAATAATCGAAGCAACTCCATCAAATCCAAACTGGCGAAAACCAATATAGTGTCTCATTTTCATTGCACAATAGTTTCTTCTCTCATATCACTTACCTATATTGGACATACGACCATCTCCTTGAGTAGACGTCTCACATGTCACTTATCAGAGCAGAGCTCTATAAAAAGAAATTATCAACTCATAATATACAAGAGCCCTTAAGAAAGATATTAGTCGATAACACGAGAGTCATTTGTAAATCAAATTCCAGAAAACACCTCGTTATAAGAGAGGCGTTGTAATCAAACAGCTCTCCACCAGCATCATTCTTAGCTTGTTTAACAATGGTAACGGAGTGGTGAAAGTCTTTTCAAAATAGAAAGTCACCCACTTGAATTCCAGCCCTGCTCAACACACAATGGCTCAAAATCGCTGCTACTATAATTCATAAATAATAAATTCACACAGTCAAAAACATTAAATTAAACTAACTACACCAAAATCAACCGCCATCCAAAATTGCTAAAGAAATGTACGAAAGCGCTTGGGACAATCGACGATATGGGCAGTTTTTTACTCGCTCTCTCCCGCCAAACGGAACAAAATGTAAGAACGCTGGAAAAACTGAATAAAAAATTGATAAAATTTTCCTTGTCCGTTATATTTTACGAAAAATCTTTAAAATAAAGGTTGCTTCCATAAATTTACATTAATCATATATATATATATATATATATATATATATATATATATATATATATATATATATATATATATATATATATATATATATTATAAATTAACTGATTTAAATATATATATGTTTATATTTATATATATATATCATATATATATATCATATATGTGTGATATCATATATATATATATATATATATATATATATATATATATATATATATATATATATATATATATATATATATATATATATATATCATCCCTTTATCTTTTTCTTTCTTTCTTAAAGATTTAAAAAAAATATATATTGAAATTTTTTTTCCTTTTTTATTATAAAAATTTTCCTTTTTCTTTTACTTTTTTTTTACTCACACTTTTCTTTTTGACTGGACAAATTAATGTCATTTATAAAAAAAAACCTTCGCTTTGAAGAGATGAATATTTAAATATATTCATAAAATAAATTATAACCAAAACGGATTTTTAAGGATTTTTCACTTGTCATTATTATTATTATTATTATTATTATTATTATTATTATTATTATTATTATTATTATATTTCTCTTTTATTTACATTGAGCCCTCTTTGGATTAATTTATTAATGTCCTCCTTGGAATTAACCTTACCAATTATCAATTGTTATTGTATATATATATATATATATATATATATATATATATATATATATCTTATGAAGTCCGACAATTATTTAAAGACATTTTTATGTTTAACATTCTTTTTTAGAGATACAAGTATTTAAGTAAATGATCTGTTTATAATAAACAGTATTAAATAATACAGATTCTCGACTCTAGCTTATAAATCATAACGTTTTATTGTTATTAAACAGAATTAACCAGAATCATGTCAATAATAAATTACTGGACGTGTTGATTACTTGATTTGTCTTCATTGTTATTGTAATTGTATAGTGACTTTATTGCCACCCTATATATTATTTAAAATTTCCTGTATTTATGGGGGAGAATATTGAATATGGAGCCTTTTTCAGATATACACTGTGTGGACGTAGACGTAGTGACTATTTCTTTGTCCACACTATATCTATCTATCTATCGCATTCTGTTCGTTATCTATCTAACTATCTATCTATTTATCTATCTATAGAGTGAGAGTGAAATTGAGTGTGAGAGAGACAGATAAAGTATGTGATGCAGAATTAGAGAGTGAGAGAGAGAGTGATACTGAATGTAAGAGAGAAAGATAGAACGTGTGATCGAGAAAGAAAGGGAGAGAGATGGAGAGGAATGTGAAGCATCTTACAAGTACGTGTAAGTTACAAATGCAAACAATTATATAGAAAAGAATATAACTTGTTTTTTTTTTGTCAGTTTAGATGCAAATACTGTATTTTAGTCAGCAATATCCAGGCCAGTATGGGCGTTTGTATTCCCCTCATGTGTGTGCAAAAATCTTTCAAACAAAATTTTGTATATCCATCGAAAGACACACTGATTATTAACATACAAAATGATGGTTCAGGTATCCTCAGTTGTTAAGGTGAAACGTCGGAATCATCGGGCTGTAGCCACGGGTGACCTTTTTTTTTTTGTTTTTTTTTTCATTTTTATTCCCAAGGCTTGTTGTGAAGAACAAAGCAAAAGTTAATATGTACACATTTGTGTATTTTTCCTTTCTGGTATATTTACTGAATGGTCCTAACAACGTTGTTGCAGTTGCTGCCGGCCAACTCTTGGGCACTCACAGGGAGGTAGCAATGTCACAATGCCAATAATTTGGACTTGGGAAAGCAGAAAGCCAGAAATTCATAGCTCTGCTAAGAAGAACGAAAATAAAAAAAAAGCCTCTAGAGGAGGGACAGGGAAATTCTCAACCTATCATTAGGGCCTGGGAGGGTAAACAAATCATCCATAGCCAAAATTGTTACACAGATCTTAATCATATATATGCATATACTTAGATTTTTACATATATGTTAAAAGGTTACATTATATATATATATATATATATATATATATGTGTGTGTGTGTGTGTGTGTGTGTGTGTGTGTGTGTGTGTGTGTGGATACATACGAGTTGTGCTCAAAATCTCTTGAAATGACCCACTTTCAAGGGCCTGCCAAATGACCAAGCATTAGACTTCCTTCGAATCACTTTTAGTCTGAGGAATTTTCCTCTCGTCATTTTGACCAACACAAGAACTGACCAAAATTACCGATAAAAAATAAATGAAAAATACGGATGAAGTTCATTTTTCTTCCGAAAGTCATTCAGTCCTATACTTCATTGCTACTAACAAGCAGAATTTTTTTTCTCCTGATGATGGCCAAAACTAAACGAGGAATCGAAATGAAATAATAAAACAAAGAATATTAATAGGCAACTCAGTGTGTCTGAAAAATTTAATTTTTTAATTTCTCAATATTTTTTACTGTTCAAAACGTATATATATATATATATATATATTAATTATTGCTCTCTTTCTCTCTCTATATATATACATACATATATATATATATATATATATATATATATATATATGTGTGTGTGTGTGTGTGTGTGTGTGTGTGTGTGTGGGTGAATAAAAACAAAAGGAAAACTTATCTTAGCCGACGCATTTCGTCCACTGAGGGACTTTATCAAGGTAAATGTAAGGCTTACATTTGCCTTGATAAAGTTCCTCAGAGAACGAAACGTGTCGGCGAAGATAAGTTTTCCTTTTGATTTTTTATTCATATTGTCCTTTTATAGATATACTCCATCTGAAATGTTCATATATATATATATATATATATATATATATATATATATATATATATATATATATATAAATATATATATATATATATATATATATATATATATATATATGTGTGTGTGTGTGTGTGTGTGTGTGTAGGGACCGTTGTGCACCGTCTGTGAAAAAAGACCACAATGCTGCAATTCACTCCTCCAGAAATTTGGAAACGACATATTGTACTGCTTGGCATTCGCACCAGAAGCTCCAATACGAACATTTCAGAGTGTTTGTGTGTCAAGCTGATGAAAATGCAGAACATTCGGATAGAGGTGGATATGTCTAATTTTAATTACGAATGTATTTGGAGTGATCACTAGTGATGGCGTCGTTATGCCTCCATTATTCCACAGGGCCAGAGATTTAACACGGAGGCTTACATGAAGTACCTTGAGGAGGTAGTGCTACCGTGGGTTAAGAAGGTGGCTGCCGGAACGACCCGATGTCTGGACACTGCGCCATGCAACATAAGCAAGAGAATCCTCTGTGTTCCTTTCTGCTCGGAAGCAGAGAGTTCGACAAGAGAAAGACCTCTCCTCCTCTTTTTCCTCTTTGTCATACTTCTTTCCCGTAAACTTGGTCCTGATATATATATATATATATATATATATATATATATATATATATATATATATATATATATATATATATGTATATATATATATATATATATATTTAAAGCCATGTTTATGTTTAACATTCTTTTTATAGATACAAGTATTTAAGTAAATGCTATGTTTATAATAAAACAGTATTAAATAACATTTACCGGCCTGAATGTCCGAGGAAACAGAGCATTTACTTAAATACTTGTATCTATAAAAAGAATGTTAAACATAAAGATGTCTTTAAATAATTGCCGGACTTTGTCCATTTCATAATGTGTGACGTCATATATATATATATGTATAAAAGTTATATATCGTTATCATATATATATATATATATATATATATATATATATATATATATATATATATATATATAATTAATTAATAAAAAAAAAAGAAAGAAAGAAAAAAAGGGGGGGCCATGCGTGACACACGCTTATATGATATACGATATAGGACTGACGAGACAGATTTTTTTCCCCGCGGTAGACCAGTCGCCATCCAAGGATATAGAACCCAGTCTTTCCTGCTATGTACTAATAGCTGGGGGGGGGGGGGGAGAAAATGAAGATTCATACCTTACCCAATAATTCATAAATAAATGTAATAGATTTCACTGGAATTCGAACACGGTTCTCTGATTTCTGCAATCCGAGCCGCTATCCATTACTCCACCGTGCCGCCTTTACCGCATCATGTGTTTTTTTATATATATTTTTTATTGTTCCTCGTTCAGTCCAACAGTTATCTCCTTTGTATTGACGACAACAAGTGAAAGTGTTTTTGTCATGACAATGACGGGCTGTTGCAAGAGATGTATAAAACTCAAGTGTTCTTGTGATCGACAAATAAAATGAAACTCTGTAAGTGCTAAAACTGGTGAATATGGAAGATATTCGAAAAGTTCGCATCCTAACGATGCTATTTTTCTTTGGTTCGTTTTCCAGGGTGTGTCCTTGTATTATCATACTTGAGAATTGTACCATTCAGTCTACGAACGAAGTACAGTTCTGACATCATGCTTCGACGGATAAACGTCTGTTGTGATGGTTCTTCCAGGTTCCACTAAGTTTGTAATGAACGAAACCTTTTATATTCCAACCTTGTGTGGATCAAATCCTGCTTTTGATTTTGATACTCTTCCCTTTTGATATGTTTTGAGTTTTCTTTTCCCTTTTTAACTGATGTGGTTCGTGGGATTTTGAGTTTAATTTCACGTTTGAATCATTCTTCATCCTGACTACAATTAATCTTAATACTTAACGGCCATTGTGTTTTTGTCTATTATTTTTCTGTTCTTTTTTTTTTAAATTGCTGTTCCGATTCTAGGTACAGACACTCCCTCAACTACCTGTTTCCACCTCTCCCTCTTTATGTCAGTTAAACATGACATGATCTGAAAGTCCTGTGGGCTGGACAGCGACTCTCCAAATATAAGTTATCAGTGTCCATTCTGTTATAACTTAATTGGAGGTCCACACAGGACTATTTGTCTTATTGTAAAGTTCTTTCAGGGGTAGGTCTCTGCTTTTTTTTAATTCTTTAAACTTAGTTTTGTTTATTTTTTTTAAATAGGAGTAGATAGGCTTTAATATCATCCGGTCTATACACTTGCACAGGAGTAGAGGCTCATTCCTCGTTTCCTGATTCCGAAGGGGTTTCCGGTTTCTTTACTTCTCTCAGGCATTAATAGCTGTGCTGTCATGATTTTTTATGATATATGTGGATGATGGCGTCATCTCTTCATTCTGAGGGCACCGGGTTGGCAGTTTTCTGATTGTTGCTCCCGACTGGTAGTTAGGAGCCCGACATCTTGCGTAGCGTCTTGAGAGGCTGCTCTGATCAACAGCAGCATAATACCGGGGTTCTTACAGTGCTATGTCGCGCATGAAAGAGTGTCCCTGCAAGCACCTCCAGTAGCCAACCTCTAGGGCACACTATGTTGCATTATGCGTCAGTTCCCTTTCTGCATATGTTACATTAGGCCACAGACTGCTACTACTACACTAGGGATTTTCCCCCAAGATAACACATGACTATAAACAACCAAAGATATATACACTTAAACCAGCACACCCCCGCCCCAAAAACTCCACTTAAACCCCTTAACCTATTTTTCTCCAACATTCGTGGTATCCGTACCAACTTTTGCCGTGTGGAATCGTTTCTCTGTGAAACTAATCTTAACTTTCCAATCCCCTCTTCTGATTTCCTGACTAGCTTGTTATCCTTCGTGAAATGAAGGTCGTTTTGAACGGGCTCGATTCCAGATCCTTTCACACGAAGACTATATCCAGGTTTCTGATCTCCATCAATGATCCTCCTGATGTCATCAGCTCTCAAGTAGGCATTTATGCAGATGACACTACCATTTACTCTGTCTCAATAGGAAATCCGTCAGAGTTGAAAAAATTAACCGGGCCGCTGCTCTTGAAAAGAACCTCCAATCTGGAGCAGGAAATGGCTTGTAAATTTTAATGCTTCCAAAACTAAACTGCTCTCATTTAACCACCATTAGAGAATCTTTCCTACCTGCCATCAGCATGGTTGATTTTAGACTCATGGAGAGAAACACACTGCGGCTTCTTGGCCTACACGTTTTCAACTGACTTCAAGTGGAATGATCAATGGAATGGAATCAATAGCTACATCTACTGCAAGGAAATCTGGGTCACTGTGTCGTGTGGGAATGTTTTTTTCCCGTCAGAGTCCATCTTGCACATATACAACTCTTTTATTTGCGCGTGCATTGAATACTGTTGCCATATCTGGTCTGGTGCTTCTGCTACTCATTTCGAGGTTCTTGATAAAATCCGACTTTGTATCTCGACTTCAGTCATTTTCTATCAGATGTGGAGTGGCTTCCCTCTGACTTTTCTACAAATATTTTCATGGCAACTGCACTGACGAGTATTTTTCCTGCTGAGGTGTGTTTAAGTGTGCTACTAGATTGGCATCCGGATCGGTTGAATTAGTTAAATGTAACCACCGCTTCTACTTCAACAGTTTCTTTTCGAGCACTTCCCATCCGTGGAACTCCCTTCCGTTTCCATACTTCCCTGATAACTACATTTTTCAAAAATTTAAATGCGAAGTCAATCGCCATCTTCTATCTTCTTGAATCCTCTTTAGTTTTTATCCTTTCTTTGATTTCCCTTATACTCAGTCTTTTCTTTCACCTTCACTCTACGTAACCCCCAACGTACTTGTAGCATTCCCGCCTTACTTGGGGTGAATTTATTATAAACAAACATAAAAGCTACTGTCTCAGTTTGGGATAACCTTTAATTTTTTGCATTCTGTTGACATGCAAAACCTATTTTTCATCACCTGTAACAAAATTAAAGGTTGGTTAAAAGACTGCCGGTAGAGGGTGAAACCTTGTTTTCGATACTCAAGCGGAATCTTATGAGGAAACTAAATTACTACTTTGAATGTTTTCTCAGTTCTCTTGATGATGTCTGTTGAGAGCTGAACATTATACATGAAGTTTTTGGACCAAATATCTAGTGCTTTGATATTGATCCAATTGAATATGTTCTTTCAAAGAGATCTTCATCAAGAGTGTCTTAGTATTCCAGAGTGAGGCATGTGTTACCAGGCCTATTTTAAAATCCTTTAAACCTGGGTTTACCAAACTTAGCGATATCGACCACCAGTGGGCGATTTCAAATGTTCAGTGGGCAATTAGAAACTGAATAGAAAATGATGGGTGATTGGAAATTTGGTGGGCGATATTGGTGTATATGAGTCATATAAGCGCAGTCACAGTACTAGATGGGCAGGTAGGTCTCATTTTTATTTACAGTTGAAATTGTCAGATGTATCCATCAGTTCTATGTTAACTGTTTCTTATCTCGTACTACTAACTTGTGGGAATCTCTTCCGGCTACTCCAAGACAGATTTGATCTTATAAAATTAAATCCAATGTTAATCGTCATTTTCTATCTCCTTAATACCTGTTCTATTATTGGCCTCTATTTTTAATAATGATTTTCCGAAGATTTTTTACACTAATTAACCCCTAATTTAGCCTTGCTTGATTAAAAAGTGAGTCTCTTCCTGGCTCAATCCTCTATGCTACCACCTCTTTTTAGATTCTGATATGACACCGAATAAAAATATTTATCCGAAATCTCTTAGCGTTAACCCACTATATATATGAAGGCCACCACAGATCAACTCCTTTTAGATCAAATTTTTCTGTTGACATAAATTTTCTTTTGAATCGGGAGTACTGAAGAAAAATGCGTGGAATCGAAGAGAGCCATCGACGTAAGTTGAAATGTGCCGGTCATGGGCGAATGGTGGCGAGAAAAGTCGGAAGTAGCCGAAGCAGATGTCAGAGCTTATTTCTTCGATAAATGCAAAGACGAAAGACCACAAAACCAATTAAAAACGTATGAAATAAAGAAGGAAAAATCGATCTAATCTCGTGAGCCAAAATCTTTCCCGAAGGGGATTATACTCGGCGATAATATTATATAAACGAATCATCAACTGAATCGTGAGTAGGAATAATTTGCTCTTTACTTTCTGAATTCATGAAATTGGCTTAGCATCTAATATCTGTCAGTTTATTTCGTATATATATATATATATATATATATATCAAATATGTAGTGCGTATTCAATTTATATAACGTAAATCATTCGTACGAAAAACAAATAATGAAGCTAATTATATGGCAAGAATCACTCTCGCAAACAATATTTAATAATAAAATACAATCAACTTCGAATCCGTTAATGAATGGTATGATCCTTGTTTATAAATTCCGGTTTTATCAGGTCTTATTTTTTCTACTAGCCCGGCTTTCAATCGTTTCGAACGACCATCATCAGGTAGACATTTGAGTGTGTTTTTGTTAAATTCCAGGTAATAATGAGACGTCGAAAGATAGTACAGACCGAAAGAAGTGTTTTTTTAGTAATGTGATATTGTTAAATGTAAGAATAATTTTGGAGCGTGCAGTCGCGATGCTGAGGTTGAAATTTTTTTTAAATTTGAAAAATGTGCTTTCTTGTGCTGAAGAAGTAAGCTTTTTTTTATAGTAAATGTGGCATGAACTAAATTGTTCAATAATTAGAGTAATGTCACAGTTATTATCAGGAATTCGCACTTAGGATCAGGTTATTTTAACATCAATTATGAAGTGCGTATTCAATTTATATAACGTAAATCATTCATACGAAAAACAAATAATGAAGCTAATTATATGGCAAGAATCACTCTCGCAAACAATATTTAATAATAAAATACAATCAACTTCGAATCCGTTAATGAATGGTATGATCCTTGTTTATAAATTGTTTTAGTTGTATGTGGAAGGAAAATTAACTTTACCTTACTTTATCCCAGGAATTATGTAAGGAAGAATGGTGTAAAGTAACGGTGGATCAGTGTGAAAAACTTGTGGCCAACTATAGAAAGCGACTGGAAGCAGTGAAACAAAACTGAGGCTACGCAACAAAATATAAAAGTGTCATGTATTCAATACTTTGGCATAGGGTAATTTTGAACTTTGATGAAAAAAATGGATTCAACCATGAGTTTTTAATTTTCCTTCCACATACAACTAAAACAACTTTACGAGATATTACTTACCAAATATCAGGAAAATTGGCGAACATAAACTAGAGTTATAACAGAAAATAACATGTATCCAATACTTATGCGTGTCACTGTATATATATATATATATATATATATATATATATATATATATATATATATATATATATATATATATATGTATATATATATATATATATATATATATGTATATATATATATATATATATATATATATATATATATATATATATATATATGTATAGGTCCAATCGATAAATTGTCATCTAAATTACGCCAAAATGAAAATAACACCGACATTTCATTTTAACAGACATATTTACCAAAACTACACAAAAATATATCGAAATACTAAAGAGTAAATTTATTCAATAAAATCGGCATTGGCTTCAACCACAGCCTCCAGACGACTTCGAAATCTTCTAGTCGGTCTCCTTTAAGTTGGCGAATTCTACCATAATCCATGACTTCACCTTACTTAGAAGTCTTCTTGGTCTCTCGCTCAACTGCACCCTACACATATTAATTAATGGGGTTGCAGTCTGGAGATGTAATGGGTGATGTCGCAGAAATTGTCTCAGATCCATGACTGGGTTCTCTTGTTTATGTGATATGATCCACATTCCCGTTGCCAGGGTCTTCCAGCAGACATCCTCTTGACCCAGGGCAGCACTACCTCCTCAAGGCACTTGATGTAGGCCTCCAGGTTGAGTCTGAGGCCCTGTGGAAGATTAATGGAGGCATAACTTCGCCATGACTAGTGATCACTCCAAACACCTTCATAATCACCATTAGACTTATCGAAGTATTTTCTAATCCTCTGCAGTGTCCTCAGATTGACACACAAACACTCGGAAATGTTCGTATTGGAGCTTCTGGCGTGAATGCAAATCAATACAGAATGCCGTTTTCAAATTTCTGGCGGATTGATTTGCGTCATGGTGTACTTTTTCTCACAGACGGTACACAACTGAACTTACTATACTCTGCAGTCGACAAAATAATAAAAAAAAAACAACGCGCGTGCGTTAAATATAAAATGGCGACAATTCAGACATCGCACCCGATATATACATATATATATATACATACACACACACACACACACACACACACATATATATATATATATATATATATATATATATATATATATATATATATATATATATATATATATATATATAGGGTGAAAAGAGTTGGTTCAGAAGAACCGGGTAGTGTCAGATGGCGACCACTTTCATCTGACCTACCACCAATGGATTTCTTTTTTAGGGGTGTAGTAAAGAACAAGGTTCATGAGAGAAATTCCTACACAGTGGACGAATTAAAGAGTGCATCCGAGAAGTATTTATTGAAATTGGTGCAGATCGAGATTTTGTGGTGTGTTGTGTGTCACAGTGTTCTAGAGAAGTTTGAGGAATTTGGCAATGTTGACGGAGGATATTTTGAGCATTTAAGAGATTAAACTGTGCTAAAAACTTTAAGTATAGCGTTAAACAAATGTGCATGAATGGTTTTGAACAAATATATTTGTAACAAATGAATATAAATGTAATAAAATTAAAAAAGAAAATGTAAAGTGCATATCTACTAAGTGTAAGCCTACTTTTGAACAACCCTATATATATATATATATATATATATATATATGTATGTATGTATGTATGTATAGGTGCGATCGATAAAAGTGACTCATCTTATTCTTTGAATTTAGCTAAACTTTCGTTTCATCGAAGAAGAGAACATTCGTCCAGTCTTCTACGGTGAAATTTTTGTAATAGTGAGCCCATTCTAGTATCTTGGTTTTGTTGGCCTTGCTTATTAGCGGCTTAAACTTTCGTGTACAAAATTTGTAGCCTTGTTTTAACAGCCACTGACGGACTGTTGAAGAGGCAAGACTAACACCTTGCTCTTCGCTTAGACTGGCTGCAATTTCTTGGCTAGTTATAGTGCTATTCTTCGCAGCTTCTCTCGTGATTACCCTACCAGTTCTATCATCAACCTTTTTCTTTCGTCCCCTTGTTTCCTTCCTTGGAGTAGGAGTGGCATCATTATGTGCCCTAAGCACTCGAGAGACAGTTGATTGCGAGGTTATAGCAATTTCTGCAATTTCTCTCGTAGACTTGTCTGCTTTTGAGAGGGCAATAATAGATGCCTTAAGTGGTTCTGATGCGTGTTTGTACCCTTTCATCTGGTTAGTGACTTGAGTGGTTATTTCGAGCTGTTTTTATACTGTATGAGGCTTTCTGGAATATTCTGGAATACTCTAGATTTAATTTAAGCTGTTCTAGAATTCTCTAGAATATTGTTCTAAGTGTATTGTAAAATAGTTTTCAATATTTTGTCAAAAGCTCTTTAAATTTACCAGTTTAATCATTAGAATGCGATATCTGAGTCACTTTTTTTGCACAGAGTTTTTTCCTGAATCTCATTTATATCCAAATTTATTATTATCAATAGAATACCTTAGGATGAATAAACTTTTTTCCTAGGTGGTCGGGAAGGGGTATTTATATTAGTAAGATTAAAAATTATTTTAAGCCCAAAAACAATAGACAAAAAATATTTTTGTAAAAAAAAATCAGGTGAGTAACTTTTATCGAAAAACACTGTATATATATATATATATATATATATATATATATATATATATATATATATATATATATATATATATATATATATATAGTGCTGTTGTAGTTTGGTTGGTTTTGTTTAGCGGCATCTCAACACCTCTATCGGTTATTAAATGCCTAAATATTTTGAACACAATATTAAGGCTTCAATTAAATATTTTGAACGCAATTGTATTCCTTCAACTAGAGATAAAATGTATATATTATCGTTATTTTATATAAAAATGTATTTTTGGTATTTTTAATATAAAAATATTTTTATACTGTCATAGTGTTTTGTTTTTGTTTGGGGGATTCACCATTTGCCTATATTTGGAACCCTAACAGGTGCCACCACTCCGAGTCAGGGTGGATCTGAAAACAACAGCAAGTAAAATGTGGTTTCACACTCCTGAAAAATCTCAAATGTCTCTATCAGAAGCCTTGTATATATTGCATTGACTCGCTTCACTGACAACTATAATTTTAAAAAATTTAAATGCACCGTCAATCGCCATCTTCTATCTTACTGAATCCTGTTCATCTTTTGTCCTTTCCTCAATCCTCACTTTACTCATTTTATTCTTTCACTTTTACTCCCTGTAACGCTCTGTGTACTAGTGGTATTCTCGCCTTGCTCGGTCTTCATATATATATATATATATATATATATATATATATATATATATATATATATATATATATATATATGTATATATATATATATATATATATATATATATGTGTGTGTGTGTGTGCCAGATTAACACAAATAGTGAACTATTTGTTAACGTATTAAAAGTGCTCGATACAAAGTCGGATGACCAGACTTGCAGACCTGTTTAATATTTAAAATGGCTGAATGCCGACCACAGCGCACTACTGCGTTTTCGACCTCTTCCGGTCTCGTCAGGTGATTTGTTCAGCAAATCAACAATACGGAGCTGAACAACTTAAGTACTTTCGAAACCGGAAGTAGTGGTGAAGAAAAAAATCTTTAATCGGGTTCAAATTAAACTTCTTAAAATATCTGCATTTGATCATGATCTCTGACCGCCCCTTCAGTAATTCATTGATGTTTTATATGTTGCTATAGCGAGTTTCTCTTCTTGGCATAGCCTACATGTGAGCTCGACTATTGTGTTAGTCTTTAAATTTCTTAAAATGCTCCATTTAATGCTTGCACTTTTGCTATGTTTCTACCTAACTTTCCAATAATAGCTTTGCTAGTTTCGTGCTGTATATTTGTAAACAAATCAAATTAACTGTTCACCTCATCATTCCCGACTCGGAGTTTCGTTGGTACTGTATTTGACCATAAGTAGTTTTAATGCCATAATGCGATTTATCTACAGAAAGTTTTAAGAAATATATGAATTCAGTAAATTAATCAGCGTTTATTTAGATGGAAAGTGGATACCATATCTCCAAAACTCCTATTCCGGAAGATAAGTTGCATATTTAGTTTGATTTTCTCTTTACATTAAGCACTTTAATTGCGAATACTGCTTGCCTTAAACGCGTTCTTCTCCAGAAATAAAGGGGTCGATCTTTTTTTTAGTTTTTGGCAAAACCCAATCTTTGGTATTATATATATGTATATGTGTGTTTGTGTTTCCGTCCGTGTGTATTATGTGTGTGTGTGTGTGTGTGTGTGTGTGTGTGTGTGTGTGTGTGTGTAGCGTTTTATTCTCAGATTTTGAATACAATTGTATGTCTTCAACTAGAGAAAAAATGTATTGCTGCTTATGTATTGTCGGTCTTTTATCTAAAAATGTATTGCTAGTATTCTGATTATGCTTTCATCGTGCTTTTGTTTAGTGGGGATTCACTATTTACCCATAGTTGGGACCATAACAGGTGCTGCCACCCCAGATCAGTATGGACCTGGAAACAACAGCAATTAAGAAGGGGTTCTTTTCTCTTCTCGCACTTCTCCCTTGTGGATCTCCCTTCCGGCACCTAGACTTTCTTAATTTACGTGCAGTACTAGACTGGCGTCTAGATCTCATCAATTTACAGTTGAAATGACTAGATGGATCCGTAAATTCTACGCTAACACTTTCTTTTCTCTCGCATCTCTCGCTTGTGGAACTCACTTCCGGCTGCATGCTTTCTAGACAACTTTAATCTACAAAAAATTAAATGCAATGTCAATCGCTATCTACTGTCCGTTGTATTACTATTTCCTCTTCCCGTTCATTATTAAAGTTTCTGTTCCTAATTCTTCCACACCCTGTAACCCCTTGTGTCTTAGTGGCTTTACTGCCTTGCATAGGGTGATACCGATTTTTAAAAACGATTATATTTAAGACAAATTATTCCTGCTAATAAGCCGAGGAGTGTTTTCAAGAAGGTCATTAGATTGATTGGGATCAGTCTTTTCCTCTATCGTATTTAGATTGCGATTTCGACCAGTTGATTCTCTGCATAAATTCTTGTTGCTCATGAAAATGGAATCTAATCATATTTCGGGGAATGATTTGATAAGGAAAATGAGTTTGTGTCTTTTAAGAAGCGAGACCAAAATAGGAGAGGAAGAACTTAAAAAAAAAAAAAGCACAGAAAACAAGAAATGAAATAAAGATTAGAAATCAGAAAAGAAATTGAATAAACGCAAAGTAAAAAATGCAAATGAAACTGTAAGAAATACTTCATTTTAAATAAGTTACATTTAAAGTAGCTTTACACTGAGCATTGCGTAATTATTTCCCGGTATTCTTAGGTTGAAGCATCCATGTCAGTCTGCTTGAAAATATAACAGGCAAATGAAATTATCTTCATCATAAACACAATATCAACAACATAATCATCATAATAATCACCACAACAATCACTATTATCATAAACATCATCACCGCCCATATTTTTATTACTAAATATTTGCCTACAAAGCTCGCGAAACACATGGGTATTTTCTGTGTGAAGTTGCTGCATTGATACAAGAGGAGAAAGAAAGTGCTGCTTATAAGATTATGTAGAATAGATATCGGTTAATATTGTAGCGATCGAGGAATCATCCTCACGGGAGTCCCCCCCAGAAAATAATATTTCGTATGAATAAGCTGTTCGAGAGGAACACCTTACCAATGGACAACAATGATTCGATCTTGTGTACCTTGCATATAGCTCATCTGAACATTTTCCATGGAAATACCGATAGAGTAGCACGAACCAGCGTTGTCTATTTGACTATTGCTGGTACTTACTGTGAGGTATGAAGCTTTCAATGCTGGGGAAAATACCCTCGAAACTGAAGGAAGCCGCCCTGGAAGGTCCGTTTTTGAAGAGAGCCGAGAGGTGCTTCCGTAAGAGAGGATCTGGATTGCTTTGACATATCGATAGAGTGACTTATGAAACTGCACATCTGAGGAGGTCTTTAGATTCGCGTCAACCTTGACAAAGATCAAAGAATGGTCTGAAGTTCCCAAGGCACGCAACAACTCTGCGGAACATTGATC
This sequence comes from Acanthosepion esculentum, assembly GCA_964036315.1. Taxonomy (NCBI): domain Eukaryota; kingdom Metazoa; phylum Mollusca; class Cephalopoda; order Sepiida; family Sepiidae; genus Acanthosepion; species Acanthosepion esculentum. The sequence continues at coordinate 50,565,492 of OZ038496.1, forward strand.
GGGCTACTAGCCAATGGACACGGCTAATGGGTTAGCATGATGCCCAACTGTATCGGAAACAAAAGTAGGCTTTTATACTATCTGGATGAGCTCGTTGCGAAATGATAAATTCATTTCCCCTCTTAGTCTGTTCTGTTTGAACGGACCAGCCATTCCCTGTGACGAATGTTGAAATCTTCACAAGTGTGAATGATAGCTGAGGGATGAACGGAGATATTAATCATTGCTACTCTGTCAAACATTGCAGTATCATCATTCAGAGATCGATAAACACTGAAGACAAAAGACATGCTACGAACAAAGGTCACCTGAGAACACATGAAGGGAAATCAGGATTCTTATTTTTGAGGTCTCTGTCATGCGGAAACCCATCCCTTATACAGACCTTAAGCCTATAGCCGTGTCTATTTAGAGAGTCATCTTTTGTCAGTATGGGTGAATAGCCTGGGGTGTGATAATTTGCTATAACGGATCTGCCATATATACGTTAAATTTTGAGTAAATTCAGTCATATTCATTTTGTCATATATATATATATATATATATATATATATATATATATATATATATATATATATATATATATATATATGTAGATAGATAGATAGAGAGAGAGAGAGATACACAGACTGTTTCGATGTATCTCAGCTCCTCTGCGTGGAGAGACGTCTGGTTGATTATAGGCCGGGATCGAAAACCGACTGATGTGATATCTTACTTCTAGGCCTTCGGCAGAAAGGAAGGTAATTTAACGTTTTTTCTCCATATATATATATATATATATATATATATATATATATATATATATATATATATATATATGGATTTGTGCTTTAAAACTTGAGCTAATATATGGATTTGTACTTTATACGTATATATATATAATAATAATATATATATATATATATATATATATATATATATATATATATATAAATATTGATCTAATATATGGATTTGTATTTATATATATAGTATATGGATTTGTACTTTAAAACTTGAGCTAATACATGGATTTGAACTTTATATATATATATATATATATATATATATATATATATGGATATGTACTTTAAAGCTTGAGCTAATATATAGATTTGAACTTTATATATATCTATATATGAAGAAATATAGTCTTAAAGTGTGCTATATTTATGGGATAAAGTGCTCAATATCAGAGATAGAGCGTGTGTAAATATAAAAGTGAACATAGAAGTCAACACTTAAGAGGCGACAGTCCGTTTCTTGCTAGATGCAATCGCCAGGTCTGACGATTGCATCTAGCATGAAACAGACTGTCGCCTCTAAGTGTTGATTTCTATGTTCACTTTTATATATATATATATATATATATAAACTGATTTGTACCTTAAAACTTGAGGTAATATATGGTTTTGTACTTTATATATCTCTTGTGTATCTATAAATGGCATTCTGTTAGGGTGTCTGTGTCTTTGCCAACTTGTTACCTCATCCTGTGCAAACCGTTCGTCCGATTGGCATGAAAATTCACACACAGATCGGAAATTTACGGTATTCGTACTTGACGTCTTCGGAGTTTTCGATTGTTACTCCGACTTTGGAAAAAATCGATAAAACTGATAGAGGGTCGAATATTGATTCGAAAAAATTCATCAGTTTTTCAGTGATAGTTTTCACAAATTACAAGGGATATCCACCAAACTCACGCCGAGCAATGTCCTTACTTATAGTTTTGAGGTGCTGTTCTTTGTTTTTAAAAATTGATATCAGTTATCGGAAAAAATCGATAAAAACGATCACTTTGGGACATCCGATTCAAATCCAATGTAGCTGATTTTTGGCTCTGTTTTCACAAACTGCAAGGAATTTTCACGAAAATCATGTTGAGCATTAGTTTTATCAACAATTATTAATTGATACCTTATTCTTCAATATTGGTATCAATTATCGGAAAAAATCGATAACATCATGCCACTTTTGACTTCCAATTCAAATCCAGTCAAGCTGATTTTTGGCTATATTTTTAGAAAATGGGGAAGAATTTCCACCAGAATTATGTTGAACATTGTTTTTATCAACAGTTATGAGATGCTGACATTAATTTTCAATATCGATATCAATTACGGGAAAAAATCGATACAATCGATAATTTTGGGACACCCGATTCAAGTCCAGTTTAGCTGATTTTTGGCTATATTTTTCGCAAACGGCGAAGAATTTTCAACAAAATTCCCGTTAAGCATAGTATTTACCGACAGTATTGACGTGCTGACTTTCGTTTTCAACATCGGTTTCATCGGATAAAAATCGCTGAAATCATACCACTTTTGACTTCTCATTCAAATCGAGTTTACCTGAATTTGGCGATGTTTTTCGCAACTTGCTTGGGATTTTGATTAACTTTATCGGCTTTAGTCGTGACAATTAAAAACTTTTGCCCTGTGTGCTCCTTTGTGACCAATTAATACCTGAGGGAAGTCGATACAGTCATGTCTTCATCGGAATTAGCGAATACACCAATCAAACGTATGTTCAACTGAGATGTCTACACTGCAGACTCTACAGCTGATTGTCATTCACACACGCGTGACCATGCTTCACATAGTGGTATCTCATTGGCTGAGTGCAGTACGCGGTCGCTGATTGGTGTTCGAGACCCTAGGACGTTCGCTGATTGGCACAACCGATTGGCCAGTAATACTTCGCATTTAATCCTGCTGTGAACAGCTGTGGGACGAAGGTCTCATTTCTGCTCCTGTTACGCCGCCATCCGGTTGATACGATAGGCTCCTTCAACTGATCATTTCTCCTACCGCAAGTTGTTTCTTACGTTTTTGTTTCCCGTTTGTCTATTTAACTACATTTTTCCAACTACCATAAACAATTTATTCAGCTACTTTACTTAAATACCTGCCTTCCCGATTCTGGCTCACGCTTTGCGATACTATGACTTTGTACTCCTGCAATCGAGCAACCCTAATCAAACACTACTAGCATCATTTTTGCCCATACCGCCAAAAAGGAGGGTCCGTCTTAGCCTTCGGTCTGCAAGAGCGTCCGCTATGAGGGCAAGAAGGGCACGCGAGTCCCAGGAGCAGACTACAATGCGACTATCACAGGTCGCTCAACGCAGCGCCCTTACGCAGGCCTAGCAGTCACAAGAGGAGCGTGACACCTGCTTGACTTCGTTGCGATCAAGGCTCAAGAATACACAAGGGTCCAGAATGAACGCACAGGGTGCAGCAACCTCCTCTGCATCTCGGGCTTCATCATCAAAAGCTTTTTCGTAACGGAAGAAACGCTGCTGCCACTGCGAAATCAAGGGCAATAGAGGCACTTGACCGCAGGCGCGCCCGTCAATCCAGGGACGCTGCTGTAACAGCGAGCGCTAGGGCCGCTAAGACACCGCTCCGTAGGTCTCTGCGAAATGCTACGAATGCTGCCACCACTGCCAGTTCGAGGGCAGTAGAGACAACTGCCGCAAGGCGCGACCGTCAATCCAGGGACGCTTCTGCAACAGCGACCGCTAGGGGTGCTGAGACTCCGCTCCGTAGGTCTGTTCGAAATGCTACGAATGCTGCCCCCACTGCCAGGTCGAGGTCAGCTGAAACATTTGACCGCAGGCGCGCCCGTCAATCCAGAGACCCTGCTGCAACAGCATGAACCACCTACCCCGTTGAGGGGACTAAAAGCCGGCTCCCATCCCGACTCCAACCACTTCCTTAAAACAATTAGGCAATGCAACAACTCTTTTCAAATGACCGCATTTGGGGCTCTGGTTGTTTGAGAAGACGGTTGGATGCCCACATTCAAAGTACTGGGGCAGGTATACCTCCGCATTGGGTCTCTGCTGCCTGAGGAGACCTCTACGCCTACATTCCTTCAACTGTACTTTATTGCAGACTACAACCTACATGCCGAAACCCGGATTGGTATTTTGCCGCCGTCGGGAACAGTTCCTCATACTACTACTTCAGGCCATGCTTCACGAGGTTAACAGCTACATTCGCAGCTTCAAATATGCTTTGGAAAATGCTCCCTTTCCTTCCTTCAGAATTGTAATTGACGCCGACAAACGGCCTCATGATGAACACGAACGCCGCTACAATGCTCCTGCGTGCAACGAAGTGGCCGCTATTATATATGGGGAGCAAGACCGTACTCGCAATAGTGTCCTCAAATCAAGAGGCGGTGCTCTTCGCAGGATTTCAGAGACCCATCGATCATATGACGCATTGCAGTATCCTTTACTTTTCTCTTATGGTGACGATGGCTACCACTTCGGCATTCCCCTTCATACACCGGGTGGCCAACCTACAACGTCTTCCAACGCCTTATCGTGCAAGGCTTTCCACTCATACCGTTTCATGGTTAGGGATGGAGACTTCACCCAATTCATAGATGCAGGAAGCTTTTTCCACCTGTTTGCGGTTGACATGGCCGCTAAGATGGAATAGGAGAGGCTTTGTTTTATACGGAATCATCAGAAACAGCTGCGCTCAGACTCCTACGTACACTTACGCGACAGCCTTCGAAATTAAGTCAATCCCTGTGCATTCTCCCCGCTACTTACACTGGGGACCGCGTTACATGCATGAACGCACACAGGACGCTATGGCATACGTTAGGGAATATGGGCGACCAGACTTATTTATAACGTTTACTTGCAACCCCAAATGGGTTGAGATAACGCGTGAACTACTACCCGGACAGGATTACACACACAGACATGACATTACCACCCCCGTATTCCGCTTAAAACTGGGAAAACTTGTGGACTTAATAGTGAAGGGGCGGGTCCTACAGTGAAAACGCAACCACTATTTTACATTGCCAGAATTAAAATCTTGACCGATTATGAACGTGTGCCAGTCTTCGGGTAAGCACGGAGCAGCAACACAGCAGCCACCTATTGCAACCGGTTTCCCTTGATCTCACTGATTTTGCTACCAACGAGATTCCCAGCCTATCAGTGACCTCAACAACGTGCGTAAGTTCAATAATTCAAACACCAAAGCAATTTAACTACATAAAACACCGAGCAATGCCGGGCTTTACTGCTAGTGTATAATATATGGATCTGTACTTTAAAACTTCAGCTAATTCAGCCATAGTGAGAGTATTTTATTTTCTGATAAATAAATGTCGAACTCCAGGAGAGCAACATTCTACAACTTCCCAGCTTCACGTTTACTATTGGCATCAAGCGGAGTCACTATATCGCGTTTACTGTAAAGAAGTTTGGTTCACTGTGCCGTTGTAAAATATTTTTCTCCATCTCGTACATTTGTAAATCTACCATTCGTCCGTACATTGAATAATGTTGCCATATCTAATCAGGTTCTCCTAATGTGTATCTCGAAATTCTTGACAAAATCCAGAAAAAGGCCTGCAATACAATCTATCCTTACCAGGCATCTCACTTACAGTCACTTTCGCATCTACGGGACGTAGCTTCTCTCTGCATGTTCTACAAATATTTTTTGTTGGTAACTAATCGGGCGGGCTTTTTTCCTGGTGTCCCGATTACATTAATTTTAGCATGCTACTAGATTATCAATTAGGTCTCATCGTTTTACTATTGAACTAAGTAGATGCGACCGTCATTTCTACTCTAACCATTTCTTTTCTCACAACGTAAATCAGCATCTTCTGTCTTGAATCCTGTGCCTTTTTGTCCCCGCCTCGAATCTGCCCTTTCTCAGTCCCCTCATTCTCTTTCCCTTTCACTCCCTGTAGCCCCCACCACGCGTTTTAGTGATTTTCTCGCCTTGCTTGGGGTGAAATGATTAAAAAGAAATAAGAAAGAGACAGAAGAAATTCCTAGGGAACTTTAATTAGGAAAAAGTGTTTGGAGAATTTGACACACAGGATATGTCAAAGGCAAAGGAGGGGGAGCCAGCGGGTCATGTAACTGACGTGCTATGTGATTAGATGGCAGAACGGGAAGTGATGGAAATGGTAATTAGAGCTACGCGGGATAGGATGCTGTGGAGAGCCACGAACACCCATGTCCTGCAGAGGTACCGCACTTAGAAGAAGCATATTAATATTCGCTCTCATTGATTGATTGATTCGTTTTTTTACGCCTTATCAACCTTTTGCAGGTTATTTAAATACAGAACATATTTTTAGATTGTGACGATATTTTTTGACGGTTGGGTCGATAATGATTTAGTGATACAAATCCGATTAATTAACCCATTGCTAAGGGAAGAAGCGGTGGATTTTTACTTTTCCCCAATAGTTTTGTGCGTAAGTGAATATAACGAATCCAATTGGGATTGGAACTTGTCACTCGATTAACAATTTCGAGCCATTATCAATTACAAAATCCGCACATAAAAGCTTGCCACTGCTGGTATGCTCAAGCAGTCAGCCATCTCAGTACTGTCCAGAATCGACGTTACTAAACTTCAGTGATCTTACGGGAACCGGTGTTTCAACGTGATATGGCCGTAAGATTTTATTCTCTCTCAGTTATCGAGATGACTCTTGGCAGTTCGTTATATTTGAAGTTTGTTAATTTGACTAATAATTTAAATTGTTAATTAAATTATCTATACTCGGACTATTGTCCAAACATTTGTTTTGTTAATAATACGTTTCGAGCGCTCTCTCCGGCTTTCCTCGGCTGTATATCGTTCTGGGAATTCTGAATTGAACACTTTATTTAATCTACGGGGGTAGACTGTTCTTGTTCCAAGGGTTATCTCATCTAGTTATGTTATTTAATACTGTTCAGTTATTTCTCTCCCGTTTACATTAAGTGCAAGTACACACGGGCAGATCCAGTGATTGAACTGACAACTACGACGTCATCAAAATGCCAAACTAACATTTTTAACCACTGAGTCATTGTCCCTTAGAATTTCTTGTAGGTAACCAAGATCGATATACATCCGAGGAAGGCCGGAGGGCACAACGTCCTTACATGCAAGCCGCTAGTAGCTCGTTGGCGGGCCGCCGATGGCAGCGCTAGCGGTCCTCTGACGGCAGCTACCGGTGGTCCTATAGCGGTCCGAGACGTCCCGGCCACCACCAGTAAAGGCCAGCGGCATGCCACCCGGTGACAGACTGGTGACTTGCGTGTAATGGCTGTGATAACAACAACAAAGACGGAGACAACAGTCCAAATATAGTGTAAATAATAAAAACTGCTCATCCCAGAAATTCAAATAAAATTATGAACATAATAAAGGATTAAAAATAAATTATCTCTATTTATAAAAGGCAGGGTGTGTGTGTGTGTGTGTGTGTGTATGTGTGTGTGTGTGTGTGTGTGTGTGTGTGTGTGTGTGTGTAACGAATGCACGGCCGCAATTTTCGACGGATTTGCACCAAAATTTACATGCAAATGCTCCAAGGTAGTAGTTGGGCCAAGACCGACGTTGCATTTCCCAAATCCCATCGATAGTAGAAATAATCGATTTTTTCATGCTTCCACGGCAATTTTCGTGTAGTTTGCGGCCATTTTCTACTGGCCAGAGTGAGAGCCTATAGCTGGCTGCCACGAATAGGCAGGCAGATTCTATTGGCCAGCGTGAGAGCCAACAGCTGACTGACACGAATGTTAACTAGCATGCAAAAAAAAAATCGATAGCTGCATTCGTCACAAGTGGGAAAAATTTAAATCTGCATGGCACTTTACTCCAATTGGCTCATTCGCTTGCTTAAACTCAACGTTGATTCTGATTCCGCAGAACTGGGTTGGGTGTGAAAAAGTATTTGTTGTTAACATTTTTTTTCATTCGGTTTTTCCAGTTACGAGTCCTTTTTTAAAGCTGATCGTTTTGTGTTCATTTTGTTTTCGTAACAGATTTAATGTTTAGTATAGAGCTTAGAAAAAATTCGCAGTGTGAGATAGGCAAGAAGTAAGGAATGTAGCAACATCAGCACGGCAAAGGGCACTCCTTTAAAGGCAAGGAAGGGCAAAAATATTTTAAGTCAAGTGATAGCGATTGCTGTGTGAGTCGTACGATTTTTAAATCAAGCACGGGCAACGCCGGGCCATGCTGCTAGTTTAATAATAATTCCAACGTTTGAAGAAATTCGGATAAATCTAGACTTAAAATTTCAAGTCATGCGGCTACATCACGTTGAAACACCGGTTCCTGTACCAAAGTTAAGTAACCCAGATAGGTGACCGCTTGGGAATACCTAAGATTGGATGTGCCGGATGGTGTAATGGATAATAACTCGAAATTTTTTAATAAGAAAGCCGAGTTTCTTTCCAGTTGGGTTCGTTATAATCATTTACGCCCACACACCATTGGGAAAGGTATCAATCCAACCCACCCTACTGGGCTAATTAGTAAGTAAGTAATTAGTAATTAGTAAATCATTATTGTCCCTCATCAAAATATAAATGGTATATCTGTATCATAATATTTGGAATTGTACGTAAAATCTTAGAATACATTTACTCATAATTAAAGTGTTGTAAGTTTATTTTCAGTCAGTGTATATTCATTTTGCCTCTCTGTCTTACAGAAGACTACAGCAGATCATCATATTTGGATAAGCGACAATGCGAGAATCTGATATCCATGAAGTTTCCAGGTTACCGTTTCTAGAGTTTTGGTGACGCACGAATCCCGGGAACGTTATGTAGGTGGACCTTGCCTTTCGTTACGAGTTGCACGCTTCCAGATTTCAAATCTGCCTCTTTTCGTCCCTCGATATTTAATCAGTCACTACAGCGCACAAGTAAAAGGAAACTCGTCTTAGTTAAAATTTATTCACAGAATAAAAACAAAGAGAAAAAGAATGAATGAAAATTACAACAGAAAATATAATGGGCAATATTTGAAGGCAGACATTTACTACGTTTACATATGTACACACTAATACACGTACACACACACACATATCTATATATATATATATATATATGTATATATATATATATATATATATATATGGGGGATTGTGTGTGTGTGTGTGTGTGTGTGTGTGTGTGTGTGTGTGTGTGTGTGTGTGTGTGTGTGTGTGTGTGTGTGTATAGGGGTCTGTGTGTATAAAGTGAATTTTGTTTTTAATATTTCCTCCATCGTTGAGAGACTAGCACAGTACTCGTATTTCTGACAAGTGTGCTCTTATTCCTTCATATCTTCTTTGTTCATATCTATCTATCTATCTATCTATCTATCTATCTATCTATCTATGTCAGTTTGTTCATTATCTATCTATCTATCTATCTATCTATCTATCTATCTATCTATCTATCTATATCAGTTTGTTCATTATCTATCTATCTATCTATCTATCTATCTATCTATCTATCTATCTATATATATATATATATATATATATATATATATATATATATTTATGCCAGTTTGTTCATTATCTATCTATCTATCTATCTATCTATATATATATATATATTTATGCCAGTTTGTTCAATATCTATCTATCTATCTATCTATCTATCTATCTATCTATCTATCTATCTATCTATCTATCTATCTATCTAAATGTTCATTATCTATGAACGTTGTTCAGCACAGACCCATATTTGGAAATCGGGCTGGGTAGACATGATTGAATCTATTTCCACCCACTCTCTCTCTCTCTCTCTCTCTCTCTCTCTATATATATATATATATATATATATATATATATATATATATATATATTACAATAGTAAAAAAGTTGAATAAAGCGGTTTTAGAATTATGCCATAAAAGAAAATGCATAAATTAACATCAAGTTTCCGATGTGTCCTTGCAAGTATCTACCTGTCTGCAGTTTGTCCACTGGACTTATTAGTCTCTGTATTGGTTATAAACGTGTAGCCAACCAAATAGCCCACACCGCAGAAAATCTTTTTTTTTTATTTACCACTCTATCCATTTGTAATGTCATAGCAAAATAAATTCTTATATTTTTGACAAAATTTTAAACGGCGACTTGCAAATGTGCAGTTGCACTTAATTAGAAACTGGATTGGTAACTATCAATCAGGATTTAATAGGCTAGGCAGGTAGGCAACCAGAAACTTAATAAGTGGCGAGGATTAGAAGCAGCGTATCCGTTAATAGGAAAAATAAACGGGAAATCTAAAAAAAATATAACAATAACGATGCTTTATTTATGAAATTCAGATGGCTTCATTTTTTTACCCTAATAACATATTAACAAGAATATATCTATCATTCTATCTCTCTCTCTCGCTCTTTCTCTATCTATCTATTTATCTATCTATCTATCTATTGAGAGTAGCTTCTTCATTATCTATCTATCTATCTATCTATCTATCTATATATATATATATATATATATATATAAATCTAATGTCAGTATATTCATATCTCTCTCTCTCTCTCTCTCTCTCTCTATATATATATATATATATATATATATATATATATATCAATCTAATGTCAGTATATTCATATCTATCTATCTATATATATATCAATCTAATGTCAGTATATTCATATCTATCTATCTATCTATCTATCTATCTATCTATCTATCTATCTATCTATATATATATATATATGTATATATATATATATATGTATATATATATATATATATATCAATTTAATGTCAGTATATTCATATCTATCTATCTATCTATCTATCTATCTATCTATCTATCTATCTATCTATCTAGCAGTTAAGCGTAGCTTAGATTTAGAATAAGTGGAGGGAATACAGGGAGGAATACATGGTTACGAACAATTAAAAGCCTAAGTGTCTATCTTTTTTGGTCTATACCTCTCATTCTCGCCCCTCCCCCCATATATATATATATATATATATATATATATATATATATATATATATATATATATATATAGCATACCAAATTATCTATCTATCTATCTATCTATCTATCTATCTATCTATCTATCTATCTATCTATTCACTTTTTCATATATATTTCAGTCTCCCTCCCTTTCTCACTGTATGTTCCTTTTCTTTTCATATCTATCTATCTATCTATCTATCTATCTATCTATCTATCTATCTATCTATCTATCTATCAGTTTAACCATACCTGTCCATTCATCTTATCTTTTTTAATCTTGCCCAGTCTCTCCCTCCGTCTCTATATATGTGTGTGTACTGCTATAAAAGTTGTATTGCTCCCTATCAGTTCAAATCAGAATTCTCAAATATTGCAGCCTCCCAAAGCAGCACAAACACACCGGCAACGCCTACCTGTTATTGCTAGAAGCAGTTTGAATCCAAGACTATCGAAAACATTACGTGATAGTGAATAAAAACGACTTTGTTTCAAGTGAATCCTTTTCCTTTCATGTCTGGCTTCTTTAATTGCACAAGAACCAATCTTTTCCCATCAATAAACGTTTTCCGGGCCTTTCTTGCGTGCACTTAGAATTCCTCAATAACCGCTGTTTTTTGTTAACTCTGTTGATTTTGTTTCAATTTATATTGTAATAAATAACTATTTCTAATATCTGTGATGCCACTACAGATGCTATTGTTTAAAATATTATCCTTTCATCTCATGAAATGTATTATTTTGTACAATCCGATCGGTGTTTATGTTTGTCACCTTGTCGAAAAAATTACAGAGGGCGAGAATGTCGACGAAATATTTTGTACAAAATTTACCTATGTCCAAACTATAATTGATATTTATCAGTGTCTAGCTCAGTGTTTTCAAATCTCTGGTCCAAATGGGCCCTGGCAGATTCCAGGTGGGCTACAGAAATTTTATATTTGGATATATTCTATATAAAATGGAAGTAATTCTTTTTTTACGATAATAGTTTCATATGTTTTGTGGCCTTGCTAGGGGCCAGAAATAAAGACACAAAGAGAGGAATTGAGTTAAACAAATATATTAACAGAAACAGTAATACAAACGAGAGTGATACAGCAAGAATGTTCGGTCAGACTGTCAGACTCCAAAAAGCAGTACCTGCTCCTATTTATAGCTGGGAGAGTCTATGCCTGCGTGGGTAAATTACCATGACAATATGCCACAGAAAGATTCCGAGTTCTAAGTGGGCCATGAGGTAAGAAAGGTTGGGAACCACTGACCTATGTGACTAATATATCTCAGTTGCTTTTACATTCTTTGAAAAGTATTTAAGGACAAACTTTTGAATTAAGCCAGTGTTTGCTTCAATTAAAGAACACGCAGGAACAAGAACTTTCAAAAGGATATAATGGATGTTGGCGTAGTGTGTAGAAAATATATTTCGGGTTTCAGAAAAAAAGGCCTTCAAATTTCAAAGATGAGACAAAAGATCTCTTAAGAAGGCTTGATTCTGACTCAGTGGAAGCAGCTGTTAATGCTAACCTAAACATTGCAGTTAGGGAACTCAGCGGACACTTCGTCGTTGGACACCTCACTTTTAATCGGGAAAATGAGAAGGTTTGGGAAAGTGTCAAATGCTGGAAATTGAATTCCACATGACCTCTCAGTATGGAAACGCAAATAACATGCAAATTATTATCTATCATTGCATTCCAGTCAGCTTCAGGGGTCTTTTTTTCTTATGAGAGTCATTACTGTCGATGAAAAATGGGTACTTTACCATAATGTTAAGCGGAATTGATAATCAGAAAAGCCAAGTTCCAATTCCAGTTGGGTTCTTTATATTCATTTACGCGCAAATACTCTTTGGAAAGGTAGGAATATACTTCTTCTCCTCCACCTATGGGCTAATTAGTAAGACTTGTATCAATCCAAATCATTATTATTGCAAAAAGAAAAGTTCTTACAATGTAAAAAATATTTTATAGCTTTAAATAACCTTCAAAGTGTTGATAAGCCGTAAAAAACAAATCAATCAATCAGTTGAGATCAAGATTAGGCTGGAGGAAAATGTATGATAGAATTGATTATTCTTATATTATTCCGAATAGATTTTATCTTTTTAAATTATTAATTTTGCAACAAGACTAGCATACAGAAAAATTGTGTATGACAAATTCTCCTGTGAGTGTTGCTAAAATATGCCGTTTCTAAAATATACTGATATTCCTGAAGTTAAATTATTTCAGAATTCATTTTTATCAGGAAGAATTTTAAAAAATATGCTAAAATAATCATAAGGTAAATTTACACTGGAATTTGCGGTGTCATTATATATGTAATCATTTAAAATCATCCGACTCCCCCCGCTCGTTATTATAATGATGGAGATATGACGTCAGATAGTCTTCCTCCTTTTCAAAGATGCCAACTTCCCCAAAATAGAAACACAATAAGGAAGAAGAGCTGATCTAGACTTTAATCTTTCTCCGCAAGCCGGGTAAAGGTCTCAACCGCTATCTACCCGCTTCTCCACAGTAGCAGAACATGCTACAAGGTCAATTTATTTGCGGGTGCCGTACATACAGTCCAAGCACAAAGACTGTCCAGTCACCGCGACCACTGTCATTCTGGAGTCTGTATTACCATCAACCCTCCCTCTTTAGCGCAAAGAAAAACATGTTACCACCCAAGAGGAATAGAGAACAGATAGTAAGATATGATCCCAACCGGAGGGTCAGAAAAGAAGTATGAACCTTGGCAGAAGTTTCAGAGAGCGATACTTTCATCTTCGGCAGCGTGCACTGGCTGATCTATACGTCAAAAAAGCCGTATTTTACTGCAAGTATGTTTGTACATTTTATATAAAAAACAAATTCTTTACTAATTCTGTACAGGATGGTCAAAGAGGGGGTGTCAGTAGCAGATATGTTTTTCATCGGAAACTTAATTAAGAACTTTCATAATGTAGAATAGACTTTATAATTACGCACTTTTATTATACAGAATAAACTTTATAATTAAGCACTTCCGTTATACAGAATAAACATTATAATTATAAACTTTCTTTATACAGAATAAACTTTATAATTGAGCACTTTCATAATAAAGTATCAACTTTATAATTAAGCACTTTCATAATGCAGAATAAACTTTATAATTAAGCACTTCCATAATACAAAATAAACTTTTTAATTAAGTACTTACAAACTTTATAATGACGTTCAAAAGCAAAACGTTTCAGAGTTATTTTAAAACATATGCTTTAATCTATCGGGACTATTCATATTTAAACTAAAGTAACGCTTGAGCCATCGCCTTAAAAGATCACCTTACGTGTTTGGCTGACGGTAACCTCCAGAAGAGAGGCTCATTCCGACTTCTCGGGCTAACGTTTTCCGTTGACGTTTACACTGAATCAATTCCTAGGTCTGCTGCGAGAAGAGTTGGATCATTGTGGCGTGCTAGACACTTTTTTCGCCAGATTTTTTCTTACATATTTATAAGTCTACACTTCGTCCCTGCATTAAATATTGCTGCTACATTTGGCTCTGGTGCTTCTGCTATGTATTTAAAGATTCTTGTTAAAATACGAAGAAAAATCCTCAGTGTTATTGGCCCTGACCTGGCATCTCGGCTTGTTACTTTTCCACGAAACGTAACTTCCCTGTGCCTTTTCTATAAATACTTTCATGATAATTGTTCTGATTAAGTTCTTTTTCCACGCCAAAAATAATTGTACACATGGGGAATATTTAGAGAGACTCTGCGGTATTGTGGTGGTTATATTAAGAATGGTAGTGTAACAATATATTGTTTTCATGTAAGGAATACTGTGGTATATTTCGATCTGTGGTTGTGGCTAGCTAAGTTTAATTATAATGCAGATCAAGACTAGCCTTTTCTCACTCACTTTTTGGCCTTGTGTCACATTTTTGTATTCACAAAATAAATAGTATTTTCTTCTTCCCACCCACCGAGACAAATTGTACATACGGGGACTAGTTAGGACTTTATAGAGACTCGGTGGTATTATGGTGGCTGTAGTAAGAATGGTACGTAAGAATATGTTTTGGTGTAAAGAATACTGTGGCATATTTGGATCAGTGTTTGTGGCTAGCTAAGTATAATTATAAGTCAGATGAGAACCGGTCACTCCATCTCCCTTTTTGGCCTTGTGCCACATTTTTTATATTTAACAAAAACAAATATTACTTTCTTCTATTGTACCTAAATTTTATGAATTTAAGCGCAGTACTAGATTGGCGGCAAGGTCTCACCATTTTATAGTTTAAATGGCTACATGTAGCCATAAGTTCTGTGCTAATAGTTTATTCTAT
>OZ038496.1:50583060-50700560 GCA_964036315.1 Acanthosepion esculentum
ACAGCCGCATTTGTTGCATGGAGCTAACAGCCCGTCAAAGGATTTCTAACAGATGTAGAACACCTTTGAAAATAATCGTTCGCGAAAAGAAAACATGATATAATATTTAGTAAGATATAGAAAGAAGGAGAATAAGTGATAGGAAGAGATCCTTAGAGTATTAGATACTGGGGTCACAACACTAGCAGGTCAATAAAAATCATTGATCTTACTATCTTTTCTCCGAAACACGCATGCGTACAGAGTAACATTCAACACTTGAGGGCGAAAGACTAAGAATAAATATAAATACATTTCTGCAGATTTGGCTGAGCTAAAAATTGCACGAAATATTCGTAAAATCCTGTTTTAACTAATACTAGAGTTTTTTTTTCTATAATATCTTTAACCTCGCTGCATTTTATGCAAGTTTACCACGGTTTTATGCGCGGGTAGCATACCGGTCATCAAACTGGAATCAGTAAATTGAATTCATCCAAGTCCGTTTGCGTTCACTTTCGCACGAATTTTCTTGGTAAAGGTATGAATCCATCCCATATTTCCATAGATATATGTCAAATAGCAGAGTACTAGGACCTCCATTTTAGCTGAAGGGTAACTATGAGTTCAAAACCAGGCAGAAGGTAACGGGTAATCATTCAACTGTCTTTCAGGGCGTTGGCGATCTTGGCTCTCCACAATTTGTAGCCCTCAGTAATATTTTGTATATTCCCTATCTCTTCTAATCCCTGTTCTGCCAACAATCTACACAAACTCATTAGGTAGGATATGCTCTGCTTTCCTCTGTCCCCACGGCCATCCTATTTTTAATTAGTCCTGTCAGTGTCAAATTTTCTAAGCCCTCTTTCCTCATTATGTTCCTTAGAATTTTCAACTGTCTTTTTCTGATATTAATTATAAGCGTCCTTTTTGTTTCCATTTTCTCTAAAACTTCGTTGTTGTTTACAATTTCAGTTCATGGTATTCTCAGCATCCTTCTGTAGAACCACATTTCTGTTGCTTCTAGTCTCTATTTCATCTGTGTTGTTCAGAATTCACTGCCATATCAGAGGACATGTGATTTACACACTCTTTATTTTTTTTGTTTCTATCGATATTGTCCTGTCTCTTAACACTTTGCTTAGCTTTTGGAAAACATCTTACCCTTTCCAAAGGCACCTTCGGATTTCGATGTCGTATTTTCCGAGATATTTAAATCTTTGTAGTGGCTTGATTTTGCCATCTTCAATATTTCATTGATGATAAAGAAATGAAATCTCATGACCTATATAATGGAGGAGCAAAGCATAAAAAGATGTCATTATCATCATCATTAAATCTATAGAACTGGGAGAATTTATTTCATCTTTAAAGCTTCTATTTTTTTACAATATTCAACAAAGATAAAAATTGACATTGCATTTAAATTTTTGAGAATTAAAGTTGACTGGAAAGCAAAAAGCCGAAAAAGACTTCCACAAGCGAGTAGTGTGAGAGAAGAAACTGTTAGGATAGAAATTACGGTTACATCTAGCTATCTCAACTGTAACATGACGACACCATGCTACCAATCTAGTACTGCACTTAAATTTATAAAGTCTACTTTACGGCGGTGGAAAAGTAATTGAAGCCGGGATACCAGGTCAGAACCAATAACATTGCAGATTGTTCTTTCGATTTTATCTCTAAATAGATAGCAGGATCACAAGACCAAATGCAATATTCTTTCAGATAAGCAAGATGGCTTTTGTGTCTCTAGGTCAACTGATCACACACACGCACACACACACACACACACCCACACCCGCACGAGCGCACATATATAAATATCAGTCATTTTATCATATATATATATATATATATATATATATATATATATATATATATATATATATATATATATATATATATATATGAGAAAGATTGTGTTTGTATGTCTGTATGTTTGTTTGTAAAACGACTGAGCGCACGTCTTTTTATAAAGAAAAATTAACAGAGAACAGTAAACACCAAACTTCAATAAAATTCACACTGTTTTATTCTGAGAGGTGTTAAAAAAATAATTAAAAATGATCAAATAATCGAACAAATTAATAATAGATATATTATAATAAAATAATAATAGATAAAACCTAATAAAATAATAATAGATAAATCATAATAAAATAATAATAGATAAATCATAAAATAATAATAGATAAATCATAATAAAATAGTGATAGATAAATCATAAAATAATAATAGATAAATCATAAAATAATGATAGATAAATCATAATGAAATAACGATAGATAAATCATAAAATAATAACAGATATATCATAATAAAATAATAATAGATAAATCATAAAATAATCATAGACAAATCATAATAAAATAATGATAGATAAATCATAAAATAATAATAGATAAATCATAAAATAATAATAGATAAATCATAAAATAATAATAAATAAATCATAATAAAATAATAATAGATAAATCATAAAATAATAATAGATAAATCATAATAAAATAATAATAGATAAATCATAAAATAATAATAGATAAATCATAATAAAATAATAATAGATAAATCATAAAATAATAATAGATAAATCATAATAAAATAGTGATAGATAAATCATAAAATAATAATAGATAAATCATAAAATAATGATAGATAAATCATAATGAAATAACAATAGATAAATCATAAAATAATAACAGATATATCATAATAAAATAATAATAGATAAATCATAAAATAATCATAGACAAATCATAATAAAATAATGATAGATAAATCATAAAATAATAATAGATAAATCATAAAATAATAATAGATAAATCATAATAAAATAATAATAGATAAATCATAAAATAATAATAGATAAATCATAATAAAATAATAGATAAATCATAATAAAATAATAATAGATAAATCATAAAATAATAATAGATAAATCATAATAAAATAATAATAGATAAATCCTAATAAAATAATAATAGATAAATAAAAAAAATAAAAAAAATAAAGAATAATAATAATAAAAACAACCTAAAATCGAACGACCAATTCCTGAAAATCAGCTCTGGATTATAAATATCAAATCCCAATAAAACTAAGAAAATATTGCATTAGAAAATCTTTTAATTTCTTTTATGAATAATATATGTTAAGAAAAATATTTTCTGAAGCGAAAAAATCCGATGATAAACGAATGTTTACAAGAATTATTTTTAGATTTTAATTATAATAATTTATAAAGTTGTTAAATCTTTCAAAATTCAGTTTTACTGTACTATTATTAAGCATAACTACATTTTACAAATCATAAATCTAAAAGCTTACAATCTGCAAACGACCAGTATTTAAACAAATAATTTTACATTGTTTCTGCATGTGTCGGAGGATATCTTTGGTAACAAAGAAAAGAATGTTGAACTGTTACGTGACATCTGTTCTTCTTTACGGCACTGAATGTTGGACGATTTCCTCAAAGATGAAGAAGAGACTCGAGGCGACGGAAATGTGGTTCTACAGAAGGATGCTAAGGATATCATGGACCAAGCGTGTAAGCAATGAGGAAAGAAGGCGTGGAGAATCTGATACTTACGGGTCGAATAGCGGGAAAGAGAGACAAAGGAAAGCAGCGCTGACATACCTGGCGGACTCAAGTAAGTGGATGACAGAACGTGATCTGGGAGAGGAAGCAGATGGAAGGAACTTGTTGAGAGCCGCAAGGGATAGAGGGAGATGGAGAATCATGATCGCCTACATCCTGAAAGGACATGGCAAATAAAAAGAAAATATACCCGTTTTTATATATACGGATGTTCATACATGACCTTATTATTTAAAGGTCATGTGTTTTAAGGGTTGTTTAAAATTTCCTAATTGAGATAATATAAAAATTAATAATAAATAAAATAACATACAATTTCATAAGAGGTGTACGTAAAAATTATAGGTACCTCTCTTATTTATGAAATTTTGTGTTATATTATTTTTATATTACCTTAGTTATGAAATTTAAAATTTATTTTATCGTTATATGGTATTTAAAATTTTATTATTATTATTCCCGAAACCGTCTTTAAATTCAAGATTATAAAGCTAAAGTACCTAAAAATTAATAAAATATTTGACTGCTTAAAGTAATTGTTAATTTTCAAAAATTACTGGGTACTTAAAATTCGTAAAATTTGTCACATCTGTTCATCCATCCGATAATTTTCCTGACGTCAGGTGTCAATACCATGAATCAACGAATCACCGTAGTTAAGAAATGCTTTTCTTATTTTCTGTTTTTGCTGCGAAAAATTTAAATACTGTTTGTTCCAAGTTAAATTAAGTAAACTTTAATTTTTTTAAATTTTACTCAAATAAACTTTGAAAAATGTATATTTTATTTTTGCAAGATTTTTAAAAGGGAGAATTTAACTTTTATTCACAAATGTCAGAAAATGGATGACATAATCGATACAACTGAAACAAATGTTTATTCCAATCAAAATGAATTCGGTTTTTAATACGCCAAAGTATTTTTCTCACTTGGTATAGTAAATTTATTCTTTTACTTTTGAATTAAAGCGAAAAAGAAACCTTCAAGAACGAGTTTTCATTTTTTAAATTAATTTTAAACTATAGGGATTTTCGGTTTTTGCCATTTTTCGGTCAATTAGTGGATATCCCTATAATAATATAATATACTCTTGAACAAAAATTTAAAAGTGGCCATTTATTAATAAAAATGGATAATGATAAATGCCCGACTCTATCAATTACTGAACTACAGTTCGAAGAATCCTGTTTCTCTCATGGGCAGTTTTATGTTGGTTGTTCACGTCTGGGAAGTAAAATCAATTTGTTTATACTCTACATTGAAAGACAAAGAATATTGTCTACGAAGAATTATTGGAATGTAAAAACTATTTTAAAATATTTTTTTGTGTTTGAATAAACGAATTTGAATTTATATTGTTGATATAGAGTTGTTTTTAACTTTTTAAATCCTGGTATACATATAAATTTAATAATTATTTTTTGTACCTTTTGGAGCTTCAAAAAGACGCGTTCGGAACGCGATAACTTATACTAACGTTGCTTAACATGTCAAATGAACGTGAAACCTGATTAACTAATGAAAAACAACACAAAAATAAAAATACCAGAATTTCTTTCTTTTTTCCCCTGCATATCTCATTCTTTGATGGAGCTTTAATAAGAGTAAAACATGTTAAATTGATAAAGGTTTCCTTTGTGTTATTTATCCTATCATTCTGTCGGATTCCGATCCATATTTAATCTGCATTTGATCCCAATTAATATATATATAAACTGTTACATTGGAACATGCAAGTTACCACGACAAAAATGCATATTTGTTTCGATGTCTACTTTAGGCATCTCATCAGGTGGTTAACATTGGTGGCAATAAACAATTTTAATTAAAAATACAACTTAGGAAACATCACTTTTTTTTACATTTTTGAAATTTTTCCATACAAGGCAACGAAACAAATATATCAAAAATTTCCAGAAAAGAAAAAGAAAGGAAAAAATCAGATAAAAGTACAAAAACGGGTAGAGAATAAGAAATCAATAAAAAGAAAATAAGATATGAGAAGTTGTTGATACCAACTTCTCATATTTTCTTTTCTTTTCCTGTGTATCTGTAAATTTTGGATATACCCCCCTTTTTCTTTTTTCTTTCTTTTCTTTTCCTTCTCTCTGTAGTAGGGTTGATTTCTTATGCTTTCTTTTCTTTCCTCTTTCTATTTCTTTTTATTGATTTCTTATTCTCTTCCTTTTTTTTACTTTAATCAGCTTTTGCCTTTCTTTTACTTTTATGGACATTTTTGATATATTTGTTTCTTTGCCTTCTATAGAAAAATTTAAAAAAATGTAAACAGAAATGATGTTTCATGAGTTGTATTTTTAAATAAAATCGTTTATTAACACCAGTTAGCCACCTGATGAGACGTCTTTATACACCTTTTTTAAATTAATGTTATGAACGTTTGAATTTATATTCCTTTCGTTCTGTCATATTTGTATATATATATATATATATATATATATATATATATATATATATATATATATATATATATATATATATAGATAGATAGATAGATATATCAATTAGCATAATTTATAATCTAACTTGACTTTTGAGTTAGACTGATGAATGACCCAACCACACTTTTTGAAGGGTCGAATACAGATACATGGTGCACTACGTGCCACTGGGTCTCCAAACAACACTCTGCAGGTATTGAATTAAGAGTTGTCCTTCTCCTAGATCAGTTGCCTTCCAAGGCTATAGAGCCCAGTCTGTCCTGCTATTTACCCATAGCTGGAGGGAGAAGAAGAGGATTAATACCATTGCCAATGGTATTAGCACGTAAGTGAATGTAATGGATTCGACTGGAATTCGAACTCGGCTCTCCTCAATCCGATTCGCTAGCCATTACTCCACCGTGCCTCAATACACCAAATACTAAAGTTATTTATTAAATGGTTACATAGTAACTGGAATTCAAACTCGGCTCTCCGATTCCTCAATCCGAGCCCCTATCCACTGTCTTCTACATATATATATACTATTTACGTCTTGGTATATTTATACTTAATCAGAGCATTTGTAGATGTTGAAAGTGTGGGTATCAGAATCAAAACTGTTTTCAGACTAAATCTTCGATCAAATTTACGTGAAACTGATTGTGAGCATGTAGTGTTAATTCCTTTGTCGACATTAAATATATATATATACAGTTTGTTTGTCTGAATATTAAGTCACATACTCACTGAAGTTCCGCAGACTCTACTGAGGAGTATGTAGCCTCACCTTCTGGCAGTGGTTTCCAAAGCTAGTAGATTTTTACAGGATGTAGTTACTAGTCCCATGCACAAAGAATTTTGAATTCAGAGTTGCCTTCACTTAGGCTGGTTGTCAACTATGGCAGGAAGGCCAAGTCTACTCTGCTATTTAACCCGTAGCTCGTCTGGCGGCGAGAAGAAATGAATTCATTATTTTGCCAATGTTAGTGGGAAAGTGAATGCAACAAATCCAAATTCGAATTGGTCTCACAGGTTCCTCGTTCTGAACTACTAACTATTACATAACATCATCTATCAATAAATGAAATAGCCAATTATTGTGCCCCTGTGCCAGTCTTAGCTATGTTGAACAAATATCTTTGCTTAATTATGCCTGAAGATGCATATATCTTTTCTCCCTCTCTGCAATTCTTTTACTTTTTAGTTAAGAGGCTATTTTTTCATTAAGCAAGAAAAAGACTAGATAAAAAATACAAACAAAGAAACAAAAAATAATATTGTTTATAATTTGCAATATTTTCTTTGATGGAGATTAGAAGATCGTTAACGTTATGAAGATTTTACGAAGCATCCACTTGATATCAAAGATTTGTTCAGGCAAGGAAATTATTTTGAAAGATGAATGTAAAAAGAACAAAATGAATAGAAAACAACGTGAATAGAAACTGTATGACGTGTTCGAGAATAATAAAAAAACAGAGATAAAAGAGAGAAAAAAACGTTTGGAAAGAAGTGTAGAAATAGTCTAAAAGAGAAAAAAAATAGATATAAACAGAGAGTAAAAGACAACAAATCAGAAAGAAGAAGACAAAGAATAGATAGGCGGCACTTTTTCCTGAATGAAAGAGAAACGTGAAGAAGTAGAAAGAAAAATAAAAAAGAGGGAGGAAGAAAGAGAGAGCATAAAGTATAAATAGCGTTACAAAGAGGTAATGAAATTTATAGGAACAAAAAACAGATACAGTCAAAGAAAATGACACCTCAACGTGGCGCAATGGTTAGCGAGCTTGTCTCACTTGATCAATTATGACTGAGTAGTGAGTAGTGCGTACTTTATGCTTTGTGCCACATCTATGATTTGACAATCGCCATACAGTCAAAGGGAAAGTGAGAAAGAAAAAAGAGGGATATATCAGCGAAAGACAGTGTAAAAGAATAACATGAAGAAAAAGAAATATGAAAGAGGCGGGCCGAAAGAAAAGAAAACTAAAAGGAAAAAAAAGACAGCAGAACGTGAAAGATAGATATTTAGAAAAATAGTAATACAGAAAAAAGAAAGAAAAAAGGCTTTAACGTTAAAAGACAACTAGAAAAGAAGATGGGTGAAAAACGAAAGAAATAGGAGAGAAAATGAAAAACAGCAATCGAAAATTGCTAGATCTGCTGCTAGAAAATGTTTGTTCGTTTTTACATGCTAGAAAACTTTTTCTCGCCTGAATCTATCTTGCATATTTATAAGCCTACCATTCGTTCATACATTGAATATTTCTGTCACATCTTGCCTGGTGCTTCTGCTATCTATTTAGAGATTCTTGATCAGAGAAGAATCTGCAATGTTATTGGTTCAGACTTGGCATCTCAGCTTGAGACAATTTCCCACCGCTGTAACGTAGATTCCCCTTGCCTTTTTTTATAACTGAGTTATCAAAAACAACAGAAGAAAACCGGAATTGGTTTAACAACAAGTTTATTACCTTTTGGTACAGGGAAACACAATGTCGAATAGAAACTAACTTTAAGTTTGTCAGTGACAGAGTTAGTGAACTCTGCACTAAGGAATCATACATAACAATCAAGAACCATAAACCTGAATTTGAAACGAGGAACTGGAAGTTATGAACTCTAGAAAATCAGTCCTCATCCATAACAAAGAACAATGGATCAACAATAATTCAGTTGACCAATTTGCTGACCAACACTGATTATCAACCCTGATAGGCCAGAAATAGGTAGAATTAGATTATCCTCCACAGTGTCAAGAAGCTGATTAAAGGACGCCTTGGATTTTTTTTAAGCGTATCACTCCAAGCAAGGCTGGAGGCCACTATCACGCAAGGGGTTATAGAAGGGTTGGAGGAAGAGCAGATTGGAGTGGTAAAGGAGTGGATGTGGAGAAAGAGAAAGACAGTGGATCGATCAAGGCAAGGGGGTTACAGAAGATTTGGAGCGAGAGCAGATAGGAATGAAAGGTGAAAGGATGTGGAGAAGGGAAGTGGGTAGATCAAGGCAACTGGAGATGTCGATTGACGTTACACTTAAATAGTTGGAGATTGTATTTGTCAGGGAAACAGTAATAGGGAAGGGAGTTCCACAGGCGAGATGTGCGAGACATGAAGCTCTTGGAGTAGAAGAGACGTCTACATCTAACAGTTTCAACGGTGAAGGGGTGGGAACGGGATGCCAGCCTCGTAGGACGTTTAAATTCATGAGGCCTAGGGACAAGCGAAATTCATGAATTGGTTTAATAATATAAATGATAAAACTAATTGTTCATTGATCCAGTCTGATACTGTGGATTATTACCCATCCATTTCAAGGGGTCTCTTTATATTGGGTTTGGAATTCGCCACCGAGTACTCTGATATTTCAAACGAGGAACTGGAAGTAATGAACTCTAGAAAATCAGTCCTCATCCATAACAAAGAACAATGGATCAACAATAATTCAGTTGACCAATTTGCTGACCAACACTGCTGAGACTTCCGACATTGTTGGTTTATTCATCTAATATAACCTTAGTGCCTACCATGATATCAACATTGAAGACATAGGCTTATATAGAGATGACGGCATTATGGTGATCATCTACAAAAATTAAAATTGACAAAATCAGGAAATTCATACATAAGGAATTTAAAAGTCTAAAACTTAAAGTTAAAATCAACACAAATTTTTAAAAAAGTAGATTTCCTTGATGTAACACTAGACTTAGTCAATAATACATACCAACCCTACATAAAAACACGCAAATCCAATATATATCCACCCAAATTCTATTCACTCTTCATCTCCAAATGCATACCCTCCTCTTTAGAATATAGAATTAGTAATATATTTTCCAGTGAAGATGTATTTTATAAACATAGCAAATTTTACAACACCGTCTAAAAAATAGTGGCTATAAGTGCACTGACATTAAATATATTAAACATAATAGTGATAGTAAGAAAAAGAATAGAAAAAGAAAAATCATTTGGTAGACACCTTCATTTAACCAAATGTTTAGTACTAAGCTAGGGCAGAAGTTTCTCAATTTAATTGAGAAACACTTCCCCAGAAATAATCCTCTTAGTAAGATTCTTAATAAAATACACTTAAATTAAGCTATAGTTGTACAGATAATCTGAAAAAAAAATACAATAATAAAATTTTAAATTAACACTTAAACCTAAGTACAAATCGCCATTCCGAAGCAGCAAACAATAAAGATACCACCTTGTGTAATTGTAGAATTCCTAATGACTATTACAAAATAGATGTCAAACAGATTCCCTCTATTTTACACCACAAATATTTACTTCCCAATATAATTTATATTCCCAATATATAATATAATAAGAATGCAATTAAGCCAATTGTTCTGCATTAACTTCGTATAAAATTTATACCGTGTGAAAATAGCCCCAGGCTACAAACTTATTGATCCAAACACGTAAATACATAAGTATTTATAATGTTCAATTACAATGTTCAATTTCTTTCTGCTAATAACATCGTGTGCATATATATATATATATATATATATATATATATATATATATATATATATATATGTATGTATGTATATATATCAATGAATACATTAACAGTTGCGTAATCTAATGATAAAAGGCAATAAAGCCACTAAGACGCAATGGGTTGCTGTATGTTACAGAATATGAAAAAATATACTATTAAGAAGAAAGAACATTAAAAGGATAACAATTAAGACATGATTAGATTTTTTCAGATCAAAGTTAACTGAGAAGCAACAAGCCTGGAGATAAAGGAAATGCAATAGAAGAAGCTGTTCGCATAGAACTTACGGTTACATCTAGCCATCTCAAAGGTAAAATGATGGAACCTTGCCACCAATCTAGTACTACGCTTAAATTCATTAAAATCTAGGTACCATAGAGGAAAGTTTATCCGAACAATTACTGGGCGTGGCATTTCTAGTCCTGTATTGAAACACATCCGAGATTTTCGTACTTGCTTGATTTGGGAGCCGCCAGTTCATAGTTCACACCAGTTATGTGCCATACGTGATACACGCTTAGGCGATCATGAATCTTTTGATATATGACTGACAAGGCAGATTTTTCTCCCGCAGTAGGTTGCCATTTCTTTCTGAGGTAGACCAGTTGCCATGCAATGCTATAGAACGCTGTCTGTCCTGCTATTTACCCATAGCTGGGGGAGAAGAAAAAGATTCATACCCTTCTCAAGGGTATTAGCACGTAAGTGAATGTAATGGATTCGACTGAAACTCGAACTCGGCTCTCCGATTACGCAATCTAAACCGTGCCTCCTTGTTCCTAGTTCACATAATGTATCGTGGAATAATGCTTAGCAAGGGTGGGTCTGGTTGACCATCATCATGACTGAGCTCGATTCTCACTCGGTGCCGCCATACAAGATTCGGCGTTAAATGACCCAACTGTTCTTCGTGGTCTAATGGTTATCAAACTAGCAGCTGCTCTCATTTAGGCTCCCCATTCTCTTTCACTCGTAATAGCCCATTGTGTCTTTGTGGCGTTATCACCTTGCTCGGGTCGAAATGATTAAACAAATACATATCTGATTTCCTTGGTTTGGCTATTGCGAAAGTCAGAAAGGTTGATCTAGTGGAACAAACAAGAGATATAGGAGTTATCTCCCCTAAACAGAATAAGAACAATCCGGTTCAAAATTCCAAGGGAGTTGCCGATTACGAAGACAGACACCTGAAGAAGACCGGTGGACAGAAGTGCCGAAACGTTATGAGTATAACAATCATGATGAATTAAATCGGAAATCTATAGAACAGCGTATTCCGATCATCGCTTGCAATATCAAGCGGTTATCGCGTCTTCGATCTGCCTCGACCCTTCAGGACATGGACGATCATGGTTTTTCCAAACTTTGTATTCCTTGTGATGCTTACCTGTTTTTTCTGCTTTTGGGAAGTAATTGGGGTCAGAGTTGGATATTGGGAGCGTGGGATTAAATTGTCAAATAACGAAAAAAAAAATAAAAATAAAAAAATCCAGTAGATCTGATTTTTCCGCTAATATGCATTCATTACAGTTATATGATGGCGACTATTGATCTGAACTTTTTTTTTACTTCTTCAATGAACCGCGTCCTTTTATAACATAAACAATCATGGCTTTCCAAAGATTCCGTTTCCTTGTGACCCTTAGCAGATCTTATCAACCATTCTATCATCCATTCACACAATCACATCAGCTAGTTGGTTCGCTGTTTTTTTTTCTTGCCCTCAATATGCTTCGTGAGGATTAAGTTTTCCCAAGCATTTTCCTCGTCACGTGTCTAACAATTTCAGTATCTTTTCCGGATTCTCAGCATAAGCGTTTCTTTTCCTTTATGCCTTTCTTGTTTTTATTCATTCTGTTCATAGAATTCTCAGTATCCTTCTGTTGATCCACGTTTCTGTTGCCTCTTCATCCGTGGCGTGATTGCTCAGCATTCACTGCTATGTAAGAGGACGAATATCACATAGCAATCCAGAAATTTAATCGACCAAGAAAAGATTGAAATATTGATGGCGCTAATAAATTCCTGTGTAATATTCCCCTGTACTGATTAATTTTCAGATTGCCGAGGCCATTAATGCTGAAATGAAAAAGCAAATAATATAAATCGAATGCAAAGAAATGGCTCGAATTATGCACGGTTTTAGCAGTGCTGGCATTGATCAGACCAAAAAGATGTATGTTAGATAAATGAGGAAAGAAGAAAAGTCGCTGAAATCCGACTTTTTATGCTGCGTTAAATTATTTGCTGACTCTGCTTGGAAGTTAACCCAAAGGGAAACGGAAGTATAAGAGGCTGTAAACGACTTGGAATCGTGTCTGAAGATAAAAGAAGTGCCTGGTAGCAATCGGCTTCGGAAGACAGTAATTGCGTTGGTGCTGAGAGAGGAAAGAAGAGCGGTAAGGAAAAAGTGAGGTCCGAAACTGAAGAAAGGGGTCAGAATTTTGCTTTATCAGAACAATTATTGGGTGTGGCAGTAATATGGACTGAACAATATGGACAAAGAACCGAACGGAAATTTGTCGAACAGGATGATTTGAAGTTATCAAGATTTTAAAAAAAATATGAAATGTTGTGATCAAATGTCGACTTTCTCCAGTCATAATGTTTTTTGCAACACACATAAAGATATGTCGATTTTCTAAGCGTAGCTTAGATGTGGCACAAGGCCGAAAGTATGGGGGAACCCAGTGAAGATCGAATTCACTACTCAGTCGTAATTGTTCAAGCAGGACAAGCTTTCTCACACTGACACCAAAATGATTTTATACGCGTAACTCAGATGCGACACAAGGCCGAAAGTAAGGATCAAACTCACTATTCAGTGAGACAAGCTTGCAAACATGAAACCAAGAAGGCGCAATGAGTTGCTCTACTGGAGCTTCACCTCTGTATTGGTAGAGGGTAAAATAGATCTGTATGATGACTAACAGTCAACAGTTTTATTTTAGAGGCGTGAAAATTTACAGGTACATTATTATAGTGGATACTTCGTATTTGAAATACACCCTCAATTTTTATTAAGTAATGTGTATTACGTCTATTTGAGTAAGCATTCGTGAAATCATAGAAAATGCATTCCCCTGCAGGGACCGAACATGCATCCCCCTTTGTAGGAGAAACCAGCGTTTGCTCCATTTTGCTTTAACGCTCGGACAGGAAGAACATCACATCAAGCAAGGTTCTATTTTCTCTTTTCAAGGAAAACACAATCTCTGCTCTCAGATTAAAGGCCCCATTTTTTATTTATTTAATAGACAGACCGATAGTCGTACATAAATATAGCGTCTATTTCAAATAAGAATTCTCCCTTAATAATGTTTAAAGTAATAAAATGTATAAAAAATAAATCCATTAATTTTTTTAGAAAGGTCTTTGTTTACGTTTCGGGTTCTAAATTAAGAAGATATGGACTTTCGCGAAAATAATCTGAAGAGTGAAGAGGATGTGTTTCCCTTTAAAAGAGAAAAACGAACCTTATATGCAGTGAAGTCCTTCGTGTCCGAGCGGTAAAGCACGGTAGTTAGGTTTTCTTAAAGTTGTTACAGAGTGAAATTATCAATTTATTTAGTGCTAAACTAAATCCGGCGACAAGGCCTCTGATTAGGAGATTGGAGGATTTGAGGAGCGTGGTACGACCTCTTAATTGCACTTGTTTCCAGGTTTACCCTGACCCAGGGTGGTAGCACCTGTTAGGGTCCCATCTATGGGCAAATGGTGAAGCCCCCCACCAAAAAAAACAAAAAAAAAAACAATGAAAGTATAAAGATACGTTTTTATAGTGAAAAAGCCAGCAATATATATTTTTATATAAAAATGACCAACAATACCTATTAATATTAAAATGACCAACAATTCCTATTAATAGTAAAATCACTAACAGTCCATCAATCAACATGAAAGAACTCCTTCGTGACATTAATCTATATAAAATCCTATAGTTTCATAAAGAAATCAAACTTTATTCAAAAATATAACAAACCTACAACATAACACACGCATATCACTGCCGCAAGTAATTATGTTAATACAAACATCTATATGCACAAGAGATTAGTATCAACTACCACGTATTCAATTGTGAAAGCAGAATAACTTAATTATTACTTCAAATCTTCCAAGAAAATGAAATTCCGGCATTAAATGACCCATAAAGGAGTTGATATGCCGTTAAACAAAAAAATCAAATCAAATCAATTTATTTATTTTGACTCTACCTTCTGACTTACACTGTTTAAAAAATTAAAAAAAATTAAATAGATTTTAACTCTCCATTTTAAAATAAAACAGTCATATTTAGCTGAGATTTCTAAAGATTTTTTTATAGGTATTTATGCTAAATATACTATTACTCCCAAGTTTTTGTTCTTGTTTACTATGTAACCATTTAATAAATAACTTTAGTATTTGATTTATTGAGGCACGGTGGAGTAATGGATAGCGGATCGGACTGAGGAGAGCCGAGTTCGAATTCCAGTCGAATCCATTACATTCACTTACGTGCTAATACCCTAGGGAAATGTATGAATCCCCTTCTTCTCCCCCCCGCCCCCATTTATGGGTAAATAGCAGGAAAGACCGGGTTGTATAGCCTTGGATGGCAACTGGTTTCCTGCAGAAAGAAATGACAACCTACTTGGCGGAAAAGAAATCTACCTCGTCAGTCATGTATCGAAAGACTTAGTTTTATTAACTAGACGTTTTTTAACTGAAATACACACAATACAAGGTAGAGAATTTCTGAATGAGGTGCGTGATATAAACGTAAAAAGAAGAAGTAAGAAGTACGGGTATACGGGAGATATACAACTTGCTTATCGATTTGAAAAGTTAAACATTGCAGTTTAAGGAGAGTCATCCACACGGGAGTTTGTTCAACAACATAGCGTTTTTTTAGGAAGACGGTGAAAGGTCCTTCTTACCAAAGGAATACGAAAAGAGTGAACTGATTCAATCCCGTGGACGTAGCAGGGCTGCAAAGGTCGAAACTGATGGCACTAAAGAATGGATCCGGTCTGAACATTTGTCATGGAAGTACCAATAGGGTAACAATAAACCTGCAAGTGATTTTCCACAAAAGTTCGCTGAAATGGTCTTGAACTCTGCCAATGCTAGAAAACTGAGGATTGGATTAAAAGAATGTTTTCTATTTACAGCGATATATTTCAATTCGTTAATTTTTCAGCATTTTTAACAAAGAATAAGCAGAGATAATCCTGTAATCCAAAAATAACGCTGTGTAACACGATTGTTGTCTTTGAGTTGCAACTGTTATCTCCTATTTGCTTACGCATGAAAAATGGTTAATATTTCTTTCAAACTTTGTTTTTGTGACCAGGATACTAATATGCCTGAAATTTACTTATTACCATTGGGAAAACTGACGAATGTGTACATTCTCGTTTACGCAAACTAGGAAAAATAACGACATATGATTGAAAAGTAGCACTTATTCTAGGATTACACGAAAAACAAAAAGACCACAAATTCGGAAGTGAGTAGTTTTTCTGGAATTTACGCTTATACTCTAAATTAGTTCCATGAATCCTCTACTAAATATATAGACTCGTAGTCTCCCATCATGTTTTCCTTATACGATCCTTGGTAGAAATAAATTGAATTTTTGCACTTACGTTCACTGTATTTTTACTTGCCAGAACGTTCTAGAAATTCTTGAAACTTTTAAGAACTTCTCAAAAGTTCTTGAAACATCTAGAAGGTTATAGAAAATTCTTTTTCAGCAACTCAGCGCTTGATCTGTTTGGAATATAATGAAAAACTGGTTAGTTTTAAACATCGATGTCCAGGTTTCAAAAGCAAATTTTGAAATGAATAATATTCATTTCCTTTGCTTTCTAGACAGAAGCAATTTGGAAATAACACTTACGGAACAAAGACAAAAATAAAATATGTTCATCAAGTTATATATCAACATATCCGTCATTTTTTTTTATGGTATAAAAATTATTAAAAAACAATAGATTAACTTTTTGACATTTCAATGGATTTTTAGTCTGTCTGTGAGTCTATTTCAAGGCACATTTATTAATGAACATCACATTAAAAGCTAGACACGCATTTATATATGCTAAAACCTCCGGATATCATTTTTAATACTTATATCTTAAGGTCTCAGTGACATTCATTCTACCGTCATTATCTTTATGCTAACCATCAGAATGACATGTTGAACTCTACCATTTTTATGGAGAGTCTTAGAAAACAGATCTCGAAAAGGAAAAGAAAGTTGTTAATGGTAAGCCAAAGTGAACAAATATGAGTACTTGAATAACTTAAATCTTTTTTTTTATTTGCTATTTTTATTTGAGAGAATCCTTTCTGATATATTATTTCGTATCTTCTTTCTTCATTCAAAATGACAGGCTCCCCGTGCATAATTCTTTCTTGTTTTTCTTTCTTTTTTCATTTTACTTTCTATCTTTTTTATTTCTTTTCATTTTCTTTGCACTCTCATTATTTCCTTTCCTTTCTTCTACACTTTCATTCTTTTTTCTCCTTTTTTCTTTCTTTTTCTTTTTTCTTTTAGATTTTCACTCTTTTTTCCTTCCATCTGTCTTTTTCTTTCTTCCTCTTTTCTTTCTTTTACACCTTCATTCTTTCTTGTTTTTCTTTCTTTTTTCATTTTCATTCTTTCTTCTTTCTTTCTTTTACACTTTCATTCTATTTTCTTTCTTCCATTTTTCTTTCTTTCTTTTACACTTTCAGTTTTTTTTCTTTTATACTTTGATTCTTTTCCTTTCATTATTTTACACTTTCATTCTTTTTTCTTTCTTCCTTTTTTCTTTCATTCTTTGTTTCTTGTACACTTTCTTTTTTCTTTCTTTCTTTTAGACTTTCATTTTTCTTTCTTTCTTTTACACTTTCGTACTTTTTTCTTTCTTCCTTTCTATTACACGTTCATTGTTTTCTTTCTTTTATACTTTCATTCTTTTCCTTTTATCTCTTTTACACTTTCATTCTTTTTTATTCCTTCCTTTTTTTCTTTCTTTCTTTTAGCTTTCATTGTTTTTCTTTCTTTTACTCTTTCATTCTTTTACGCTTTCGTTCTTTTTTCTTTCTTTTACATTTTCATTCTTTCTTTCTTGTATAATTTCTTTTTCTTTCTTTCTTTTACACTTTCATTCTTTTTTCTTTCGTCCTTTCTATTACACGATCATTGTTTTTCTTTCTTTTACATTTTTATTCTTTTCATTCTTTTACACTTTCATTCTTTTTTCTTTCTTCCTTTTTCTTTCTTTCTTTTACATTTTCATTGTTTTCTTTCTTTCTTTTACTCTTTCATTCTTTTACACTTTCATTCTTTTTTCTTCCTTTTACCCTTTCATTCTACTTTTCTTGTATACTTTCTTTACTTTTCTTACTTTCTTTTTTCTT
This sequence comes from Acanthosepion esculentum, assembly GCA_964036315.1. Classification (NCBI taxonomy): domain Eukaryota; kingdom Metazoa; phylum Mollusca; class Cephalopoda; order Sepiida; family Sepiidae; genus Acanthosepion; species Acanthosepion esculentum. Next base: position 50,601,001 of record OZ038496.1, read on the forward strand.
TCTTTCTTTTACACTTTCGTTCTTTTTCTTTCTTGTTTTTTCTTTCTTTTACACTATCATTGTTTTTTTTTCATTCTTTTACGCGTTCATTCTTTTTTCTTTCTTTTTTTTTCTTTCTTTCTTTCTTTCTAAATGATTCTGTCATCTTTATTTTATTTCTCTTTTCTTTTTCTTTTTCTTTTGGACTTTCTTTTCTTCTGCTTCTCTCCTCTGAACTTCTCTTCTTTCTTTGTTTTTTGTTTGTTTGTTTTCGACTACCAATCCATTAAATCGATCTTCCTTTCATCCTTCCTTCATTTCTTCTCTTTTCCCTTTCGGTATATTCTGTCCTTTTCTTTCTTTGGATTCTTTATATTTTTCTTTTATAGTACAGAAAGCGATACCGCAAGCGTGTCTTGCTTTGGTTGCCGTGTGCGTATGGTTATTGTGTGCGCGCATGTGTGTGCATTTGGAAGTAAGTGCGTGACGTCAACATATCCCTGGCAACAGCCAAACACTCAGCCAATGAGCCATCACTTTCAGTTTGTCACAATGGCTGCCAAATCTATATCTAAACATGGCACCTATTCTTCACAAATCTCCCCTACACAAAGCTTTCATTTTCAAATTAAAACTTAATTCTAGTCTTTTTTGACTAACTAAAGACTCTTCTTTTCATCAGTTTTGCTGTCCCTAATTTTCCCAATCGAAATCTTTCTTTTTTATTTCCGTTTCCGTTTTAGCTCCTCAAATTCAAACAGTTGTTTGCATTTGCATTATCACAAATGTTGTAGCCTCAAAATGATCTCTTCATGAATTGTCAATATGGATTTATTGTTGAAAGTAAGGTGACCAAAGCACGATGACCAAACTTCAGGGATTGGTTCTCATATTTCAGGCTCGTATTATTTTATTGAAAATTTAGAATATTTGCGCAGACTACTCCTGATATTCGAATATAACATTCAATTTCGAAATGTTTATTTAAAAAAAAACGGTTTTACAATAAAATTCAATTATTAAATGAATTTACTATGAAAAATCAATAAAAAAAATAGAATTTCAGTCGTTGATACTGCCACATTTTAAAAAAATCGTATGCTTCGGTTGAAAGTTAGAAAATTCAAAAAACTACTTGTCAGCTTCTCGTTTGCTTATTTATAAAAAAATATTTTTAGGCATACGATATATAAAAGGAAAATATCATGTATAATTTTTTTGGTTGAATTTTTCATAAATTAAAATTATTTTTCTTTTGACATTTGACCTCGCCTGAAACATTGACTGATGGTTTCAGGTGATGCAATGAAAAACATTAATCTCATTTGTAGCAAAGAAAAACAATTAAAAGAAATACTTGTTAAAATGAATAAAGGTTGACAATGTATTACCGAATAAAATTAAAAATAATATTACAAGAAGCGTAAATAAGGTAACTAGTTTAAAAAAATATGGATGATAATGTTTCATGTAATAAAATTCAATATCCTGTTACTCGTAGTGTAAATAAAGTAACCAGGTAAAAAATTACGTTGATAATGTTTCATGCAATAAAATTCAAAATAATATTACTAGTAGCGTAAATAATGCGACTATTTAAACAAAAACATACGGTTGATAATGTTTCATATAACGAAATTCAAAAGAATATTTCTAGTAGCGCAAATAATGCAACTACTTAAAATAAATTATGGTTGATAATGTTTCATGTAATAAAATTTAAAATAATATGACGAGTATCAACTAGTTAAAACTTATCGTTGATAATGTTTCATATAATAAAATTCAAAATGATGTTACCCGTAGCGTAAATAAAGCAATTAGTTTTAATGTTTCATGTAATAAAATTCAAAATAAGCAACTGGAATTAAAATGAAAGAAATACTAGCCCCAAATTAATAATTGTTGACAATATCTCATGTAATAAAATTCAAAATAGTATTATTACTAGTGTAAATAAAGCGAATGAAATTAAAATGGAAGTAATCGTTGTTCGTTTTCCCTTAGGGATTTTCAACAATTTAAACTGACCGTTTTGTGTTCTTTCTTCTTTTTTTTCTTTTTACTTTAAACCGTTTTGGATGATGATACCGTTGCGATTGATATTTGTTATATGAGATCATTAAAATGAAACCAAGAGTCAACAGAAATGTGGTTCTACAGAAGGATGCTGAGAATACCAAGGACGGAACACGTGAGCAACGAGAATTTTAAAAGGAAAATGGAAACATATAGGGTGCATACTCAGAATCAGGAAGTGACAACTGAAATATCCTGGAAACATAATTAGGAAAGAAGGCATGGCGAATTTGTTGAAGGCAAGCGGGATATAGGAAGACGTTGAATAACCGATCGAACGAAATTGTGTAAATGGATGGCAAAGATAGTAACAAAAAGCATTACTAAGAATTACAAAAGAAAGAAAGTCGTGGAGAGCCATGATCACCCACGTTCTGAAGGGGCACTATACGTAAAAGAAAAAGAGGAATGGTAAAATAATGCAATAATTATCCAAAAGAAGTTAGATAAACCTCTAATTTTCGAAATAAGACTCATTTGCCTACCGAGTACATGACTTTTCCTTTTATAAAAAGGTGATGGCATTTGAGCCACTAACCCTTTTTGTTGGAGGGGAAAGTAAAACAGAGATTCCATGAGAAAATGTCCGTGTTTCGGTCGAACGTTCTAGTTTCAGTTTACAGTCTATTTACACACCAGAAATAATGCTTAGTCAAGATGAAGCGATCTTAGACCTTTACAATTCACTCGAGTTTCTGCGACATATCATATTTTTTGCTTGTTGCCTCCATATGACTGAAGCCGATGTTATCTTAAGAAAAGACGAAATCTGTTTTGTTGCCGATCGGCGAACCATAAAGAAAACTGCTGACATAAATAGAAAAGAAAAGAGAAAATTACAAAGATCCGAATGGAAATCGTTATACACACACACACACACATATATATATATATATATATATATATATATATATATATATATATATATATATATATATATATATATATATATATATATATATATATAATACATATGATATAATATATATATATATATATATAATTCATATTCATAAGAGCGGAATGGAAAAGTGAATTGCTTCTCATTCTGCATATTTGAGATTGTCACTCAGGAACAGAAGTCAATGTTTTTTAGATATCAAGGCATATCAAACGAAAAATAATATGTAATCAAAATTTTGATTGATCAAATATTTAATAAAAAATGTATATTACAGTTTCATTGGGCAACTGTAAAGTGAGATGGGCGCAACCTTATACTCATAGATTGGGGGGGACATAAACTGACTTCTGAGTGCAAACAAGGAAATGATTGGTTGGAAAATATAGTACAAAGAGAATAGCCATATAAAATGATTTTGGTACAATTCGAGAAACTGTTAAGACGAAAATACATCGGCGCTTTTTTGGGGTTTAGATTGATGATTACAGCCAAACAAGTGCCCCAGACAGAAGAATGCGTAAAGCAATATATATGAGGCCGAAAAAGCCTAAAGAAATGGGAAAATAGAACAAAACTCCACAAAACAGATGAATAACGACTTCAAAATACGGCAGATATGATTGATGAAAGGGAACATTAGATTTATTTGACGATGATCATAGATGCTTTTTAAGACTAACCAAATATACCATTTCCTTGAACTCATTGACTAAAGCTAGCAAAGGAAAAAAAAAACAAGAAGTGAAAAAAAAACACAAAAAAAAAACGACATAGTGGGCAAATTTAAATGACATAGAATTTTTGTTTGAGTAATTTAACCCCGTGAACACTTAGCATCCGATAGACCGACATGCCTCAGGGACCATGTTCTTTGGATTACAGAATTTGGACTATTATTAGCATCTTTATTCTTGTAAAGTTTCCAAGAGTTTTTCCTTTTTTTAAAAATCATTTCACCCTAAGCAAGGTAATAAAGCCACGAAGACGCTAGGGGTTACTAAGTATTAGAGCATATGAAAAAAAATATACTAGAAGAAAATAAAAGAACAAGAATTAAGAAGACAGACGATAACGATTGACATTACATTTAAATTTTTGAAGGTCAAAGTTAACTGGAACGCAATAAACCGAAAAAGAGAAATACGATAGAAGAAACTGTTAGCATAGAACTTACGGTTAGAGCTAGCCATTTCGACTGTAAAATGATGAGACCTTACCGCCAATCGAGTACTTCGCTTAAATTTACAAAAACTAGGTCACATAGAAGAAAGTTCATCAGAACAATTACCATGAAAATATTTCTAGAAAAGGCACATGGAAGCTACATTACGGCGGAGGGAACGTGACTGTAGACTAGATGCTAATTGTATTTTGTGCTTTATAGTTTGTTGCTTCAAATGTGAGGGTAGCGTAAAGTCTATTGGCATAAAAAGTGAAATCAGAGAACCGTGTTCGATTTCCGTTTTATTCAGTTTCATTCACTTTGCCCAACTGCCCATTGGAAAGTTATGAAATTATCTCTTCTTTCTACTATCTATGAATTAATTAACCGGGTAGATTGGGTTCTGTAACTTTGGTGGGAGTAGTTAAGCAACGGATACCACTCCACTAACTTTACCAGATGTCATGACAATTAACAGATAAGAAGTAAATGTAATCTGTTGGGAGCCATAATCATCTACGTTTGAAAGGGACCCGGCATTAAAAAAAAACAAAAAAACCCGAAAAGTTTGATTTAACTTTTTTTTGCCAGAACAAAACCTAACAGCGACTCATATTAGAGGGTTACTGAATAGGGTATGGGGGACGTAAGTGCAGATTATGAGGATATGTAGGATAGATAACGGTTGACCCTCCACTTGAAGAGCTTCTGATTGTAGTCTTCGAAGAAGCTGTTCCATAAATTAACACTTCATGCTGTGGGAATGGAATTTTGCCGATGGAAAATGTGGATGATTCGACCTTGTGTACGCAGTATTTTAGTCCTATGTCAACGTTGAAAATGGTGGTAGGGGAACACCCTATTCTTGCTTATTCGTTAGCCAGGGGATAATGGCTAGTCGAGAGTAGTAGTTATACGAGAGTCATTTTCTAAAGGCTCTCTCTCTCTCTCTCACACACACACACACACACACACACACACATACACACACACACAAACACGCACACACACACAAACGCTTTCTCTCGTTCTCACTTATGTGGGAGTGTACTGCAGATTTCTCGAAAAACCACTCCCACAAGAATAAAAATAAAAATGATGTTTGTTTGATCCAGTTTAAGGAAGTGGGCGGGTAGAGAATTTTCCTGCACTCCCTCGTATATAAAATATTATGACGCTGTATCAGTGGCATATTTTGTCAACTTAAAGGTCAACGCTGCAGACCACCGGCTGAAATAGATATATAACATTCCTAATAACATTAATGCACTGAGAACTCATACTTGGTTCGTCATTTCCGCTTCCTGTGTCGATAATAGCTTCCTCCGTATCAATTACTACACGTAATACTCTGGGTGAGTTTCAAATCCAATAATTATTAGCATTATCTCATAAATTCTCCCAAAAGCTAAAGAAAGCATTACGAAACATAAACATTCCGTTAGAAACAATGAAAGGATTTCTTTGTAGCAACAGACGTTATTCATTTTAAATATTTATTTCTTGCTGAAGTTATAATATATGTTTAATTCATAAAATTAAACTTAATAATAACATCATCAGAAAATCTTGTTTGACTTCATTCGGAAGAGGAGTGGGATATTTTCAAAAAAGTGTAGAAAGCCACAAAGATTTTTTTTATTTTTATGGATTTGATTGAGAGCAGATGATGGAGTTACCGGAAAAAAACAAAAAAACAAAAAACAAAAAAACGAGGCTGGTTAAAAAAAGAAAAAGAAAAGTATTTCAACAGGAATGGAAGCAAAGAAAACAAGTCAGCTAGCGAATCCAAGTAAACACTTTTCTTCTGCTACATCACACGTTCATAGAGATTTATTACACAGAAAATAATTCAAAAAGACGAAAAAGAACAACTTGCAGACACTTGTCTCAAAAGTTAATATAAACAATGCCATATTTGTAAAAGTATGAACAATTCTAATAAAATAGTACGCCCACATAATGAACTGCTATTTAATATCAATGCTCATATATGGCAGTGAATGCTGGCCGCCGATTTCCTCACAGTTGAACAGGGAAAGGGTGCTGAGAATACCATGGACGGACCATTGTGAGTAACGAAGAGGTTTTAAGGAAAATGGAAAAAAGAAACGAATAAAAACAACACTTGTATTAAGAATCAGAAAGAGACAGTTGAAACATCTAATTCGCAAAATGAGGAAAGAGGGCATGAAGAATTTAAAACACACAGGGCATACTGAAGGCAAGATGAACAGAGAAAAGCAGCGAGTAACTCATTTAACGAGCTTTTGTAAATGTTTGACAGAAAACAGAGTGGGAGGGATAGTAAAAACAGATACAAAAGATAGGAAGTTGTAGAGAGCCGTGGCTATCCACGCACTGGTTGGACATGGCATATAGGAAATCTTATAAATAGAAATTTGATAATGTTAAAAAAAAAACATTAATTTGCATCCCGTCGTTAAGTTCGATGAGATAAATTATCAGTATATCACTAAAGGTCATTCCTGATTAGCGCCATTTTCTTTCATCGTCTTCGTAAATAAAGCCTTGGCCGTTCCATTTATCGTTTGCTATTACGATTATAAAATTTGCCACTGAATGCGCATGTCATTGATTGATGTAAACAATCAAAATCTAAATAAATAAAAATTTAAAAAAGTAAACAAAATAACGAATCGCTTAAAAGTTAATGCCTGGCTATTCTCCACTGCATTTTGCTTTAATATTACATTCTTCTGTCTCTACCCATTTACTTAATCTCAATTTATGGTAGGAATTTCCATTAAAAATTAATTCTAATTTAAACTGCTAATTAAAATTAATGATCATTTGAAGACAAAACGTATTAATAATCATGAACTGCTTTGCGCGAAGGCTTCCTGTACATAGTGAGTAGAGGAGTTTAACACACGTAACTGCGGCTCTGGGGTCACGGGGACTGATAGCTGACAGGGGTTCATACTTGATAATTAGTCGTTTTACATCCACATATACATTCTTTCTTTCTTTCGTTCTTTCTTTCTTTCTTTCTTTCTTAGCTTAGTTGGATCTCTCTTTCACTATTTATCTCCATGTCTGTTTCATCCAGTTTATATCTAAATACAAAAATATTTCTGAACAAAACTAGAACTAGATAGATAGATAAACAGAATAATATGGATAGCAGCGACACACACGCACACAGACACACACAGGCACACCCCCATATCTATCTATCTATCTATCTATCTATCTATCTCTCCCTCTCTCTCTCTCTCTCTCTCTCTATATATATATATATATATATATATATATATATAATTGTTTATTTAAAAATTATAACATAAATATGTTAGACTTGGATATATATATATATATATATATATATATATATATATATATATATATATATATATATATATATATATATATTAAAGACATTTATGATATTTTTAACGTTCCTTTTATAGATACAAGCATTAAAGCAAATGCTCTGTTTATAATAAACAATATTAAATAACATTTACCGGCCTGAATGTCCGAGAAATTTTCATAGAACAGAGAACGAAAATTTTTCTATGAAAATTTCTCGGACATTCAGGCAGGTAAATGTTATTTAATACTGTTTATTATAAACAGAGCATGTACTTAAATACTTGTAGCTATAAAAAGAACGTTAAACATATCATAAATGTCTTTAAATAAATTGTCGGACTCCGTCCAATTTAAAATATATATATGGATATATATATATATATATATATATATATATATATATATATGGATATATAAATATATATATATATATATGCTAGACTTGGATATATATATATATATATATATATATATATATATATATATATATATATATATATATATATATATGAGAGAGAGGTTATAGTTATTCCAACGAGAGAAAAGTGTATATTTTAAAGAGAAGAAAGAAGACCAACGAGATAGGTTTAAAAAGATACAGAGGTCATAAAAAGATAAGAACAAAGACCTCCTTCCTTCCCGCTTTCTCTGATCAATCCTAATTGTTTTGTTACCCCTTAAGCAGAAGAATATTTTCTCTACAAGTCCTAGAAAATTTGGATTGTTGCTACACACAAAGGACAATGTTTAAAGATGGGAAAACATAAGAAAAAATTAATTCCTTTAAATAATATGTGGAAATAACCACTCTTCGCTTGATGAGTGTCGCAAGACCCGAAACACGTGTAGTAATAATATGGAAAATAGTGATAGAGTGAAAGAAAAGATAGGGAGTAGGTAGGTAGTAGTTAGATAGATAGATACAAATATACATAGATCTCTCTATATATTTATCTCTGTATGCATCTCTCTCTTTGGCAAATATTAGTCGTCTCTCTTTAGCTATCGCGAAATAATTCCCTAAATGCTATTTTTGTCTGTCCTATTTAATTACGATTGTTATGGTCCAAGGTTAGGACCAAGGAAGAACAACACGAACACAAAAGTAGAAATAATAAAGATATATTACACAGAATAATAATACATGATGTGGAAGGTGTTAGTATGACTGTCAGTCTGGTTTGGAGTGAACTACTATTAGCTCGACTCGATTCCGACTCGTCCCTCTGTCTTGAGAGGCGCAGTATTCATAGTGTCAGGAAGAGTTCACCCTGTCGTTATAGGTAAGGTCCCATAACAACGAGTTAATCTGTTGACCTTTCTTAAACATGCTTTTAATATTAAACTGTATTACTTGTTAGCATATTGTCCAAGTAATGTATAGCGATATTTAGATGACTGCCTAATTAGCATAGTTAAGGCATAGACTATATAAATGCCCAAGCAGTAAGGGTAGAGCAACTCTCGGTATGTGAGATGAACAACCATCGCTAGGCGACAAAATAGGAAGAAAACCACACTTCATAACATAATGTATTTAATAAGATTAATGAATAATATGAAATAAATATTTTTACAAACCTTATTTTATTTGCTGCAATTTGCAGTCATTCCTTTCCATACATAAGATGGTTGGATCTATATAGTCATACTTTCCTCATTGGTAAGTATTTGTATGTATTGTCTTAGTTTAAGCAATACCATTTCTTTTGAGTGTGAATCTATATTTAGATATTTGAATTAAATGTTATCTCAGAGTTTTTTTTAAGCAAAAAATTAAAAAAAAAATTCAAAACATAAAATGGTCAGTCAGTTATGTGCCATGCGTTATAAACGCTTAGGTGATCATGTATCTTTCGATATATGACTGACGAGGCAGATTTTTCCCGCAGTAGATTGCCATTTTTTTCTGTCGTAGACCAGTTGGCATCCAAGGCTATAGGACCCGGTCTGTCCTGCTATTTACCCATACCTTTCCCAAGAGTATTAGCACGTAGGTGAATGTAATGGATTTGACTGGAATTCGAACTCGGATCTCCGATTCCTCAATCCGAGCTACTATCCATTACTCCACCGTGCCTCCTGTAAGATGGTAAATATGTGAATTTATTTCTTGGGGAGTATTTTTTGTCTTTGAGACAATCTTTATGCCAAATAATGCAACTTGTCATACTGCAAAAACAGCAAAACAATTTCTTTGAAGATGAAAATGTCATGGTTAGATTGTGATCTGCCCGAAGGCAAGTTCTCAGTCCAGTTAAGAATCTCTGGAAGATCATTTGCAATAATGTTAGGAAAAAAAACAACAAAAAAAAAACAAAAAAACAGCCGACAATAATAACTGATTTTAGTAGATGCCACAAGAGTAATCGGAAGAATTTCTGCCTGACAAATGCAACAATATGCTCGAATGTTGTGGCAATTGTGGTAGGGCCGTCTTGGTGTTTATTTATCGGAGACTTTGGAAATAGAAATGAACTGACTCGAGGGCATAAAATAATTAATATATTTTTAGTTATATGATTTTGAGTGTGTCCTTTGATATTCGGTATAGCAAAATGTTCGTTTGTAAGGCGGATATTGATAGCAGTCTGGAAAAATGTCCGTTTCGATTTGGTAGTGACTTGTTTCAGGGTCAGACCTTGCTCATAGTAGTCGGCCCTAAGACCGCCACACGCTCTAAAATAACCATACATTGAGTGGAGAAGTTCAAACAGATAAGGGGTTACAAAGTACATTTGGTTTTACTAGGGTTCCTAGCATAGTAATTTAAAAATGCATAATGAGGAAACAGAGTTTGTAGAATCTGACACTCACAGAACATATTAAAGACAAGAGGTGCAGAGAGAATCAGCGTGTAACCTACCTACAGAGCTTGTATAAATGGATGACAGAACAGATAGTGAGAAGGATAGAAAGGAGACAAGCAGTTCTATAGAGCTACACATTAAAAGAAGGTAAGGAGAGCCATGATTGCCAATATTCTGAATATTAGAATATACGATCAACAACTTGTGTTTTCTGTAACGGAAGTGAAAAGAGAACACTACGAAGAAGTGATTTTTCCCAAAGTGATTCGCTCTTCAGGGTCCTTCGTAGATGTTGAAGATTTAACACAGACTTAACTATAAATCATAAATAAGGCCATCAATAAGCATATTCTTGCCTATCCCGACATTCTTCAATGCTTCATGAATTTCATTGTGCGTTATATCTAGCGACTTCATGTACAAAGGCTTTCGATTATCTTGGTCAACTGCTGATATATAAACAATAATTGCCGAAAGAGTCTCTCAAACATTTAATTAAAATGATGAAGCTGTACATTTGGATATCTCGAAAGCTTTAAACAGGGTTTGGCATACAGGCCTTCTTCACAAGTTAAAAGATTATGACATTACCGGGTGAATTTTTGAACTGATTCAGTTTTTCTTATCAAATCGCGAAATGAAAGTTGTACCGAACATTAAGAATTAAGAAATCAGGAGATGAGCTTTTAGCATAGATCTTACGGTTACATCTCGAAATCTCAACTGTAACATGATGAGACCTAACCGCCAATCTAGTATTCCGTTTAAATTCGTAAAATCGAACTACAAAAGATACGGACGATATGCACAATTCAATGACTAATGAATCTACACCGAATAAGGTGAGGAAACAAGATGAGCAATCGCATGCACAAATATACACTTGCATTCTCTTACGCCCGAATGGTCAGTATTTAACCGAAATTATGATTCCTCTCTTAATTTATCTATTAGTGTCTTAATATTCTGAGATATGTTTTTAGTCTCTTGGCACATGACAGCGTTTTACCCACGTTTCGATATCGATTCGAATATTCCACGGCTACCAGCGAGCGATTTCTTTTGTGAAATATCTAGAAATATCTAAATAGAGACCACATCATCATTCAGGGCAAACAGCAAGGGATTTCTTTTGTGAAATGCTTAGATATTCTTATTGTCTTAATATAACCATGTCATCATTCAGGCCTACGAGCAAGTGATTTCTTTTGTGAAATGCCGAGATAATCTTAATGTCTAACTATAAATGTTATGGGAACTTACCTATAACGAGAATGGACTCTTCCTGACTCGATAAATACTGCGCCTCTCTGAGAGAGAGCGAGAGAGAGAGAGAGAGAGAGAGAGAGAGAGAGAGAGAGAGAGAAGGAATGAGTTGAGACCTAACGAGTCAATACATATTAGTTCACTCTAAACCAGACTGACAGTTAATACTAACCCTTCAACTTATTGTATTATATTTCTGTTCTATTTTTGTTATTTATTACTTTTGTGTTCGTGTTGTTCATTCTTGGTTCTACCTTTGACCATAACCGTAGTGCGAGGATATTGGACCATAACAGTGGCGACGAGGAAACTTCAGAAACAAACTCTACGTGGAGAAACCAAAAACTTTTTGCTATTCTGTCGCCCATGATAGTGGCGACGAGGAAACTTCAGAAACAAACTCTACGCGGAGAAACAAAAAAAAAACTTTTTGCTATTCTGTCGTCCATAACAGTGGCGACGAAAACTGAAGAAACAAACTCTACTCGGAGAACCCAAAAAAGTATACTGAAAAAACAATTTCTACGTGGAGTACATTGAAAAAACAAGTTCGACGTGAAGAATCTACAAAAACTTTTACTATCGGTCGTCCGTAACAGAGGCGACGTAGGTAGTGTGAAAAAACAAAACAAAAAACAAGTTACACGCGAACATAAAAAAAAAATTAAAGAGAAAATTTTCTTTTTGGACACCAACTTTACAGTAGTAACAAAGACCTGAAGTCTAAAGTAAAAGAAAAATACTCATACATAATTACGGTAATAATGGAAGACTTTAAGGCAACCATATTGGAACTTATGAAAATACAATTTGAGCAGCAACAGAAAAACGAACAGAAGCATCTTGAACTACAAGAATTATTGCTACGGGTAATAACAAATAAATGGCAAAATTTCGAGAATAAAACAGTTCTCTCACAAAATGCTTTATGGAGCTCTATCGAAGACTTCACGTATGCACCGGACGAAGACAAAACCTTCGCAGCTTACTTCAGAAGGTACGAAGATTTATATGAGTTTAATTGCGGGAATTGGTTAGACGCGAGAAAAGTATGTCTATTATTAAGAAAATTAGGGTCATGCGAATATACTAAATTCATAGACTACATCCTACCGAGGAAAACAAATGAGTTAACCTTCAAGGAAGCCATAAAACTGTTAACAGAACATTTTAGCCCAAATACCTCATTCCATAAAAGATGGAAATGACTGAATCTAACAAAAAATGACAGCGAAGACTACATAACATTCGCTTCCATTGTAAACAAACATTGTGATGACTTTAAGTTATCTGAACTAAGTCCGGACAATTTCAAATGTTTAATATTGGTTCAAGGCCTGGTTTCAAATAAAGACGCAGAGATCAGACGCAGAATTCTTACAAAACTGTGTGAACCAGAATTGACGCTACAACAATTGGCTGAAGACTGTCAGAGATGTATAAACGTGAAAAAGGACTCGAAAGATATAGAAGAGTCTGGCATCCCTCGCATACGTAAAGTACAGCGACAAACACGTTTTTGTCCCTCCTCAAAAACAAAACAAACCAATTTTCCCTCCTCAAAAACAGGTAAAACAAATTTTTCTACTTCAAAAATCAAAGTCAATATAAGAAAAAACTACCACCCAGTCCATGCTATCGCTGTGGGACTTTGCATTGGTATAAAGATTGTCTATACCGCTTTAAGACTTGCATGTCGTGCAAAAAAGTGGGTCATAAAAGTTCTCATTGTTGGACTAGGAAAGAAAGCAGAGTAAGAGTCACTAGGACTGACCAAGCGGACGAGACAAACATACGTAAATACATGCGAGTAGAAATGTTAAACAGAATAGTCAGACTTCAATTGGATTCCGGTTCTGACTTAACTATTATTAACGCACAAACATGGAGAAAATTGAAAAAAACAACCATGTTGAGGACCGATAAAATTACTAGGTCGGTAACCGGGAGAAAAATAAAATTTGAAGAAGTTATTACAAATGTGACATTCAATGGAATGAACAAAAAATTAAAAATGTATGTGCTAAGAAACACAGAAAATTAATTTGGAACCGACTGGATGCCGAAATTCGACCTCTGGGATTTACCAAGAAGTACGTACTGCCAAAAAGTGAAGAGTTTATCGACCGTGGCTGATAAATTAAAGGAGAAACTAAAAGAGAGTTTCCCCGAAGTATTTTCAGCCGGCCTCGGGAGGTGTAAAAAAATGGCAGCAATATAGAAATAAAAGAAAACGTACAGCCTATCTTCAAGAAGAAAAGGAACCTACTTTTTGCTTCAATAGAGAAAATAAATCACGAGTTGGATAGACTCGAAAAAATCGACAAAAGCAGAATATAGTCAATGGGGCGCACCTACGTTTTACATCAAAAAGAAATCAGGGGAGATACGAGTATCCGCTGATTTGTCAACGGGATTAAACGAAGCCATAAAGGATTACCACTATCCTCTACCCAGCCCAGAAGAAGTGTTCACAAAATTAAACGGAGGAAAATTTTTCTCAAAAATAGACTTGAGCGAAGCGTACCTACAAATACCAGTAGATGAGGAAAGCTCGAGATTATTGTGCATAAACACGCACAAAGGATTATACAAGTTTCAAAGATTACCATTTGGGATTAAGGTCGCGCCGGCAATATTTCAACAAATAATGGATACTATGCTAGGCGGACTTGATTTCACGATTGGATACCTGGATGACATACTGATAAATAGTAAAAAAATTGAACAACACTGGGAACACATTCAAGAGGTTTTTAGGAGAATACAAAACTACGGTTTCAAGTTGAAAGGAAACAAGTTCGATTTCTTTATGAAGGAAATTAAATATCTGGGCCATATCATCGATGAAGAAGGAAGAAGATCAGTCCCAGAAAGGGCAACGGCAATAAAAAAAAAATGCCAGCTCCAACAAACGTAGCAGAATTACAAAGCTTCTTAGGCTTAGTGAGTTATTACCAAGAATTAATTCCAAACATCCATAAATTACGCGCACCCCAAAACGAACTGTTGAAGAAGGAAAAAGTTTGGGAGTGGACAGATGAATGCCAGAAAACGTTTGACAAAATAGGTAACACGCTAACCGCGTACCTATTTTTAGCGCACTATGACCCGAAATTAGAAATAATAGTTGTAAGTGACGCGAGTGCCTATGGAGTCGGGGCATGTATACTGCATAAAATGCCGGATGGGACGATAAAACCCATCGCGCATGCTTCAAGAAAATGTTACCTGCAGAAAGAAATTACTCACAAATCGAAAAAGAAGAGCTGGAGATTATTTTTGCAGTTACAAGATTTCATAGATATATCTACAGGAGATTCTTTTACTTTACAGACGGACCACAAGCCGTTACTAACAACATTTGGATCGAAGAAAGGTCTACCCGTTTACACAGCAAATAGGATGCTAAGATGTGATACAATTTTACTGAACTACAATTTCAAATTTGAGTACCTGCCAACGAATAAAATTGGGCATGTAGATGGTCTCTCGAGACTAATACCTAAGAAACGGAGCCATTGGAGGATTCCGTAATCGCAGCCCTACGAGATGAAGAAGACATCAGGACATCACTATGTAGTACAGTTCGAAACCTCCTCATCACACTACAAGAGATAAGAAATGAAGCAATAAATGATGAATTCATAAAAGACACAAAAGCAAAAATTGCAGAAAAAAAAAATAAAAAAGTATCAGACAGTTTTTCGTCATGTGACGACGTTTTACTATATAACGAAAGGGTAGTAATTCCAAAAAAACTATGGGCCATCCAGGAAAGAACAGAATTAAATCGTTAATGCGTAGTTACGTATATTGACAAAACATGGATCTAGACATTATACATGTGGTGGGAAAATGCAAGGGTTGTTCCTTAGCAGCAAAAGCACCGCCGATCATCCATGAGCCTTGGCCAGAGACAGATCGACCGTGGTCAAGAATCCATGTCGACTTCGCAGGTCCAATAGATGGTTTCTACTATTTGATCATAGTAGACAGTTATAGTAAATGTCCGGGAGTGTTTCGTTGCAGAAAACCAACTTCTGAAACTGTCATAAATTGCCTCCACGAGCTGTTTGCTCGTTTCGGAGTGGTTGATTGTCTATTCCAGTGGTTCCCAACCTTTTTGACATGGCGGCACACTATTGAGTTCTTTAAATTTTCGCGGCACACCTATCACAAAAAATAAATATTTTTCCACTCATAAAGCTTTTTTGGAATAAAATAATAAAAAACAAAGAATATTATATAAGAAAGATTTTTATTCCCATAAATCAACATATCCTGTATTCAATATCGGGTGTAAAATAACAATGGTGAATGTCAGTGGGACAGTTGTGCATAAAGTTAGATTAGCCTGAAATTGAAAAGATTAAAAATGGTTAGGAAAAGGTAAAAAATGTTTGGGAGTTAGGAGCATTACGTAAAACCTCACATAGTACAGTTCTGTGTTACAACTTTTTGTCTTACAACCTGTGTATTTAGGAATCGTTTTGGTATCGAAATCGAGTCTGAATTATTCAGCTCCGATGCCGATTCCCGATACTTTGAAAAACTCCTGATATTCCGATTAATCGTCCTATGACTAATATAAACCATAATAACGCTTACCAATTCGTATGCGCGAAACGTTTAGATTCCAGAAATTCGGCGATTTTGAATTGAGCGGTGTCATCATGATTAAGAAATTGAATGTCTTTATTAAACAAAATGAAATTAAATGGCTTCTAGGCATTATCTCTTCGCGGCACACCAGTAATCATTCCGCGGCACAGTCGTTGGGAACCACTGGTCTAGTCACTGATAATGGAACACAATTCACATCTGAAAACTTTCAAGGATTTTGCGAAACTTTTCAAGTTAAACATATCAAATTCCCGCCATATCACCCAAGATCAAATGGGCAAGCGGAGAGATTTGTAGACACACTCAAAAGAGTGTTAAAGAAAGCATATGATGTGTCAACAGAAAAGGCGTTGCAACAATTTTTACAGGTATATCGAATTACTTCAAACAGTCCTACGCCATCGGCATTATCACACGCAGAAGTAATGTTTGCTCGGAAAATTAGATCAGTATTTGACAAATTGCTCCCAAAACAAACAAAACAATGTCGTACGTACCTAAAAGAAAATTCTTCCCAGGAAAGAAAGTTTTTTTTTTCAAAACATATAAAAACAATACATCCTACTGGGAGCAAGGTACAATTGAAAAAAGAATCGGGAACATGGTTTACACAATACAGGACCCAAAATTCTCATATAAAAGACATGTAAATCAAATAAGAAAGAGGCTGTTGGATGATTCTAACGGTCCACCTCTGGAAGAAGTGATGGATACCATATTCGATACATTCGATATACAAAGGCCGCAAACAATGTCTGAACCACGAAAATCGACCAGGAAAAGATAAGTCACAGAGTCTTTGGTAATAAATCCAAAGTGAAAAAGATATTAAAGACCTCTGCGACGCAAAAGCTTTGGAAGCGGGGTGTAATGGGAACTTACCTATAACGAGAATGGACTCTTCCTGACTCGATAAATACTGCGCCTCTCTTCCACATTCAGGGCTACCAGCAAGGGATTCCTTTGCGAAATGCCTAGATATTCTTAATGTCTACATAGAGACCATGTTATGATCCAGGGCTACCAGCGAAGGGTTTATTTAATGTGATGAACTAATGTAATTACTCTATAAGGACATCTCGATACTGTGCAGAGATAGCAACCCATGATAGACTTGGATGTCCTTAAGGTAATTCCTCTTTAAGTACGTTACAACACCTCGCTGAGATAACAACCCACGATCCTCATGAAACACAGGCAACCTTCATGGATAAATAATTTTTCCGGCCTTTATAAACTTCCTTTTATAATCAATTTCGTTTAGATCCGACGTGATCGGCCACGCAGGGTGTCACCGATAAAGAAAATTTGAATAATGCCTTTAAGCTCAAATGCCTCACGTTTCAGATTCTGGAAAGCTCATATCTGGCCAGTACCGTATCCAAATGTCAACAAAGCAATATTTAAAGAAGCAATGGATTTTTAGGATGTATTAATTCGACAGATTTCTATCACTTCAAACGTTATTTTTAATGGATGCCCATATTTGAATAGACGCCTCTATTTTAAACAGTATATTTATTTTCCCCTACCAGCCTGAATATTCGAGAAATTTATTGAATAAAAATAACACGTTTCGTTGCTGAGTCGGTTAAAGCAAATCGAATCTAATGGCGATTTCTCCTGCAAAAGGAGAAGCAAGTTCGAATCCTGCAAGAGGGCACATCTTCTTTAATAAGCTTTCACGAATAGACAGGCCGGAAAACGAAAATAAATACAGTTTAAAAGGTCTACTCAAATATAGGTATCCAATAAAAATAACGTTTAAAATTATAAAAACTAATTCCTTGTATATACAATTTCCGTATTTGTACTAACAGTCAATTTCTGATTCTAAAATAATACAAAAGACTTTGTTGCAACTAGAATAGAGGCAGGAGCTGATGTGGGAATCACAAATTCTTCAGGGAATGTCCGACTGTTTAACCTCAATTCAGTCCATCAGCATTCGGGAAAATTCGAATCCGGTTTGTAGCTGTTATTGAAATTTTGAACGACATTAACAACTAATACACGCATTTTCTATAGTTGAGACATCACAATCTTTTTCCAATATTCCAAGCAACTGTTTACGATCAGTTATGATCGTAAACTCGCCAATGTCGATGTTCTAATCGAATTTGCTAACTCCAAAATTCACCTAAGCACCTTTCGCTCAATTTAGATAATGTTCTAGTGGCCAAATAGATTGTTTTCTCACTTCAACCTGGGGATAATATGCGATAACATAACGCCAAGGCCAACGAGACAAGCATCAACAATTATGATATTCACAGGCGGTAAAATATTGGCCCACGTTAGCTGCGTCTCTGATTTTCCAAGGATGTGCAGGTATTGTAACGATTGGAGGCTCGGAACAGGAAATCGTCGAATAGAGTTCGAATTTCAGTCGAGTTTGTTATATTCACTTTTGCCCAAATACCTTTGAGAAAGGTGCGAAACTATCTCTTCCACTTGGCTATGGTTTGAACAGTACCGTAGACTGGACTCTCCAGGCTTATGTGACACCAATATCAGAGAAGGACTGCCTTAAATTCTAAACCGTGTGAAAAGCAACGGGGAACAACTCCACTATATTTTCCAAGAATGCGTGGTAAATCACAGACAATAAAGAAAAGAAAGTTGTGGAGAGTCATAATCAACTACATCATAAAAATTTGAAAAGCAGTCAAAATTAAGTTAAGCATTATGAATACGAAGAGATTTGGGATCTGGTTAGAACCAGTAATAATGTTCTTAAAGCAAAAGAAAAACTGTGTATCTATTGTGACACTAACCCCTGGATAGTTCGGGTGGTCGCGGCACCAATTGTGACACTAACCCCAATGGTTTGTTGGGTGGTCGCGGTCGATGTCTTGGTCGCAGCACCAACTGTGTGACACCCACAACCACTCGAGCGTCGATCACTGTCCCAATGTGTGACACTGACCTCCCTGTGTCTGGTTAGATTCGGTATCAACTTTGTCGTTCTCAATTCACCTCCAACGTCTGGTCACCGAAGTGACTGCTTTGATCTCTAGTCTAACCTACCCACGTTGTGATTTGATCTTAGGTAGACGAAATCAATCAGGTGTCGGGCCGCACAAGTGTATGTAAAAGAAAAATGATACAAACTCAAGAGGTTCAAATGCATTGAGAAATAACAATCATCTTTATGTCTGTCTGTTGAATACAGGAGTGCGTCTCTCTCTCCCAGCCCGCTTCTATGGATTCGTGACACTTTTTGCTTTTCTTATGCGAGTTCTGATATCTTAAGTTGTTTTTTGAATAAAACTGCTTTTAGTATCTAAGTTGATATTCAGTAAAACTTGCTTCTGGTTAAAAATCTAAATCGATCTTCAATAAAACTTGCTCTTGGTGGGAAGTCTAAACTCGAAAAGACGTGGAATCTTGTGGTCAGCTTCTGCGAGGCACGGTCTCCATCTCAACTGGAACTGAACTGAACTACAAAACCTAACTGAACGCTCGGGGACGTTCGTTTATATGGACGTCAACCAAAACCCGGTGTGGGGCCGGAGGTGGTTTGGGTTCTTCGATAATTCCAAATGTCCAATAAGGATTCTCTTTGTCTTCGGACAGGAAAATTTATCATTTCCCATTTTTGGAAGTCAATTACTTTCTGTTTTAGAGGGGTTCTCCCCCTTCTGTGAGGAGAGGTCGGATGAGAATTATCCTCCTAAATTCTTACTTTCTCATATTGGTATCTCATACCAACCTCTTCGTGGGCGTCAACAAGTTTCTCCTTCTTTCTCATACAATCACCTCCGCCTATCACCCATGCTACCACTTAGCCAATGATCACTTGGTGGTGTGGGTGTGGCTAGAATGGCATTAGTTTACATTTTCGCCCGAGAAAAAAAAAATTATCTTCCTTTTTCTTTCTTTCTTTTCTATCGGCCATAATTTTATGAAGTCCACTTTGCCATAATTAAAAATTCTACCGGCTCATTAATGATCGCAGTCAACTTCTAACTGGGTGGTCGCTCCCATCTGGAGACTAATCTTTTTGGCTTTCTCGTCCCAACTGTTGAGATGCCCTCTTCTTGGCGACTGAAGGTCTGTCGCGAACAGTTTGAACAGGCAAAAACAATGATTCCTTTTTTTCATATCAAGATCTGTTTTCATACGGCCGGCTTCTTCGTCGGTGTCCAAGATAACCCAATTTCGACCACTTCCGCCCACATGCAGCTGACCAAAATCGAAATTTCTATTATTGCTACGTGTGTGGTGAAATTGTTATTCTTTTACCCGTGTTTACTCTCTCGTCATGGCATTAATTAATTCTGACAGAACCGACCTGCTTCTCTTATGAATTTTTCGTCTTCTGCGAAAAGAAAATATCTTTCTTTATAATTGAAATAAAATCTTTTAACATTTTTCTTTTGTTAAAAAAAAATAATGTAGCTCGGTATGTCTTTCGATCTAGCTCTTTCTCGCCTTAAGTGTTTCCCGTTTTTAATTTATGTGATTAATTAATTAGCCAATTGCCATAGCTAAATAGTGTCACACTATGGCAGACAACTTTGTACAGACACAGAAGGCGCTTAACTTCCTTCAGTGGAGATAAGTCACGTGGGTCTCATGATAGCCTCTTACAGTGAGAAAAGCGACAGCGAAGTTCAGTTATTGTACAGCAGTCATCATGCGAAGTTGGTTTCTTTCAGCCTTGGCTGAGGGGTCCAAGCTGAGGTTAAATCTGCCTCTCAGGCCGCTTACAAGCATATGGTACCATTTCGCTTTGGGAACATATTTCCAGCTGGTAGTCCTCAATTTGGAAAAACTCAAGGCTCGCTGTTTCCTGTTCGCAGAATATGTCCTCGTTTGGGACATAGACGAGTCTGGTCCGTCTGAATCGGGAGTAATTGTCCCGACACTGGAGTATCTGCATATTATATATTTATATTTTGTTTCTCCTTACACACTGCTTTATCGTGTAGATATATGTGATATATAATTCTATGAGTGGGACATGTTTACATAAGTATATATAATTTTGTGTATACCTTTATTTTCGTCAACCAGCCTGAATATTCGAGAAATCTTATTGTATAAAAATTTTTGGTCAACATAATCTATCTGATAACAAAGCATTTTTGTCATTCCTTTTCCTTTCAGCCATTCTGTTCCGTCCGTGAAATACGGTGTTATTATATCACGCATATTATAATGTCCATAACGGTGGAAATATAAAAGGGAGAATAAATCTTTCTTTCATAGCTCTCTCCCATTACAGTGGTGACCACGATGCGATATTATTTTCCCGACATATTACTATCACCCATTAACTTCACCAAACTTTCTTTGTATGTATCTTTATATCGATGACAGCTTCTCTAATCGATCTTCATTCAAAAACATATCTGAAGTAGCAGTTCCAGAAAGAAAGAAAGGAAAAAAAAAAAAACAACAAACAAAAAAACGAACCTAGTCTCTGGAGACCGTGGACATTGAAGTCAACAGTCAGTGGCGGAAGTCTGTTTCATGCATATACACAATCATCAATGTGGGTTGTGTTTTTGCTTGACTATTTACATATACAAGTAGGTGATGCATTTTTATTATTTATTATTAAATTGTTTGTTGATATTGTTAAGTCTATACGTGCGTTTGCGGTTTGTTCATTTGTTTATTATTTACTTAATATATTAACTTATTTATTGGTTTGGATTAATTTATTTTGCTTATTTTTGTTTATTTATTTTAGTTTATTTTTGTTCGTTTTTTATTACGTTCCTCAAAAATCGGAAACTAAAAGATTTAACAAACAACACTATATATAGCCAAAAAATCTACAATTATTCCCCCACCCAATGGATTCTAGAATAATTCGAACTATAAGCGTTATAGATTACCTCCCACCAAAATAGCCGTTAGAACAATACAAAAGATTAACCACACTGGCCCAGATATAAAAGGAAAAACACAATGCTTATAAACAGACGATTGCGTATAAGCATGACATGGACTGTCGCCGCTGGGTGTTGACTACAATGAACATTTTATGGTTGAAATTGCCAAAGACTTAGTTGTTAAACACGAAAGAAAAAGAAAAAAAATATCATTAGAAGAGTAAACTTAATTCACATTTAGAATCGGTCCAAGTTACTGGAACATCCTTTATATATATATATATATATATATATATATATATATATATATATATATATATATATATATATATATATATATAGGTTGGTGCAAAATATTAATGTCGTTATTTACATAAGTAACATATGTGAGAAAACGACATTATTTTTGCACCAACCTAATATATATTGCCATCCCCAGACAGATTGTTTCGCTGTATCACAGCTCTTCAATCTGGCTAGACGTCCGATTGCTTTAAGCAGAGATCGGAACCCGACCGATTTGGCATCAGTCAGAGATCCTACGCCTAGGCTATTGTCTCATGGCAGAGAGAAAGGGAAATTTCAACGTTTTCTACACGAAATACGTCGATGGCCGAGAGAACTCAATTCAGTTGAAGAGCAATGCGTTAATAGCGGTAGGAGCCACTCTTTCTAAAATTACCCTTTTCTCAAGAGATATCAACCGGATATATATATATATATATATATATATATATATATATATATATATATATATATATATCCCACTTTCACCATCCCAGCGTCAATTTGTAGCGCAAAAATACGGCGTTTATTTTTTTTCTGATTTTTTTACTTTTTCTTACCTCCTAATCTTTTCCGTCTAACAACACTTTTTATTTTTTATCTTATTTTATAATAATATTACATGTTAGCTCTATATACAGTACACAATGTTACATCCTTGAGACAAAGAGATTGCTTGTAAACTATCGAACCGAACAACAATACAACACACGGGAATATGTACCATAAAAGTTCATATCATCTCTCATGTTTTTTTTCAAATATCTGTCGACCGACACTCTATATTTTGAATTTATACCCCAATATTATATTAAATTTATAATAAACTTAAACTTTGACTCTGCATATAATATGTCCTTCCTTCCTATTAGACTCAGAATTTTTACAAAACACCCGTATTAAGTAGTTCATTTATCATTTGTGTTTGATGAATTGGGTAATCATGAAACTCTGCGTTGTACTACAGACTTAGGTATATGTGTGTATTTAGGTAGCAAATTCACTTTTAGGCATGTCTGATTAAATAAATTACAGACATTATATCTGCTAATTTTTAACAAAATCCTTTCATACTCATGAATGATCTTCGTGCATTGATGTTAAAGGATGAGAGAAATGTGCTATAGCTGTTTAAATTTCTTTTATTTTTATTTCCCAAGTACTTTCGATCTTCTTCCAAGATCATCTTCATGGGTGCAAGTAGTACAAAACTATATGTTGTCCATTAATACAAGTATTTATACAAATACATGACAGCAGTTTCGTTTTGGAGGCATTAAAATTTACAAGCAATTTCTTATCCCAGTCAACCACAGATAAAAGGTCCTTTTCGAGACCAATGGTCAGGTTAACTTTGTCAGTAATGCGGGTTTACTATTGAGACAGGAGTAAATAGTAGTGTCATCTGCGAAGAATCCCTATTTGAGAACTGATGGAAGATCATTGATGAAAATCAGAAACAGTGTAGGACCCATGATAGAGCCTTGGGGAACACTAGCTTTGTATGAAAGGAACTGGAGGAGAACCCATTTAGGGCGACCTTCATTTCACGGTTTGACAGGTATGATTGGATTAAATCAAATAATCGTCTTGTAATACCGCATCCCATAAGCTTAAGTAGAAGACTGGCATAAGGCTTTGGAGATATCTAGAGTCACAGCTCGAGTTTCGCTGTTATTATCAAGAGCCTGGTATAAAAATTCAGTTATGGCCGTAAGCACATCAATGGTAGACCGAGTAAAACGGAAACCATATTGTTTGTCAGAGAGCAGATCATGTGAGGTAAGGTGAGTAACCACTTTGGAATTGATTAAAGCCTCGAAGACTTTGCCGAAGTGTGGTAGGAGACTGATAGGACGATAGTTAGATGGGTCAGGAGGTTTTCCAGACTTCTTAAAAACAGGGGCTTCCAACAGGCTGGAAAGCAATAATCAGGGTTAGGGTTATGCAATGAAAGGTAGAATTACTCTAAATAAATATTTTTGAAGACTCCAGTTGCATTTTAAACTTCTTTTTCCTATATTCTTACCCGTGTGGAATATATAAATCCTTACTTTTCGAGATATATATATATATATATATATATATATATATATATATATATATATATATATATATATATATATATATATATATATATATATGCAAGAGTAACACAAATAGTGAACTATTTGTTAACGTATTAAAAGGGCTCAATACAAAGTCGGAAGACCAGACTTGCAGACCTGTTTAATATTTAAAATGCCTGAATGCTGACCAGGTTAACATTATATATATATATATATATATATATATATATATATATATATATATATATATATATATATATATATATATATATATATATATATATATATATATATATATATATATAATGTTAACCTGTAACCCAGATATTTTCAAATGTCTCTTTTACAAAAATGAATACTGCTGTCCCAATCCAGCATATATTACCATACAAATTTCCGAGAGAGAAAATGGCTGATATATATTTAATAATATAAATATGATTTATATTAAATTTAATTGATATAATAAATATTTATTAATATTTATTTTAATAAATATACATCGGATCAGCCTGAGGAACCCTATAACGGACAGAAACTCGTGTAGCAATAGTATGGTCATATGTAAGATAGATATAAACGATCGTGATAGATTGATGGATAGATAGATATGAAAATGTTTAGCTAGCTATATAGATTGACCAAATATAGATAGATAGATATGGTGATTTTAAGCGTAGCTTAGATGTGGCACAAGGCCCAAATTATGGAACACCCAGTGGAGATCGAACTCACTATTTTGTCGTAATAGATCTGGCGACACAAGCTTGCTAAACATTACACAAGGTCGAAGTGTCCATAGTGATTTTTAGGCTTAGTTTAGATGCGGCACAAGGCCGAAAATGTGGATCACTCAGTGAGCAGCGAACACACTATTTAGTCGTAACTGATCTAGCGAGACAAGCTATATAATATATATATATATATATATATATATATATACATATATATATATATATATATATATATGAGAATGAAAATTTGCAGAAAAACTCCTATATTTTCTGAACTTTGCTATGTCGAAAGCGATAAATTTGATTTACAAGCATCTTGCCATATGAAGTTAGAGACAAGAAGAGGTTTAACAAACAATCAACGCATCTCTCTCTTTCTTTCTTTCTTTCTCGCGCGCGCAAGTGGAGGGGTGGAGAGCGTCAAATAGATGACCAATTAAGTAGATCGACAAATTCAGCGTCGTCCAGGTAGAAATTCATTTCCGTCCACAAATACAAAAAAGGCCACTGCAATATTCGCACCTGATTTACTATAGCAGGGTCGCCTTTCCTCACGTGACTCGCCTTCGACTATTGCAACGAGACTTTCATATCCAAAGGAAGTCGTAATTCATTAGATCAGAAATGGACTTGACAGCTGTGATTGGGACGTTGTATCTGAAGGAGCAGATGTTGAATAATTTTAATGAAGGATTTCTTTTGACATCTGACAAAACAAATAGATAGATGGGAACAGATCGTAATAGAGATAGATAGATAGATAGATAGATTGATAGATAGATAGATAGACAGATAGATAGATAGATAGATAGAAAGAAATAAAGAGATCGTGATAAATGATTTGATATGAACAAGTTGTATTAGGTCGATAGGAACAGATAGTAATATATAGATATAGATAGATATAAACAGACTGAGATAGATAGATAGATAGATAGATAGATAGATAGATAGATAGATAGATAGATAGATAGATAGATAGATAGATCTGTCTATATTTCTGAGATGAGGTATTATGTACAGTATTTACATTAGTCGGACTATTGTCCTCATCTTTGTCGCCATTTTTGTCACAACGTTTCGGCCGTTGTACACTCCGGCCTTCTTCAGGTGGATGGAATTTCGAACCGAACCCTTTATTTCGTTCACTGGGGTAGACTGTTCTAGTTCCACGAGCCATGTTTGATGGGTGTCAGTTATCAGTTATCTCCTGCTAATTTTCCCTCTGAGAGCACATGGCACAGTGGATAAAGGAGTTGGCTAGATCCAGTGACAGACCCAAAGAGTGTGAGTTCAATACCCGGTTCAGGCAGTGGAAAACTTTCAAGTCAGAGGGAAAATTAGCAGGAGATAACTGATAACTGATATCCATCAAACATGGCTCGTGGAACTAGAACAGTCTACCCCAGTGATCGAAATAAAGGGTTCGGTTCGAAATTTTAACCACCTGAAGAAGGCCGGAGTGTGACAAAAATGGCGACAAAGATGAGGACAATAGTCCGACTAATGTAAATACTGTAGATAGATAGATATCTGGTGATTGTGATAGATATAAAACAAACGCGACTCACATATGTGAACAGACCATGATAAATTAATATGAATAGGACGTATTAGAATCATCTGAATGCATCATAATACAGGGTGGTCCAAAAGTGGGGGGACAGTAAATGATTACATTTATTTTGAGATTACATATACATACAATTATTTTTACTAACACAATTGTTACATTGACTGTTAAATTTTATTGTGAACAATAATACAAAAGCCTTTAGATTTTATCAACGCAGGTGCTCAAACTGTTTTCCATCTCAATTTACACAGCTTTGAAGTCTCCCTCGAACGCTTCGACAAACTTTTTTGCACAAGTCTTTTTGGGTATTAATTTCTTGAATTGCTTCTCTTGTGTAATTTTTCAAATCACCGACACTTCTTGGTTTTCGACTATAAACTTTGTCCTTGAGTACTCCCCCAAAGAAGAAATCCATTGGGGTCAAGTCTGGTGAGCGTGCCAGTCAAACAATTGGACCTCTTCGGCCAATCCATTTCTCAGGAAATGTTTCAAGATACTCAGTTGTAATAATATAACCGATACATAAACCTATTCCACATACAGTCCACCGACTTTTGGCCCATCCTGTATATATATATATATATATATATATATATATATATATATATATATATATAGATAGATAGATAGATAGTTAGATATGAATAGAATCAGATAGATAGATAGATGGATAGAGAGATAGAGAGATTGGCGTGAGTAGATTATTATGATTAGAACGTAATTGATAGATATGAACACGTCATAATAGATATATAGATTGATAGATAGAAAGCGACAGACATATTTTGACTTTTCAGTAGATAGATAGATAGATATTTCTAACAATATAGAATTAGCTCTTTTTCTACATTCATCTGTAAACATTTTTGTGTTTGGTGATTTTTAAGTTCATCAAGTCAAGTAGCTTAAGCATTTTAATGTTACTGATGTTGCTGGTATTCTGCCTTTGAATTTTTCCGTGTCTCCGTCTCTTAGTCAAATAGTGAATTTCGCTACTCGTTTTCCCTAATAATTCTGATCTGCCGGTGTGCCAGCGCAGTTCTGATCACAACAGACGCGTCTATTTGTGTCTGCTCGTAATAATTGTAACCGTGTCTTTGAAGAAGCTAAGTTTGGTTCGGTGATAGACTGAGGCGCCATATAACGGTTTTGTTTCTTGTGACTACTGGCGTCTGTGTAATAGTGTCTTAGATAAGAGTATGTTGTCTATTGCTCTTCTCTTCACTAATTTTGAGGTGTTACAATCTTCTGCTGATGAATTCTCTTTGTCTGACTTTCCACGTAAACCTAAGTCTCTGTTGCAGGACATGCATATAAATCCTTCCATGGACCCATTTCTATCATCTCTAAAGTGGATCCCCACAAAGCATTTATAGTTAATGCTATTCCTGCAATAGTCCTTTAGAAATGTGCTCCTGAACTGGTTCCTGTTCTCTATAAACTCTACACTAAATTCATCACTGCTTCTTACTTCCCTGCTTGTTGGAAATGCTCTTCTGTAGTTCTAGTCCTTAAAAACTCAGATGAACTGTTTCATCCTTCTAACTATTCTAGCCTATTAGTCTTCTACCTCTTTTTGGCAAAGTATTGGAGAGGCTCTAACCAACTCTGAATTGGTTAAGTATCTCACCCAGAAGGGTCTTCTTTCAGATAAGCAATATGACTTTCACTTCTGCTGATGTGTTAACAATTCTATCGAGCTTTAAGTAAGAATGGTGAAGCTTGGGCTGTTGCTTTGGATATCTCAAAGGCATTTAACAGGATTTGGCATGCTGCTCTTGAAAGGTTAGGACAAATTTTTGAACCGATTCAATCTTTCTTATCAAATCACAAAATTAAAGTTGTCTTGAATGACCACTCATCTAGATCTTATTGCATTAATGCAGGTGTTCATTGGACCTATGTTGTTCCTAATTTTCATCTACAACCTGCCTGATGTTATCAGTTCTCAACTTAGTATCTATGCTGATGATAATTATTTAATTCCGTCTTAATAGTAAATCTGATCAGCTTGATGAGGTCACATTGGCAGCTGATTTAAAAAATGACCTATAATCTGTTGTTAACCAACCCAAGAAATGGCTTATTTTTAACACCTTGAAAATTCTCTCTTAATAGTTTTGAAGAACCCTTTTTAACTCCCATCAGCATGGTTGATGCTAATCTCCGGGATAAGCAACTCAATTTACAGGGTTTACATTCAGATATGCAATGTAGCTTTCGCTTTTCTTGGTCAACTGCTGATTAACAATTAATGCTGAAAGAGCCTATCAAGCTTAAGGTAAGAATGGTGAAGCTTGAGCTGTTGATTTTGGATATCTCGAATGCATTGACAGGAGTTGGCATGCTGGTCTTCTTCATAAGTTGAAAGGTTATGGTATTTCTGGGCGAATTTTTGAACTGATTCAATCTTACTTATCAAATAACGAAATGAATGCTGTCTTGAATGGCCACTCTTCTAAATCTTTTTGCATTAATGAAGTTGTCCTCCAGGAATTTAATTGGTTCCTAATTTTCATCAACGGCTTCCTGATGGGTCAGTTCTGAATCTATGCTGATGTCACAACTATTTACTCCTATATTAAGAGTATTTCACTTTTACTATGTCAAGCGGAAGCTCGTTATCACTTCTAAAAATGCTCGTTATATTCGAGTCTTCGTAGACGCCGGTACTAGTAGTAACGCCTTTCGATAATATCCGCACTAGTAATACTTGTTCAAGTAGTAATCGCCAAATAGCATAATGATCAGAAGAGAATCGTAATCCGTATAGTAGTAGAGTAGAGAGAATGAACGTATAGCAATAGTGGATAGACAAGAAGAATGAACACTAACAGTGATCGTTTGTTCACCAACGCTACTTCCTATGTGTTCACGTCCTTTATGAAAACGTGATCTCCATAAAAATGGAATCGCCCGTGGTACACACAAACCATCAAGTTTCAAACCACAGTCTCGGCAACGACACTTACTCTTATACAATACTTTTCTATAAATATTTTCATGGTAATTTTTCTGACGAGCTTTCTTCTGTGGTACCTAGACTTTATGACTTTAAGCGCAGTACTAGAAAAGTGGCAAGGTCTCACAGCGGAAATGGCTAGACGCACCGTAAGATCTTTGCTAATAGTTTCTTCTCTCGCACTTCTCGCTTGTGAAACTCGCTTCTGGTTTCTTGCTTCTCGGTCAACTTTGACCTTCAAAAATTTAAATGCACTGTTGCTTGACGTCTTTTTAATTCCTGTCGTTTTATTTTTCTCTCTCCTTAAAGAAGCTTTCTCCTACTCTCTCAAAAGCAGTAACCCCTTTTGTATTCGCGGTTTTATTGCCTTTGATTTGGGTGGAATGAATAAAAATTGAATAGATCGTAAGTGACTGTCAAATTTATACGAATAGAACGTGATCGATATATAAATTTTCCAAGCGTAGCTTAGATGTGGCGAAAGTATGCGGCACCCAGTGAGGATCGAACACACTACTCAGTCGTAACTGTTCTCGCAAGACAAGCTTACTAACCATTACACCGCCTCTAGGTACCCAAGCTTGATCGATATATATGAGCAAACCCTAACACACAGTGATACTCTTGATTAAGATAATATTTATAAATGTAGCTATTTAGATTAATTCAGAGTTAAATAGAGCAACATTGATACAGATACTTTTCTGTTTCTCAGTTTACAGTTGAGAACAAGAAACTGCCATCATTAGAATCTTTAAAAGTATTTTTGAAATTATACCTTTTTTATTTAGCTTCAATCAAATTGAAGACTCCTTTTGTCGCGTCAATATAGGAAATCGCAAATAACCTAGAAAATCTTAAATAAACAAACTTCAACATTTGCATTTAATATGTCATCACTTGAGGCCAATCTGATACTCACGCAGAAGCTATTGTCAGCTTAGAATTTCAATTTCATTGCAAGATATTTAGCCAAATGGAAAGAAAATTGAGGCCTCCAATAGAAAAGAGCAGTTCAAGCTGATGGCATTCTTACCATTTAATAAAGGAACTGAATTTTTAATGCAAGCAGCTTTTAAATAAAGTGATATCACCTCTTTTCAGTAACGTTATAAAATATCCCTAGCTACAGCTGCCTTCGATGCACTGTCTTTATACTCCCAATCATCAATACACATTCACACATGCGCGCGCACACGCACACATATGTATATGTGTGTGCATGTGTGCATTGGTGTCGGTGTGTCTGTTGTTCACGAAAGATGTGATATACATTATACACAAAGTGCGGCAGAAATACATCCCACAATTTAAACTGTTACACATGTGGTGCTAGTAAACTTAGGCAAGTGGCAATGGTATATTCATGTGGCTAATGTCTTTCCATTACATAGAAGGTATTTCTACAGCACCTTGTATATATCTATTTTTATATAAGGATTTCTTTTATTCGACATTATTTCCAATTACTATAAACGTTATTTAATCGTGGCTACACGAGTTTCAGTTGTTATTCCCTGTTTATATAGTTTATTAAATGCTAAAAGGAATAACAACCGGCCTAAATTGAGAAATCTTACTAAAGAACAATCTGCCTCCGACAGGAATCGAACCTTCATCCGTTTTTTCCGGGTCTATGGCCGAAATGGTAGGGGCGCCCTCCGGTTTAAGATGTGTTTTTCATAGGTAAAAATGAATTCAGGCTCGATTCCTGTCGGAGGTAAAAATGTTTTCTTTAGTTGGATATCTCAATTTCACTGTTTACTAAAATAAACAAAAAATAGGGATAACAACTCAAACACACGTACCCACTAAAATAACGTTCCTAGCAATAATATAAGCATGCATATCTGTGGATGACAATATATATGCTCCTGAAAAATTTATTTCGGTTGAGCTCTCTGGGGAGGAAGTGTGGGTTTGTAAACAGTGACTATTACGGCTAATTATGCAAGACTCTTCGGTAAATCGAATCGAGTTCTCTCTGTCACTGTGTGTTTATCTAAAAATAAATACGCTTAAATTCTCATTCATCCCTGTCGTGCGTCAACGGCTTAGTGGTAGAATCCCCGACTGACAGTAATTCAGATGGATTTCGATCCTAGTTAGAGGCAAACGGACGTCTAGCCACACTGATGAGCTGTGATACAGCGAAACAGTCTGTCTGTGGATGACAATATATATATATATGTTTATATATGTGTGTGTATGTGTGTGTATGTGCCTATGTGTGCAATTGCACATGTAAATGAAGGTATGTATATATGTGATTTACATAAGTGTATGTGTGGTATATGTATATATATATGATAAAACAAAATCTTTAATATGACCTTCAAATATTACTCCATCTTAATTTAAAACCTAAACTTTAAGTAAAAAAGATTACCCATCTAAAAATAGTCACAAATTACATTGATGAATTAGATTCAAACTGATAGAGATGTTACCTTAACAATCATTTACCATATTGATAGATTACTATCAGTAAACTATTATACTTGAAATAATTTTTTTAATATACTTTCTATGAATGTGTTTTTAAATATACTATTTAACTCATATTAAATCCCTAAATTATTTGTAAAAGACTTAAAGATTTAAATTGCTAGCAAACATCAAATTAATTTCTTCGGTGATTTAAAAAAAATTAAATTACTATCAAACATTAAAATCTTTCTTTACATAAATTGCTAAAAATTTACCACCCCTCCTGTCTCTTAGTGAAGCCTAATGACAGCTTCTTTCTCTTTACTTCCCCCTTCTTTCTTTTTATTTTTTTCTCTCTTCTCCCCCTTCCTTTTCAATATATCACTTCCGTTAAGTTAACCGATTAAATAGGTCAATGTCTGGTCCCTCCTCCCCTAATACTAAGTATGATAGATAGATATATTAAAATAAACCCTCTCTAAACTCGATCATGTCTCTCACACCACCCCTCATTACACTCTCTGTTAAATTACATAAACTTAATACTACCCGTCAAAAGTGTAAATGTTTATTTCATTTTTCATTTTTCGTTTCACCTTTTGGAATATATATGTGGGGTGGGGATATGTGGCCGAGTCGTTAAAACGTTGCTTTCTGAACATAAGTCACCGTTTCGGAAAGGAACCCCATTCAATATTGGAAAGATCGTAATTGTCCTAGAAAGTGATATATTCCCCGATGCATTTGCGCGCGAAACTCAAGACCAAACTAGTGAAGGATTGGGTGCAGTGCCACAAGTTAAAACTTTCGAACACCTCTGGATTTCGTGGAATTACTTGCTGCACATTGCTCACGTACTAGCAGGTGCTATTCAACATGTCCGGCAAAGTGTCCGACTACGGCAGCTCTTACTGCGTTTTGTCATAAGTTCTAAAAGACGTGGAATAATTTATGGGGGGGGGGGTCGGGTACACGCCACCTATACGAACTTCCTACTATATTTTAATAGAATTTTGAAGAGTTCATTAAAAGAAAATGAAACCAATAGCTCACTTAATTACATTGTTGCACAACACATCTTGCTATCTAGCTATCTGTCTGTCTGTTCATATCTAATATTATCTATCTATCTATCTATCTATGTGCATTTATATCTTTCTTTCTCAATTTCTTTTTTGTGCCTTTCTTTGTATGAGTTAGTATTATATTAAAATCATTTGAGGATTTTTTCGGATTCTTCCCCAAACTGTCGAAACCCAACAAAAACCATGGTAAAATAAAATGCTGACGGGTATTCTGAGATATGAAAATTTACTAAATTCAACTTACATGCGAAAAATCTATATAGTTATGGTGGAAGGAGACAAGAGGTGAGAACTCAACTTACCTTTGCCAGCTTTGATGACAAAGTTAGTTACAGCGTTT
This sequence comes from Acanthosepion esculentum, assembly GCA_964036315.1. Classification (NCBI taxonomy): domain Eukaryota; kingdom Metazoa; phylum Mollusca; class Cephalopoda; order Sepiida; family Sepiidae; genus Acanthosepion; species Acanthosepion esculentum. The sequence goes on from OZ038496.1 coordinate 50,634,496, forward strand.
CCCATTAAAAAAAGAAAGAAAGATAATCTCTGGAGTTGGGCCATCCGAGTTGTATTTGAAGTCTTTTGTCTATTCCTCATATTTGCAGTTTAATTATAACGCATGAAGAATGGATGGAATAGAAAGAAAAGAGAGATAAATTACACCAAAAGAAATCCAGGGAATATTTACATATGATTATATTGGCCAATATTTCTGGCATATTAGTTGAGACTGTTTATGGGGGTAAATTAGAGTCGCTGAATTCGAGGAAAATATTTGGTTTCTCCAATTTGTACTAGTTTTTAAGATATTGCTGAAATGCGTTTTACGTGTCTGCGTATCTGTACACAATGATACTAATTGGATTATTTCATGGATATTCCAACGTATTCCAACAAAGCCACATTTATTATGCTATATAGGATATTAAGTGTTAATCAATGTTGAATAAATCTATCACTTTTATTTAAGTTTTTTGATTGTATCTGAATAATTAAAATGTGATATTTACTTACAGCATGCTGCTATTTTAATAATTCACAAAGAAGAACCAGAACATTTTTCAGTAGTATCCGGATTTATTACAAGAGATTAATAAAAATTCTAAAATAAAAATATGATTTTCAATCAAATTTTACACTAAGAGTAAAGTAGTAAAGTATGCAATTTAAGCTATTCAACATAATATCTTACAAGCTCAATATTGGAAGCTATCCAGATCATTGGAATTCACTTCATTTGAAGGAAGCTTTTATTATATGACTTCCTTTTGGAAGTTTTCTGAGTGCAGTCAAACATAATGTTCTAGCAGCAATCAAGCATCATGTGAACGTTTCATTGGCCTTGGTACCGCTTCTCCATAGTCTTGATGGAAATGTTCTCCCTGTTCTTGACTTTACGTCACCAAAGTTTGCAGAGAATCTGTCTAAATGGCTAAATAGGTAATAGATTTTCATATTCATTCTTGTTCCAAGATCTTGGAAAATTTTTAGCATTACTTCGATTAGTTGCTGGTAGTCACCCATTTTCTTTTTGCCCAGGATGTCTTTCCCAAAAGAAGTCCACGCAGCAGTCTCAATCCCAGTCATGTGGTAGACAAAATTTTCATCGTTAATCAGTTTTCTTATTTGTGTCGCAACCAAAATTCATACCTTCAATCTCTCATTACTTAAACCAGTAAATTCCGAGCAGATATAACTGAAGCATGCGTCATCCTGATCTACTGCTTTGATAAATTGTTTCATTAGGCTCCACTTTGTTTGTAAAGGGAGCAGGATGATGCGATTACGGTTAACCGACAGTTCGTTTATGACATTTTTCGTCTCCACAACAAGCTCTTCACAAATAGGCCAATTCTTCATTTCCCTGTGCTAGTACTTGGCTCTGCTGTGCCGTAAACATAGGAAACATGGGTACTTGATAAAACCACCTTGCTGCCCTAATAAAAAGTTAACCATTTTAAAACCCACATATCTCATCAACATATGCTCATCATGTGATAATATTTGTCGTTGCCGCGGTAAAATGGAAGAAAGTTTAGTTAAAACATAAGAAAGTGTTATGTACTGAGAGACATTGAAACGAGAAGGGTTAATACTGAAAACCCGTGGGAAGAATTGAGGATTTTAATTCACACATAAATGATTTGAATTTTATGTCGTGCAGTTTGAACAATGGAAAAGTGACCCAGATTTAGGGGCAATGTTGATTGACACAAAGGTGCAAATACGGATTGGAAAGCGAAAAAGTAGATTCTGGTAAGCAACTGAATTTGTGACTGAGTTTTCCTGGACGGAGGTGCAGATAAGACATCAAGGAGGATGGAGGAATCACCCACGCTCACTGAAGATGTCGGTGGGAGAGGATAATAAAAGAGGAGGTGGAGAGATGGAATTCCCCAAAATTATGACGTAATCCGGAAGGTATTACCCGACCAGAGACGGAGACGGAGACGGAGAGAGACGAAGAAAGTTCGTCCCAGCCATCTGCTGTGATACATCCCATGTGATTGCCTGCCGAATAGACTTGTGCCGGAACTCACCAACAAAAAGCAAACCAGATTTTGCCAGGTCAACAACAATAATATCACTTCCGATTTAGACGTGGGTTGAGCTGATAATTAATTGCATGCAATCTCTGATATAAAGCAATTATTGTACGGAGGACTGATATATAAACAGTATTTACTTTTGTTCAATTTGTTTATGGTTTATTTTTTTCCTGTACGTCATCACCCTGCTTGGATCAGCCCAACTCGAAGATACCTGCGACGATTCGATCTTGGCTGCCTTTTGATCAAACTTAAATCACAACGTAGGATAGGGCAGGTCTAAGATCGATGCGATCTTCATCGATCAGCCGCGACGTTGGAAGTCTTGGACGACCGGGGAGGCTGTTGCACGTTTACAATCATAGCACAGTTTTTGTAGAACAACCTTTACACTCGTGTAGTGCTCCTTCAAGATTACATAATGGCCAATTAGGATATAAGAAAATTTGCCACCACTGTGCAACGATACACACTTCAAACCTCGTTTAGAGCTATCAATAAACACCACACAGCTAGATTGCATTTAGGCAGTTCCATTGCTAAAATACGGCAATGGATGTTGTTGCAAAATACAAAGTCGTCTTCTTCACTCAACAAACAAGTTCCTCGTCTCTGTTACGGTAGAATGTTATCTTAGCTTCAAAATCCTGATTGAGACGGAAGCCCAAGATCTCAGTTACCTCTTTTAACAAAGTGAGATCACTAAGCAAGTCATTTAGCTCTCCTTGTGTGAAAAGTTTCACATTTGCAGTCAAAACATCTCTCAACTGCAAATGATAAACACTACTACTACTACTACTACTGCTCCTCTTGAGAAATTCATCCATTACTTCTGCAATATTCATTGTGTCACCATCTTGAACAAGATCAGGCAAGGAAGTAAAAACTGGAACGGGAACACCACTATAATGCGGAACTGGCTATATTGAAGATTCATTATTAGGATAGTGTCACGAATTCTCGTGATGGTTGCAGCCTAACATGTTCACCATACAGAAGTAGCAATCATCATAATGATTTTGGAGCTCTCACGGCATCATTGGTACACCAAATTTTATTGACTTGACTTTACCTTGGATCCACAAGGGAAGGGTTTCAGTACAATTCTTACAAAGTTCATGGGGAGCCGATGGCTTATTTTGATGCCCAATCTTCATACCAAAGCAAAGCTTGATATTCACTTCTTATGAAATCTCGAACATTGATACGATACTCTTTTAAAGTATATTCACCACATATGTAACCGGGGTGGTAGCACCTGTTGGGGTCCCGGCTATGGGAAAATAGTGAACTTCCAGGTCTTTTCCAGCACATTGAAACAATGATGTTGCCAACTACACTTTTTTGAAACAATGATGTTGCCAGCTATACGTTTTTGAAACAATGATGTTGCCAGCTTTTGAAACAATGATGTTGCCAGCTATACGTTTTTGAAACAATGATGTTGCCAGCTTTTGAAACAATGATGTTGCCAGCTATACGTTTTTGAAACAATGATGTTGCCAGTTATACGTTTTTGATATATTTAGTAAATACTGGATCTGGCATTAAATAACCCATAGTGATGATATGCCATAAAACCCCAAACAACCAACCAACCACATATGTAACAGAAAACGCTAGGATTATTGTGGCAATGTTTAAACTTAGAATTCATGATTAAAGTCTTATATACTTCAAATATAGAGTCAAAAGGTTGCCAGCAGAGCCAGATACAAAAAAACCCTGTCTAAAAGTCTGGTAGCTGAAGATTTGCTGGACCTATCTGGTCTCTATATTGTCATTCGTATCTGTAACAAGAACAACTGTATTAAGAATTTCTCCTTAGTATCTAAAGAATTATACAATTTTTCACGAATGTAAACAGTTATATCCCAGGCGGATAGGATAAAAAAGTATATAAAATAAAAGGAGAATTATATTTTAAATACAAGCAATATTTATTTTTTGTCTCAATACAGTTTAAATTAAATTCATTCTGTCATTTAAATGAATTCCATTTTTTCGGCAATATAGATTTTGTTTTCGCGAAATAAAATTATTCATTTTGATCACACCGGATAATTGGCAAAATATGTCAAAATAGAAGTTCCTTCCCAAATGTATATTTATAGTTATTCATGTCTGATTCAAGGACACATTTTATTGAGCATTATGATACACTATTTATAATGATTATGAAGGTAAATCCGTTTGGTTTAAAGAATGGCTTATTGATACAGAATGTTTAAGCTGGCCCCAAATGCCAAGCGACTAACCAGCATCCCGAGAGCCCGAACTGAGTGTAAGGGGTTTGAACTCAATCGACGTGGAATGCTTGCACTGATATAATGACATTTTTTTTTATATAAGACCAAAAATGCATGACGATAGATGGCCGCAAGAATTTGATATTTGATCCCAAACTGATTCCTTAGCAAGACAAGCCAGCGTGTGGCGATTAGATTTTGGCCAAACGGATGACATGCCATCTCTCTCACTCGATCTCGCTTCCTTCTCGAAAGGACGATACGATTACCCAGACGGTAATCGTATCATATAAAAATAAAACGAGATATAAAAAATAAAATTGTCCCTCGTTGATGCAGCGTTGGGTCTGATAAATTGGAGCCTGAAAAGCAGCTTTATGAAACGTTATATGTTAAATGTTACTTATACCTCAAAGGACAGTTTGAATGCCCGCTTTTATAAATAGTATAAATAAAGAGTTTTAATATTTTCTATACGAAATGTTAAGACTCTGTTAACAACAGACCTCGGAGGTCAGAAACAAAGTCGTGCCATTGGCCAAGATTAAAAATGTTATATAAAAATTACATACATTTAAATATAATTGAATGTTGGCGTTGCTTGATTGTAAAAGTAATTGCACAATGTTCAGTTTTGAGAATATTTTTATTCCAGAGAAATGACAGTATGAAAGATCATATATATGGTACGTATATGGTACGTGGACATAGAAATCAATTGCATCGTAATTGTCAGTTTCATGCCTCGAGCGATAGTTCATATGTCACTACTACTTACAGCGGCTCTCTATATAGGCCACGGGGTAGCGATGGAAGTCAGACTTTTGTCTAGGTTTAAGATTCTATTATTATGCATTGTCCTCACGTTTATTTTCATCATTTTATTTATTTACACACACACACACACACACACACACACACACACACACACACACACACATATATATATATATATATATATATATGTTGTGAGACCGATACTTTTCTACATCATGGACTCTCCCAGTACTATATTATTATGTGAATGGTAGTATCATGGGAGTAGCACCAGTAATGCGCAGCCGCGTACTATACCAATATCGGACACCACTGGATAGTAAGCTCTGCTTACACTATTCTTTGTAACTTTTCTGTTTAATATATCTTTCTTACCTCTAACCCGTGTTCCGTGTTTTCCTTTCGTGGACCCTACTTCGGGTCCACATCAATATATATATATAAAACGAAGGACATAAACACTAAAACAATGAAACACTTGTTTAAAATCGCATGTGTTAAAAAGTGCTCAAAATTTAGAAAAATCATTCATGCAGTACGATTTAATATCCTAAAATAATAAAACGCTGAATGGAACGCTACCGCGGTTTCGATCTCCAAGGACTCATCGGGTGGTTAACTCAGCAAAATAATCACAGACAACACAAACCTCTCTCTTGATGTGAATGAAAGATCCGGTAAAATATAGGCACAAGAGGAAGTTGACTTTAGGATTATACGAACTCGGTTGATGTTGATAAAACAATTTTTCGCCTTTTCCGCCTCCTCATTCCGGTATCGCATAAAGAAATTTAAGTTCTGGCTGTTTTGTCTGTGGTTATTTCCTTGGATTAACCATCGGATGAGACCTTGGCTGTCGAAACCGCGATAGTGTTCCGTTCAGCATTTTATTATTTTAGGATACACACACACACACACACACACACACACACACATATATATATATATATATATATATGAAGAAATAAAGTCTTAAAGTGTGCTATATTTATGGGATAAAGTGCTCAATATCAGAGATAGAGCGTGTGTAAATATAAAAGTGAACATAGAAGTCAACACTTAGAGGCGACAGTCTGTTTCATGCTAGTGCAATCGTCAGGCAACTACGATTACCTGACGATTGCACTAGCATGAAACAGACTGTCGCCTCGAAGTGTTGACTTCTATGTTCACTTTTATATTTATATATATATATATGAAGAATTCATGGGATTTAGTTTTTAATATGACATATTTTTATTACTTCAAACATTATTTTTAGTGGATACCCGTACTGGAGTAGACGCTCAAATCTATCTTAAGAAAAACGCAGCTAGATGAAATAAACTCTGTTTAAAATAAACGGTGCATCTACTCAAATATGGATATCCGCTAGAAATAACGTTTGAATCAACAAATATATATTTATGAGGCAAAAGTGTTCAATATCTGAGATAGAGCGCATGTAAATAAAAGCAGTGTGCATACAGATATAAACAGTGAATGGTGACAGACTTTTTCCTGTTTCAACCTAATTATTCAAACCATGTCGGTTGGATAGTAGTACGATTATTTATATATAAATATCAATAGTTGTCTCGTCATTCGGTGTTTATTTTTGTATTAATACAGCTTACATATGAAATCTGGAGTCGATATGCTGAAGGTAACATCAATCAGCTAAATGACAAACATGTTAATTATATGAATTCTCTCTCTCTCTCTCACTATATATATATATATATATATAATTAAAATATGGTTTTAAGGTATGCTATATTTATGGGTAAAATGCTCAATATAAGAGATAAAACGTATGTAAATATAAAAGTGCGCACTAATCTGTTTCATGCTTGAGGCCAACCTTCAGACAATATATATATATATATATATATATATATATATATATATATAAATGTTGAGATAAATAAACAGAGTGAGGTAAATATATAGATAGATATGAACAGACAGACAGACAGACAGATAGATAGATAGATAGATAGATAGATAATGTACTGAGTGAGACAGACAGACAGATAGATAGATAGATAGATAGATAATGTAATGAGTGAGATAGATAGATAGATAGATAGATAGATAGATAGATAGATAGATAGATAGATAGATAGATAATGTACTGAGTGAAACAGACGGGCAGATAGATAGATAGATAGATAGACAGACAGATAGATAGATAGATAATGTACTGAGTGAGACAGACAGACAGACAGGCAGATATATATATATATATATATATATATATATATATATATATATATATATATATATATATATATATATATATAGATAGATAGATAGATAGATAGATAATGTAATGAGTGAGATAGATAGATAGATAGATAGATAATGTACTATGTGAAAAAGACAGGCAGATAGATAGATAGATAGATAATGTACGGACAGACACATATCTATGTAAGATATGTAAGATTATTCCTATCATTTTGAATATTTTGTCACGGAATTATGGTTATATGAAAATATGGATCATGATATAAACTTTGATGTACTTAATGGTGGACTATAGTTTGAATAAAATCAAGATGTCTACATTCATACAAACACTGTTGATTCTCCTATCGACTTTTAAGTTATGTGGGTTAAACAATTCAATGTATACAAATGGACACATGGACTATCGACACTGATGACTTGATGTTAGTAGTGAAGATTTGTATAGAACCAACCATACTTTTCGGAAGAAGTGATAATAGAGAAATGGTGCAAAATGTGCCACGAAGTCTGTAAGCATCCTTCCGGGGGTTTTGGATTCAGAGTTTACCTTCTCCTAGATTGATAGACAAGAAGGATATTTATTTACGCTGCCTTTTAAGAAGTACCTCGAGAGAAGAGATGGATTTCCTGAAAACGTTTGTACAAAGTAAATGAAACAGATTTGGACAGAACTTGAACTGTTCTCATCAGGTCTATTTTCCATTTTTACTTAGCTGCAAATCTCTCTATGTCTTTCTTTCTCTTCGTCTCTTCCTTCCCCCCCTCTCTCTCTCTTGATATATATATATATATATATATATATATATATATATATATATATATATATATATATATATATATAATAAAAAGACTTAAACACTAATATTCCATGGTCATAATTTATTCCATTGGAATCGTAAAAACGATCAAATTCATCAGACCTACAGATTCAAAAAGAAAACAGAAAAAACAACTCTGGGAAAATATTAGTAAGAGTATATGTGTGAGAGTTTGGGAGGACATGGGATCTATATAGAGGGGTAACAGACGAGAGAGGCAGGGAGGTCCAAAGGTGAAGGGTGCATTAACCTTTAGCAGAGAGAAGATTTGAATAAGGGTTTCAGTGAGAGAGTGTGCGTATTTTCAAACGTCCGAAGATATACCGGAAGTGTGTACATTTCTTGGCAACATACACACCCCATAGGCGATAAAATCTTATACTCCCGCCCAGACACCTACAACACATACATACACACACATACACACGCACACCTATATATATATATATACATATACATACACACGCTTAGAAAAAACCGATTTCAAAACCAAAATATGATAAAATATAGATCAAATAAGGATCGGAATCTGACTGGATGATAAGATAAAGAACAAATAGGAAACTATTATCAATCTATCATGTTTCAATTTTATTAAAGCTTCATCTGAGAATGTGAAACGGGGAAAAAGACATAAAAACATTCTAGAATTTCTACCTTTTTCTTCGTTTATCATTCTCTGATGAAGCTTTAATAAAAGTGAAACATGTTAGATTGATAAGCGTTATCACACTCACACATATACATTTATTTAATACCATATTCCTTCATAGCGCTGGCGATCGTTGTTCTTTTTTCTTCCCCCCCTCTTTATATATATATATATATATATATATATGACCAATTTAATAATTTTAACCATAATATAAGCACTAATGCAAATATTGTTAAGGAAAGCAACCAATATAATTGTACGAATTCTAACCAATGTCCATTGCCTAACAAATGCTTAACTGAAACCCTTGTACATCTGTGTTCTATCGCCTCAATAGAAAATCTGAGGGTTGAAAAGTTTTATATTGGCAGCACCAAGAACACTTTCAAACATCGTTGGTATAAGCACCTATCCTCTTTTGCTAATGCTACTTATAGAAATAGTACTTCACTTTCAAATTTTTGGGGGAAGTTGAAAGAGTAAAATGGAAAATTTTAAAAGTAGCAAGGACATGTAGATGCTTATATGAACCTTGTTTTCTGTGTTTCCAGGAGAAAATGCCGATAATCAAATTTCTAAATAGGGACGATTTATTAAATCAAAGATTCGAACTGACAATTGCAAACATATTTTACCTTTGATCCTACACACTTGTCAAACTTTAAAATTTGACAATCACTTCTTTTATGTTGAATAATTTTCTGGTAAACATTTAAAACTCATTCTTAGTAAGTTAGATCTTTTCGATGTAGTATAGTTTGTAAGTTATTCTTCTAATATTAGTAGCAATATTTTATCTAGAGGTATATACGTTTGGATGGCGTTTTAACATTATCTATTGTTTTGTTTTATTAATACCCCATATAAAACCATTTAGTTAACAGTAGTATTACATTGAGTATAATTTATATATTTTATTATTTTATATGATATATATATACTTAAAATTTTCGTTTACTTCATTTATTTAAGTATTTTGTTTTAATTTTCTGTTTTCGTTATTTTGTTAAATATTTTTCTTGCTTTTTCCTTCTATTTCTTCAAGAGCCATAGTATTTACATACTATAAAATAATTTATGTTAAATTACGTTGCTATCTCAGTGAAAGTGCCAGCCGTTCGTCGACAACATTGTAGCAAAAATTCTGTTTTACATATTACAAATGTATCAGCTAAATTTTAAAATCTGTGTTTCATGACAACATACTTAACCTAGACCATTTTGATGATTAAACCGATTATCAACATAACATGTCTAGCTATTTACATCTCTATATTTTGCTTCTATTTTATTGCTTTTCTTTCTTCTTGCTTTTCTCCGTAGAAGAGACTATATCTTATGTCTTTCTTTCTTGCCTTTCTTCTTTTTTTTCGCGGGAAAAGTGTTTTTTGTAAGTAAATATTAAAAACCTTAATAACCTTCATTTACTATCGCCTGATGAGATGCGATTATATGCATCAAAACATGTGTGGATTTATGTAGTGGTTTTACACGTTCTAATGGAAAATCCTATAATGAAGTATATATATATATATATATATATATATATATATATATATATATATATATATATTGATAAATCAAGACAAACTTTAAGAATCCATATCGTTTATAATTTACTTCATGAATATTTTTATATATGCACCTTTTCAGGCTGAAAGTCCATCCATCCAGACAGATCGGGATAAAAAGGAGACCTTAATTGAAAATAACCCTTACATCACATTTTAACAGATATATTTACCCAAATTACATAAAGTATCTTAAAATACTAGACAGTAAATTTATTCAATAAAATCGCCATTAGATTCAATCACGACCTCCAGAAGACTTCGGAATCTCCAGCAACTCTTCTGGACGGTCGCCTTGTTTAAGTTTGAGAATGCTGCCAAAATCCTTGCCTTCAGATCATCTTTGGTGTTACAAGGAGTTTTGTTGGTCTCTCGCTCAATTGCACCTCACATATAATAATCAAGGAGGTTGCAGTCTGGGGAGTCAGGTGTGGCCAGATGTAAGGGGTGAGTTGGCCACAGAAATGGTTTGACAGCCATAAGAAAAAGAGTACCATGACGCAATTTACTCCGGCAGATAGTTGGAAACGGCATGCTTGGCATTCGCACCGGAAGCTCTAGATTGACACCCAAACACACATTTCAGTGTGTTTGGGTGTCAATCTGAGGACAGTGCTGAGGATTCGGAAGGAGTTGAATGAGTCTAATAGTGATTAAGACGGTGTTTGGAGTGATTCATCTATTACAGGGCCTCACACTCAACACGGACGAGTAGATCAAGTACCTTGTGGGGCTAGTGCTTTCCTGAGTCAAGAGGAAGGTTGCTGGAAGACCCTATGTCTGACAACAGGACTATGCACCCTACCACACAAGCAGGAGAACCCAGTCATGATTGTCAAGCAGTTTCTGCGACATCATCGCTTCTTACATCTGGCAACCTAACTAATCAGACTGCAACCACCTTGATTATTATTTGTGGTGCACATTTGAGTGAGAGACCAACAAAACTCCTTGTAGCACCAAAGATTAACTGTAGGCGAGGATTATGGCAGCATTCTCAAACTTAAACAAGGCGACCACCCAGAAGAGTTGCAGGAGATTCCGAAGTCTTCTGTGGGACGTGGTTGGAGCCAATGGCGATTTTATTGAATACATTTACTCTTTAGTATTTAAAGATATTGTTGTGTAATTTGGGTAAATATATATGTTAAAATGAAATGTCACTGTTAGTTTCATTTTTTGCGTGATTTAGACGACAATTTATTCATCGCACCCTGCATATATAAACTCTTAATGTTTTTTTTTTAGATATTTAAATAACTTCTGTTGGTGATTATAACATCCTTTACTTATTTGCACCTTTACAAATCTGCCATTCGTCTATGCATTGAATATTACTGCCATATCTAGTCTGGTGCTTTGGAACTCTCTTAGGTTTTAATTGCAATTTAAGTGCAGTATCAATGATTATCTTCTGTCTTCTTAATTCTTGTTCTTTCAGAGTGGTAGCACCTGTTAGGGTCCTAGCTATAAGCAAAGGGTGAACCCCCAAACAAAAATCAACAGTATATTTTTATAGCAAAATGACAATCAGTGCAACACCAAAAAATATAAAACTACGTTTTTTATAGTAAAATTACGAACAATACATTTTATGCCCTACAAAATATATATTTAAAAACACACACCTTTACTTTAAAAGTATAAAATTATGTACAAAATATCTGTAGTTGAAAGCATAAAATTATATACCAAATATTATATTCTGGTATTAAATAACCCATGAAGGTTGATATGACGAAAACAAAATCAGCCAACAAAAGATTGTTCTTTTATTGTTCTCTCGACATAATAGGGTTTTTCTTTCTCATATTCTCTAACACTCGGCAACCCCTGACGACTTAGTCGCATTATTGTCTTGCTTGGGGTGAAACAAAAAAAAAATTAATCTCAACCTCAATTCGAACTCGGATCGCTAATTTTCCCTAATGAGCTGCTAAACATACCGCTACTTGCATATCCCACGCGTATATAAAACGTTCGATATTATAGATATTCATATTGATATTAAAATCTATTGAATATGCTGATGTATGCATCTATGTTTAGTTACCTTCCTCCACCTATTCCGCTAATTTTTCCCTCCCTCTTTTATACATACTCCTCCTGCCTCCTCATTTGTAGTCTACGATTTTGGGCCGCTGACATTCTCGTTTCTCCCATAAGCAAAAAAAAAAGGCGGAAAATCTCCATGGGAAGGAATCAACAATGAACACGAGTAGCAGTTGTCTGTTGCCACGACTACGCTTGCGTCACACGGAATAGGACAATGGTCAGTGTCAACGTTTGATTAAACTGGGTTTTGATGATTCGTTCGTCTAGTTACAACGTTATCAATCGTCAGTCGTCAACGTCACCGGCCGCTATGACGGCCGTCGCAGTCATTGTGACATTAAAATATTTTCACGTTCTTATATACAGGGTGCGATGGGTAAATTATCGCCATTTTAGATTTTTAATTTCGCGCATGCGCGTTGTTTGTTTTTGATATAGTCGACTGCACTATAAAGTAGGGTTAGTTGGGCGCCGTCTGTGTGAAGAAGAGCACCATGACGCAACTCACTCCGACACAAATTTGGAAACGGCATGCAGTGCTGCTTGGCATTCGTACCGGTAGCTTCAATATGAACATTTCAGAGTGTTTAGGTGTCAATCTGAGGACAGTGCAGGGTATTCGGGAAGAGTTGAATGAGTCTAACGGTGATCACAAAGGTACGACAGCTCGGAAAACCCACTGTGATCGTTCTGGCAAGAAAAGAAATCCTGAATTTGTTGGTGAGGTCCTCAGACTCCAAAACGAAGGCCCACATCAAGTACTTTGAGGAGGTAGTGCTACTCTGGGTCAAGAAGGTGGTTGCTGGAGCAACCTATGTCTGGCAAGAGGACTCTGCAGCATGCCACAGAGTCAGAAGTACGCAGTCATAGCATTCAGACAATTTCTGCTACCACATCGCAACCTAACTAATCAGACTGCAACTCCCGTGTGGGACGCAGTTCAGCGAGTGACCAACAAAACTACTTATAACACCAAAAATGAATTGAAGGCAATGATGATGGCAGCATTCAACAACTTAAATAGGGAGACCATCCAGAGGAGTTACAGGAGATTCCGAAGTCGTGGTTGAAGCCAATGGCCATTTCATTGAATAAATCTGTTCTTTAGTATTTCAAGATATTTTTTGTGTAATTTTTCTAAATATATCTGTTAAAATGAAATGTCAGTGTTATTTTCATTTTTTTTTGTTGCATAATTTAGACGACAATTTATTCATCGCACCTTGTATGTATGTATGTATGTATGTATGTATGTATATATATATATACAGGTTGACCCCCAAAAACGGGAATTTTTGAAGTGCGTATTGCCAGACATGAGCAAGTGGCAACACTGCGAGACAGTGACCTTGAGCAAGTAAACATTTCGCCATTTTTGTAACGAGAATGAAATTCACAGTATCCCAGCTGAGATGTTGCAGCAGTCAATGAGGAATCTCAACAGCAGATTTCAAGAATGTATTCGTACAGGAGGACGCCATCTACATAATTTAAAAAAAATGAAAATTCCATCATTGTTTCTTAAATGGCATGTTTTAAGGTTTCAATTACTATAAATTAAATATTTTTCTTCCATCACTCTTGGTTTTATTGGATTGTTAAAAAGTTCCCGTTTTTTTTAGGTCACCCTGTATATATATATATATATATATATATATATATATATATATATATATATATATATATATATGTATATTAAACAATTTTGAAGTCATTATACTTATTAAGACACCTTTTCGATCAACACTTTTTCAAAAAAGGAACGTTGGCAAACTGGTAGGCCAAAGTTCATTTGAATATCCAGCATTAATATTAAGGGCGGGAATAAGAACAATAAAAAAATAAATAGGTCGAATAAAATCAATATATTTTAATTGTAAATATTAGACAATTAAAACTTAAACAGTACAAAAGTCCAACTTGTGAGGAAATTAAGAAAAAACTTACAAACCTCCAAATAATTGTAATCAACGGACGAAAAGATCTTTTTTGCCCAAATTAGGATGTAATTTAAAGAAAAAAAATATCAGGTTATTTAAAAAGACAAAATATTTTTCGAGTAAGAATTTTGTTTTGGAGATAATAATAAACTCCCAGATACAAGTCCTACTAATTAATCCATAGTCTGGGGGGAGAGAGATTTATACCGTTTCCCAGGTTGTAATGAAACCGACATGAATTTGATCTCAGCTATTCGAGTAACAATTTCGATCGGTTATCCATCACACGACCTGCGCATCCGAACCTACACTATGTGATATTTTCAAGCGATCACCCATGTCAGCACCTACCAGGCTCTACGTAGCTTAACTTTGGAGATCGTACGGTAAGCGGTGTTTCTACGAGATATGGCTGGAGGTTCTCTCAGCTCTGGATTAATAGCAGCGTAAATAAAGAAATCTTATTATATCTTAATCTTTTAATCAATTAATCTTTTGTCATTCACACTTCAGCCTGATCTCCGGTTGATCTTAATGGAGATAGTCTTCAATATTTAGATGGAGATAGTATCTGCTTGTTCCTAGTACTTCGGCAATGAAGCTGAGAAGCAACAAGGCCTGCTACTTGAATTAGTCTTGCTTGGTGTCTAAAAATAACATAGCTCTGCCTAGAGAGACAGAATTCTAATAATGTTTCTTCTTTTTGGCGTTTAAAGACAAAGAATCGTGAGTAATGTCGATTTTGATTAGTCAGTCAATTAATTTCATGTGAATCATTAGATTCTGTGAGTTCTAAAAGAAGAACGCACAAATAGAAGATGTCGGAAATTTAATGACGCGTTTAAATTACGTCATTCGGCAGAAAAATAATTCTGTCTCTAAAACTTTCGTTTGTTTTATGCTCTATGTGAGTAAAAGTATTTCCGCTGTTGTGTATCTCATATGTTAAAGACAAAATATCACTTTTCGAAAGTTGTGTTGTCCGGTGTCGTGGCTGTACTGCGCTGGACGCGTCACCAAGTGGTTACATTTATGGCGGTTGCGGGCGATCTAGTTGCCACAAAACTCTACTCTGTCCAGTCAGTCAAGTAGTCTGCCCA
This sequence comes from Acanthosepion esculentum, assembly GCA_964036315.1. Taxonomy (NCBI): domain Eukaryota; kingdom Metazoa; phylum Mollusca; class Cephalopoda; order Sepiida; family Sepiidae; genus Acanthosepion; species Acanthosepion esculentum. The sequence continues at coordinate 50,649,928 of OZ038496.1, forward strand.
GTTCATTCGCTGTCTCTCTTTCCCCCCAGCACTGTTCCATGAAGAGTGGTCTTCGAAAGTCCCGTCCGATCTTGTCAGATGGCCATACCATTTTATATTCCTTTTGACCTCTTTCCTCAAAATGTCTTCATAACGACCAAATTGCAAGGAGACTATATATATATATATATATATATATATATATATATATATATATATATATATATATATATAAGTCGGATCCATTCATTAATTAATTAACATATAGTAATATGTTAATTAATTAATGGATCCGACTTTATATATATATATGATGTGTGTATAGTATTTACATTAGTCGGACTATTGTCCTCATCTTTGTCGCCATATTTATCACAACGTTTCGGCCTTTGTACGCTCCGGCCTTCTTCAGGTGGTTGGAATTTCGAACTGAACCCTATATATCGATCACTGGGATAGACTGTTCTAGTTCCACGTGCCATGTTTGATGGATGTCAGTCATCAGTTATCTCCTGCTAATTTACCCTCTGAAAGTTCTCCACTGCCTTAACCGGGTATTGAACTCACACTCTTTGGGTCCTCAAGGACACATGGCACAGTGGATAAAGGCGTTAGTTAGATCCAGTGACAGACCCAAAGAGTGTGAATTCAATACCCGGTTAAGGCAGTGGAGAACTTTCAGAGGGAAAATTAGCAGGAGATAACTGATGACTGACATCCATCAAACATGGCACGTGGAACTAGAACAGTCTACCCCAGTGATCGAAATAAAGGGTTCGGTTCGAAATTCCAACCACCTGAAGAATGCCGGAGCGTATAACGGCCGAAACGTTGTGTTAAATATGGCGACAAAGATGAGGACAATAGTCCGACTAATGTAAATACTGTACATAATACCTCATCTCAGAAATATAGACAGATGATGTGTGTATATATGATTTATATATATATATATATATATATATATATATATATATATATATATATATATATGTGTGTGTGTGTATGATTTATATATATATATATATATATATATACATACATACATTATATATATACACAATATATATATATATATATATATATATATATATATATATATATATATATATATAGTAGCGGCCATAATATAAGGAACGGAAACAACAAAGACATAAATATGTGTATTGCTTAAAAAGTAATGCATGATTAGCAATGAAATTTTTAACGAATAAAGATTAGGGTGTAATGCATAAATATTATACAAAGTTACAAAAATTTACATAATAGTTTTTTAAAAAATATATTTTATTTTTGAAAGGTATATAGGTAGTGGTGGACAGGTTACATAGCCTTCACTTTTTATCTGTGGGGGCCACCTAAAATAATTGGTTTATGCATCAGACGCTTCATCAACGTGTCATGACGGCCCGTGAAACCATTCGACACCGTGTGGTAGTATTTGAAAGCGTCTGCCAGTCAATGATCTGATGCGTGCTTGCGTGTGTAGAAGCAAGCGGAGGACATTTTTGAAATTTCTTGCTGCGTACAACGATGGCCTGTTGGAGATTTTACCTTGTTTTTCTGTCTAGAAACTGTCCCCAACGTTTGTAAAAGTATTTTGATAAGCTCTCTACACACACATATATATATATATATATATATATATATAGAGAGAGAGAGATAGAGAGATAGAGAGAGAGAAAGAGAGAGAGAGAGTATCAAAATACTTTGTATATATATATATGCATACTCTTTCAACGCCGAGCGGCAACAGTCTGCCCTGAAGATTGCGTTCAGGCAGGAAACAAACCGTTGTGGATCGATGTTTACCTCAGTGTCTACAGCAACTGGTATTCCTGAGAGGTCACCCATTTAATTACTGACTAGGTTTGACGCTGCTTAACTTTGGTGATCGTAAGGGGTACCTCAGCTGTAACACAGATGAAGAGAACAGAAATGTGGTTTTACATGAATATCTGGATAATACCATGGGATGCGTAACCAAAGATGACGTCTGGAGGGAAACGGGAAGGAAGCAGACACTTCTACTCAGAAGCAGATAGAGGCAGCTGAAATTTATTAGAGATATACCGAGGAAGGAGGTTTCGGAGAATTAGACACGTACAAGAGATACTGAAGGCGAAATTGATCTGACTAGCTTGTTTGAATGGATAGTACAAAGGAGGATGGTAAAAAAACAAATGTTACTGAGTGCCACAATGAAGATGTGGAGAGCAATGATCGCCTACATCTTGAATGGACACGGCTCGAAGAAGAAGAAGCTGGAGAATCGATGATGATAAAATTACTATTTATCTACCGTGAATCGGAGAAAATCAACGTCTAAACCTGCCATTAAATATTTTTCTTTACAGTGAGGTTCCCCCTGTACAAGGCTTGGGAACCACTCGAGGTAGAGGCTTATGGAGTAAGAACCATAGTTTAAGCGGATATGTTTTGGGTGGGTGGGATAACGGTTAACCCGTGAATTGAATAGATTAAGATTGTGGCGATCAGGAAATCCTCCTCTTGGGAGTCGGTCCCACAGCGTTCGTGGAAGACGCTGTTTGAGTGGAACTTCTCACTAATGTATTATGGAAGGAATAAGGCTGATTCGCTACAGTTTGCGTACCTGGGCGGGTCCTAGCCCTGAAGGTTATAACTGGCAGAAATTTTTTCTGGGTACTTTCGATGGAAGTAGCGATAGAACAGTGAGAGGTTTGCGTTATCTCGTCTGTGAAAGAGGGCTTGCAGGGTGAAAAATAATTTGTCCCCCCCCCCCACAAGGACGCGGAGACGATTTTAAATTCTCATTGAACTGAGACCCTTGCTAAAACGTACACTCAAATATATTGTATTAAAACATTTTTCAATATTTTTTTTTACGTCAGGGAAATCTAGGCTGGTTTGATGCACTCATCTGTCCTTTGCTTTATTCAGAATCCGTTGTTAACCAAGGAAGCAACGATTGAACCAATCGTTGCTTCCTTGGTTAACAACGGATTTCTGTGCACCAGCCGACACTGAGAAGGCGTGATTATTTTGTATATTTCGATGCTTGATTGATCAGGCTAATTTATGAATATGCGCAGTTTATTTCACGGAGAATAATAAAGAATAAAAAAAGAAAAAAAAACAAAAAACAAACAAACGATTCATTAAAAAACAAACACTATAATTAATGGTTGCTAACTTTTACATAATTTTTTGAAATATAAATAATTTTGACATGTAGTTTTCTATTCTTCTTTTATTTGCAGTGTCTCGTCAGGACGTGGATGATAATAGCTCTCCACAACTTCCTATCCTTAGTAGTTCTAAGCAATGATTGTCTTTCTACTGGAGAGAAACATTGTCACGCACAACCAACTTTTTTAACATTAAACCAATCATGTCGATTACTGCCTTCAGTCAACCTAAACAAGCCTATAATTGTACGCATCGAACATTTGGATCTCTGAAATAGTGGTAGAAATTCTAAATGGACTTGATAGTCGAACACATTGATATATATATAATAAAAATATTCTTCCAATATTTAGCTCGATATGAAAAGATATTTGTTGCCTAGGTATCAGACGAATCGTTGTTAGTATTCGTTTTTGAATAGTTTTTCAATATAGTGCTGTCTTTATCGTTACATTCTACGACAATTTAATTAATCGGATAAAGTAGAATACAGGCTTAGTTAAAGAATTACGAAAGGTGATGGGTTTCCGTGACGACAATGTTAAGTTTCTGTCGATTGATAAGAGTTAAAATCTCCTTGGTAATGATTTTTAAAAAGCGATACAAAGTTAAAGCGTGCATGTAAGGAAGTCGAAGACCTTTTCTGTCCTAACTTTTACTTAGCAAGCTACATCGACCAATGAAAACCATTTTTAATTTCGCTTTTCAACAGAGTATTTTTGTAAAAAACCTGACACTTCTGCCAAGCTTTAACTGTACAAGAATCCTCTTAGACCCAAAATAGTGTATTGCTGCCATATCTACGCTGGAGCAGTCCATTTTTCACTTTCCAGACTTGACAGAATTCAGGAACGTCTACGCGAACTTGCGAAGGATGCAGCCTCTTTCTCATATAACAAAATCGGCGCAAGCTTACCACCATTCTATCTTTACTTTCACGGCCAATGTCCCATTGAAATATATTCTTTAGTGCCACTAGATCAGATATTTACTGCCAAGAACTGCATTTCCACGTCCACATGGTTGAATCACCCTCATTTCCTACGTATTCTCTTGTTAAGAAATGTGATTCTTTTTGAAAGGTTCAAGAACGGTTATTTTGTGAAACTGACTTTTGTAATAACTGGCGGAGTTGTGTGAAACTAGCCCTTCCTCAACCTATTCCATCTTCAATTTCCTCATCTCCAATACTAAATTTGCTTTAACTAATCCATCCACCGATATATCTGAAGGTTTTAATATTTACTATAACTACCGCGTGGTATGTTTTCGATTATCTGTATTGGTAGACGTACTTTTCACTAAGAAATAATTTCGGCTTAAAAAATGCATTAAATGAGCAAATATATCTATATATATTTTTCGGATATATTTTATCATGATAAAAGTACTTACAAAATTTCATGTCTTGTGCATGGTATCAAATGTAGGGGGGCAGATTTTGAACAAAAAAAAAAGGTATTCTACAGAAAATTCATGAAATGTTCGTATGAAATGTTCGCATGAAACAATCTAAAGTAATTCTTCTTCCATGTGCTGTATATTATTCTTCCATGTGCTTCTAGGATGAAAGTGATCATAGCTGACATCCTAATACTTTATGATGAATTCTGAACAAGAAATAAGGGGTAAACATCTGCGATGATAAATTATCGTCTAAATTACGCAAAAATGAAAATAACACTGACATATCATTTTAACAGATATATTTACCAAAATTACACAAAAATACATTGAAATATTACAGAGTAAATTTATACAGTAAAATTGCCATTGGCTTCAACCACGGCCTCTAGACGACCTCGGAATCTCCTGCATCTCTTCTGGACGGACGGTCTCTTTGTTGAAGTTGGTGAATACTGCCATAATCCTTGCCTTCAGTTCATCTTTAGTTTTACAAGGAGTTTTGTTGGTCATTCGCTCAACTCCGCCCCACACATAATAATAAAAGGGGCTGCAGTCTAGGGAGTTAAGTGGCCAGATATAAGCGGTTATTTGGTCGCAGAAATCGTCTGACAACCATACGTGGGTTATCCTGTTTGTGTGGCATGGTATAGAGTCCTGTTGCCAGACATGGGGTCTTCCAGCAGCAACACTCTTGACAGGGCCAGCACTACCTCCTGAAGGCGGTTGATGTAAGCCTCCGTGTTGAAAATGAGGACCTGTGGGAAGGAATTTTCATTGTCCCAGGAAAAGCGAAACATGCACGGTTGGTGGGGATGCTTGCGTTTGATCAAAAGCTTCTTATTGCGTTATTTCCTTTTGTCGTTCATGGCTTGTATGAGAAATACCGAATGTCTCCATTCTCTATCTGCCTGATAAGCAACTCAGACATTCCTGTGTCCCGGGCTATGGATCTGATTGACTACGATGGGTCGTTGTCAATCATGGCCTGGATCTCACTAACAAATTCGGGATTTCTTTTGTTATCAGATCGATCAGAGTGAGTTTTTCAAGCTGCCGTACATTTGTAATCATCATTAGGCCCACCCAACTCATACCGAATCCGCTGCACAGTCCTCAGATTGACATCCAAATAATCTGAAATGTTCGTATTGGATTTTTTTTTTAGCAAATGTCAAATAGTACTGCATGTCATTTCCAAATTTCTGGTGGAGTGAACTGCGTCATGTTGCTCTTTTTCTTAAAGACAGTGCTTAACTGACCCTACTATAGAGTGCAGTCGACAAAATCAAAAACAAGCAACACGCATGCGCAAAATTAACAGTATAAAATGGCGATAATTTACCGAGAGCAAGCCATATTCCTGTTCAAAAGACCGTGGGGGAGTATGAACCGATAGGCGACCCAATCTACTCCGGGTAATAAGAAATAATATCGGAGAAAAAATTCTATTAACTGCTTACATACATATGATTGCTGGGGCATTTCAGCGTGTTGTAATAGTAAGATTGTTTCTCTAGATCAATTACAAGTGAATAACGAGTTCGATCCTCCCTGGGAGCTCCACATTTCGGCATTGTGTCACATTTAAGCAACGCATAGAAAATCATTAGAGAACTTCGACGTGTTGTTGTGGTTAGTAAGCTTGTCTCGCTAGATGCTTTAGAACTCAATATTGAGTTAGATCCTCACTAGGTGCCTCACACTTTCGGCCTTGTGTCGTATATAAGTTACTTTTAGAAAATCATGAACACATCGACGTGGTGTAATGGTGAGCAAACTTGATGGGATATGCATGTGAGTAAAGACATATGTGTGTGTGTGTGTGTGTGTGTGTGTGTGTGTGTGTGTGTGTGTGTGTGTGTGTGTGTATGGGTCTATAGATAAACATGTATGTGTATCCACGGATATATGTGTTCATTTGTTTAGATGGAGAGAGATCTGCGTGGGTGTTGTGTGTGTGTGTGTCCGTGCTTTGTTTATATTGATATTGTGATGGTCTGTTTTTCATCTTTTATGTCAATATCTATTTAAATCTTAATCATATTTCTTTTTTATGTCTCACCCTATCTATCTATCTATCTATCTATCTATCTATCTATCTATCTATCTATCTCTCTCTCTCTCCTTCTCTCTCTCTCTCTATCTATCACATTCTGTTCCACTTCATCTATCTATCTATCTATCTATCTATCTATCTATCTATCTATCTATCTATCTATCTATCTATCTATCTATCTATCACATTCTATTCCACTTTATCTATCTATCTATCTATCTATCTATCTATCTATCTATCTATCTATCTATCTATCTATCTATGTGTCTCATTCTATTCCAATCTATCTATCTATCTATCTATCTATCTATCTATCTATCTATCTATCTATCTATCTAACGCATTGTAGCTATGTACGTGCGCCTGTACCTACGTTAATGTACTTTATTTTGAGCAGGATTGATGAGATACCATTTTAGTAAGCTCAAATTGATAAGAGATGATAGACGTGAATGCAAGAGAAGTGTTGATTACTTAAATAGAATTTCTGATTTTCTATTGTTTCTCATCACAGAAACCGAATAGACCTGTTCACCGATATAGAAAGATAACATTTTTAGTCAAACATTCGATACACTCATTGGCATGGAATAATTTTCGCGACAAATTACCGGCGATTCTTCGGAGTGGATCTATTTATTTTCTCTTAATAAGCGCCAGTGTTTTCAACAATTATTTTTATCCAGGAATGACGGTCGAGATATCTTTACACTGCAATAAAAAATTGATATTTGATGAGCAACTGGAGGTCAGGGTGAGAATCGATTGAGGAGTTTTTTTTTTCCTATAACAATATTTTCTAACAAATACAAACTAAGTTGTACTTATGGCGATTTTCTATTACTAAAGAATGTTTTTTTTAGATAAAATGTATTTTAAGAAACAGAATAAATTATTTAGAAACAAAGAAAAGAGTACTGAGCTGTTAGCTAAAATCTTCCTATATGGCAGTGTATGTTGGGCAATCTCCACAGATGAAAAAGAGACTTGAGACAACAGAAATGCCGTTCTACAGAAGGATGTTGAGAATAGCATGAGCCGAAAATGTCAGCAACAATGAAGTGTTTGAGAAAATGGAAACATAAACGCCAGAAAGAGAGAGTTGAAGTTTCTATGGCAGATATTGAGGAAAGAGGGTTTGGAAAATGTGATATCCACAAGAGAGTTTGAAGGCAAGAGGTCGAGGGGAAATCAACGCGTAACCTACCGAACGAGTTTGTTGTGTAAATAGATGACAGAACAGGGATTAGGAGTTATAGCAAAAAATAAATAAATAAAATAAAATAAAATAAAAACTAAACTAAAATAAAATAAAATAATTAAAAGCTACAAAGGAGAGGAAATTGTAGAGAGCCATGATCGTGAACATCCGGACGCAGTACATAGAAGAATAAGAGTAAGTGAGGTATGTCTATTGCACCCTAAATTATGAAACAGGAAAATGTTGTTTTAAACAAAGAAAAGAGAGAGCCGAGTTGAAATTCAAGTTGGGTACGTTTTATTCACTTGCGTGTAAATACCCTTAAGAATTCTCCTCTTCTCTTCTAAGCTATGGCTAACTTAGTCAGAATTATATTGCTAAAATCATTATTATATAAAAAAACAAACTTAAATAAAATAAATAAATATTAAAAAATAACCGCAGAGGTGTTGATATACCACTAATAATAATAATAATAATAATAATGATAATGCCCAATACTCTGCCCGTACCAAACAAGCTGACGTAGACAAAAACCGTATCCATCAGTGGCTGCAGGGTTGAAAGCTGAAACTGAAGGTTTTATCCTTGATGCACAAGACCAATGCTAGTTAACTAGGAATTATCAAGCACATATACTAAAATACTGTGTTAGCCCAAAATGCAGATTCTGTGATAAATATCAAGAAACCATTGATCATCTTGTATTAGGTTGCACGATATTGGCACCCACTGAATATAAAATCCGGCATGACAGAGTGGGCCGATATCTGCACAGGAAAATTTGCAACTTCTATGGGAAGGAAACTGAAAGAAACTGGTACGAACACCACCCAGACCCGGTTACGGAGATAGGACCTGTTACAACTCCATGGGACTACACAATACACACTGACAGAACAATCAAAGCCAACCGCACAGACATTTTTATTGAAGACCACAAACAAAAAAAATCCTCCTTATTGATATGGCAGTCCCTGCAGACTGCAATGTATCTTTGAAGATATTCGAAAAGCTGTCAAAATACAAGGAGCTTGAAATCTCAAAAATGTGGCACATGGGAACATCAACAATTCCTGTTGTAGTTGGACCTTCGGATTGGTTGGAAAAGATTCCAGTAGACTAATTGAAGAGATCCCTGGAAGTCCATGCCTCAAAGAGATAAAAAATTATTCTGACAAGTAAAGCCCACACTTTACAAAGGGCTTTATGTATGTAATATATATATATTTTTTTGCAGTGGAAAGTGTCATGATACCATTTCTAACCTTAGGTCCCTGGGCGGGACCCGGATAAAATGTGTAAACGGCAGATATCAAAGGAAATAAAAATAATAATGATATTAAAACGAGCGTCATATTAACCCTTTTGGGGCTATTTAATGGCAAATATAAGTGTCTTCAGACACAAATTCCACTGAATAGATAGGTTGACTAAGGTTCGGTTTCCTCTGGCGTATGTTGATTTGAACGTTTGTTTAGGATGTTTAATGCGGAGCTGTTCTTTTTTTATCGGGAATCTAGTGAGTATTAAACACACTATGCAAACACAAACTACGTTAATTACATTATGTCGACTGTTGCCCATATCTTTATTCACGACGTTTCAGCCGTTGTACGCTCCGGCCTTTTTCAGGTCAGTGGTATTTCGAAGTGAAGCCTTTATTTAGCTCCCCGGGGTAGATTGTTCCACGCTCAATGCCTCTTCTGATTATCTCAGTTACCTCTCCATAACGGAAGCCACATAATTTTATATATAGACGTAATATATTTATCATTTAGAATGCAGAAGGTAACAGCAATCAGCTAAGTGACAAACCTTTTTCTTGTTTTATATATATATATATATATATATATATATATATATATATATATATATATATATATGTGTGTGTGTGTGTGTGTGTTTGTGTGTGTGTGTGCGTATTATCTAAGGCAATGACGATCTGTAAAGCACTGTCAAAGATTTTTTCTAGCGTAGATGGCACTGATCTCGCAAGATAACATATTACTTTGACTTTGTATCATAATAAACCTTTGATGCACGAAAAATCGTAGGATTAAGTAACGGGCTTTATCGCTGGTATACATTGCATGAATAAAAAGGTTCGATATTTAAAATGGCGTCTTTTCCATGCTGTTACGTATTGTCTTTCATGTATTGTTTGTGTTAACATGCTTCAGCATAATGCAAAGTGAGTAGGCTTTTTTTTATTGGACTGCCACAGAGAAATCGAATCGGAACAGTAAACTCAAATTTGGAATTAAAACATCACAGGCGCTTTGATGAAACGAGAAAATTAACATAAATGGTACATTACATAAAACTATTTTTCATAAAGACTTTCATATTTTTAAGCATCGCTTATATATAGAAATAGAAATCAAATATGAAAAGCAAATGTTTGCGTGGGAAGAGAAGAGACAAATTTTGTTGAAAAACAAAGATAATACAGAATGATTTATTGATTAATTTATAGAATTATAGACACGGATGCACAAGAGTTGGTTGAAAACTTCATAGGCTGACTATAAAGGAATGATGCTAAATCTGTGAAAATTTGTATGCATTAATTACAACTTTTCTTATTAATAATTGCATTGTTTCTTTCCAGCTAAACTGATATCTGACTGTTCAAAGAAGACTTCATCCTGTTAGTTAAATATGTTATGAACAGCTTATATGGCATCATCATCGCTGTGATACTGGTTGCCAGCCAAGTGTTTGTTCATGTTATGGAACAGATGATAGTCAAATCAGGAGAATAGGGAGCATGGTCAACCGGTTCAAAGCCACGGTCACGCACAGCAGCCGTTGAAACCATGGACTTGTGTGCTGCTACAATGTCCAGATGAAACAAGTCTGCTTTCATCAATTTTTCTGGACGTTTAATCTTGATGGGCTTCTGTAGCTGCTGTAGCAAGTTGGCATAATACTCTCCATTGATAATGTGATCCTTTGAAGATAGTCAATAAACACAATGCCTTTTGTATCACAAACAACTGAAGCCATCAGCTTCTCTGCAGATGAAAGGACCTTCGACCTTCTTTTGAGCAGATGAGCAGGTTTATTTTCCCATTTCATGAACTGTCTCTGGCTCAGTGTGAAGAACCCATCACTCAGGGTTAGGAAGGTTCAAAGAAAACATCTGGATCTGCCTCAAACAATGTCATATTTTGCCGCGATGTAATCAACCTGTTTAGCTATTTGATTTATAGTCAATTTCTTATCACCATTTGGTGAGCAGATTCAAACCTTAGGCCATCTTCAAAACCCTCTCTTCCCACGTTAAATTCAGATGCCTAATTTTGCACTTGATAAAGCTGCAGTTTCAGCCCCTGATGTAGCAATATTGTCCTCATGAAACCCTTTGTGCGCAAGCATTTTATATCACCACAATGCCAAATTCTGTGGACATTGAAGTCAAAACCCAGTGGCGGGAGTCTGTGTCATGCTTATATGCAATCGTAAGGCCAAGTGTAATTGGAACTCTGCGATTAACTATTCCGAGGTATCATCCATTACACCACACGCAAATTCAAGCTTGCAGCATCGGGTATTCTCAGGCGGTCACCCATCTAGTTACTGACTAGGTTTGATGATGCTTAACTTCGGTGATCGTACGGAAACCGGTGTTTCGACGTGATACGGTCGTAAGCCATATTTATCTGTATTTTATCCCAATTCATACACCCCTCCCATATATATATATATATATATATATATATATATATATATATATATATATATATATATATATATATATATATATATATATATATATATATATATATATATATATATATATATATATATATATATATATATATATATATATATATATATATATATATATATATATATATATCTTGTGTGTGTTTGGTTATAGACCAACGAAAGCTTTATGATACATTGCGATTTTCGGGTTATTTTCCTATTTCTGGTTAAAATTTTAATAATAATTCTCTGAGGTCAGAGTACTTTCGGCTTCACAGGCATGATCAAAGATTGTTTTTTTAAATATTATGCACACACACACACACACACACACACACACACACATATATATATATATATATATATATATATATATATATTGTCATCCACAGACAGACTGTTTCGCTGTATCACTAGCTCATCAGTGTGGCTAGACGTCCGGTTGTCTCTGGCTAGAATCGAATATATAACTTGTGTGTGTTTTCTATGGCCCAAGCATAATCAACAGAAAACCCTGATGTCTTATGATGGTCGGAAAGACATTGACTTGGATGAGGACATCAACAACAAGACGGGGGATTTGATAAAAAGATTTTGAAAAAAAAACGAAGAACATTTTAAGAAAGGAGGGGAAGAGAAATTAAGAAATTTTCACTGAGAATGATAGAAAAACAGACAAAATAGTAATGGCCGTATTTACGACAAAACAAAAAAAGCAACTTGTCATTTCCGACACCCCCACCGAAACCAAAGGTACCAGAGACAGTTATACGATAGCAGGCAAACTACAAACAAAAATCAAGTAACCCCTTTGTAGACATCATATGATTAGCGAATTATTATGTAGTTTAATATTTCATATCAGACCAGATTCAATCGTTCTGTACTTTGAGTATCTTTCGAGCTTTCTACTGGGTTCACTTTATTTACATAAAAAATTATAATTCTGGTACTTAAAAAAAAAAGAATAAATAAATTTAACCCCAGGCAAGTCAATAAAACAACTAAGACTCCAGATGTTTGAGAATATGGCGGGGGGAACTATTAAGGAAAGAGCAAAAAAGAACAAGAATTAAGAAAACCGAGGATTACGACTAACATTTAACGATACTGTTGTATCATTATTAAGATATCGAGTAAATTAATAAGGACGCGAGAAAGAATTACGATTAATTAGCGTATATAACTGATTATTATAATACTGTAATGTTCTTTTAGATCTTCAAACTATATATTTTATAATTCAACCATGTATGACGATAAACTATACCCGGAAACAAGGCCACTGATCGGGAGGTTTTCAGGAGAGGGGGACCACTTCTTAATTGCTTTTGTTTCCAGGTCCACCGTGACCCGGAGTGGTAGCAATTGTTAGGGTTCCAGCTATGGGCAAGTAGTAAATCCCCAAAAATGGCGTCAGTACACTATGAAAGTATAAAACTTGATTTCTATAGTAAAAATACCAGCAATACATTTTGAAAAAAAAATACCACCAACACATTTGACTCTCGACAAAAATGCTCTTTACAAAAATACGTCAATGAAACTGATCTACAGACTAATTTCTTGCAAAGAATTCATATTCTATTTATATGAATCTATTGTAAAAATCTTGTCTGCATTAAATAACCCATTTAGGTGTTGATATGCCGTAAAACAAAATTAACCAAAACCTCAGCCATGTCTCTTATATTTCATCCCTTTAACGCGGGAAAAAGATAAGACCGCGTGGCATAAACTCACAAAGATTCCGGTGGAACTATTTTCACTAATCCCACACTGAAGTGGGTGGGTAATTTTTTTTTCTTTGCTGCTGCGTTGCTAACTCGTTTGTCAGCAGCGGGGATGTCCAGTATGTACACTAATGGCAGCTGTTGCATCTTGCTCCAAAAACAAACCGGCGATACACTGAATATACACTGTATATTTCAACGGTAGAGTAATGGATAGCGGCTCGGACTGAGGAATCGAAGAGCCGAGTTCGAATTCCAGTCGCATCTATTACATTCACTTACGTGCTAATACCCTTGGGAAATGTAAGAATCCCCTTCTTCTTCTCCTCCAGCTATGGGTAAATAGCAGGGTTCTATAGTCTTGGATGGTAACTGGTCTACCTCAGAAAGAAATGGCAACCTACTGCTGGAAAAAAGTCTGCCTCGTCAGTCATGTATCGAAATCACGTATCACGCATGGCACAACAACTGACTGACATATTATTTATAAGTAAGGTAGGTAATTCTTCAGCATGCTCTGATACATGTTCTTTTTTGTATACATACTCTCACGCTCACGCCCACATATATGTAAGATTATACTTTATATGTATGAAGTATAAAGAGGCATTCAACCTTTTCAGTTTTGACATCCGAGTAATATACATGTTTAACGTAGTCAGTTGATAGCAGACACAGAAAGAAAGCTGCAAAAATTCCTACAGAAGTTAGTGAAGGAAAGAGAAAAGAAAGGATTCGACATCAACTGCAAGAAGACATAATGCATGGTTGCTAACAAAAAGACGAGCCCAAAGTGTGAATTTCAAATCGGAGATACCAGAATCAAACCAATGCGGAAATTTAAATATCAGGTTTTATGAGAGGACGGAAAGAGAGACACTGAAGATCGAAGACGGTATTGGATGGCTAAGGAAGTTTTCCAAAAGATAAGCAGAATAGTAAGAGAGAAAAATCTCGCTAGAAACAATGTTTCGAGTACCAAACTGCTACGTGATATCTGTCCTCCTGTATGGCAGTGAGTACTGGACGATCGTCTCAAAGATGAAGAGGAGACTTGAAGAAACAGAAGGATGTTGAGGATAACATCGACCGAACACATGAGCAACGACAAAGTTTTGTAAAAGGTGGAAACAAAAAAAAAAAAACTAATACTTAACACCAGGAAGAGACAGTTGAGGGTTATGGGGCATATAGTGAGGAAAAAAGGCTTGTCAAATCTGATACTCACGGGACACGTAGAGGGCAAGAGGAAAAGAGAAAAACAACGTTGAAGCTTGAGTAAATGGATTTTGGAACACGCCTTAGGAGAAATAACAGAAAGACAAATCAAATGAAATACAAAAGAGCTACCAGCAAAAAGAAGTTGTGGAGATCGATGGTCGCTTTCTACAAGGAGTAATTTATGAGAAATGGGAGATATTTTGTATGAAGCTAGGCATAAATTTATGTAGTGGATTACGAAATTAGTGCACTTTCAATAGATTTTCTATTTAAGAAATTTATTCTTTTTTGACAAAACTTCCTTTTTAAGTCGAAATTATGGTTGAGCGAATAAAGCAATGGTAGTATTGTTTAATAAAAGATCCGTTGTGTGCTCATATATTATTTTATTTCAATTGCATGATGTTTCACGTATCTACTTCCTGTGATATTTTTCAAAGTCTATACTGTAAATTCCTGCTTCATGTTTTAGAGTGTTTTGTATTGATTAAATTTTTGTATTGTTTTTAAAGTAGTTGTAACAAATTTTAAACTAGCAGCGTGACCCGGCGTTGCCCGTGCTTGATTAAAAAATTGTACGACTCATACAGCAATCGCTATCACTTGACTTAAAATATTTTTGCCCTTCCTTGCCTTTAAAGGAGTGCCCTTTGCCGTGTTGATGTTGCTACATGCCTTACTTCTTGCCTATCTCACACTAAGAATTTTTTCTAAGCTCTATACTAAACATTAAATCTGTTACGAAAAAAGAACTAAACAAAATGAACACAAAACGATCAGCTTTAAAAAAGGACTCGTAACTGGAAAACCCGAATGAAAAAAGAATGTTAACAACAAATACTTTTTCACGCCCAACCCAGTTCTGCGGAATCAGAATCAACGTTGAGTTTAAGCAAGCGAATGAGCCAATTGGAATAAAGTGCCATGCAGATATACATTTTTCCCACTTGTGACGAATGCATCTATCGATTTTTTTTGCATGCTAGCATGCTAGTTAACATTCGTGTCAGTCAGCTGTTGACTCTCACGCTGGCTAATATAATCTTCCTGCCTATTCGAGGTAGCCAGTTATAGGCTCTCACTCTGGCCAGTAGAAAATGGTCGCAAACTACATGAAAACTGCCGTAGAAGCATGAAAAAAATCGATTATTTCCACTATCGATGGCAGTTGGGAAATGCAAAGTCGTTATTGGCTTTGCCACTAACTTGGAGTTTGTGCATGTAAATTTTGGTGCAAATCCGTCGGAAATTGCGGCTGTGCATTCGTTACACACACACACACACACACACACACACACACACACACACACACACACACACACACACACACAGACACACATACGTCCTGCCTTTTATAGATAAAGATTTAAATAACTCCATTTTCGTGATAGTCATCATTGAATTATTTATTTTATATTTTTCTGCTTTTGTGAATTTTGTAAGCTTTTCTCTACGCATTAAATATGGAATATATAGGATATTTGCACAATTTAAAATAGTTTTCAATGTATTTCTCTATTTTTATATATTTAATCATTTCACCCGAAGCAGGACAGTATAAACACGAAGATGCAAGGGGTTACTGAGTGTGAAAGAATATGCGAAAAAGAAGAACATTATTAAGGAGAAAGAAGAAAAAAACATGAATTAAAAAGACATAAGATAGCGATTGAAATTGCATTCACATTTTGTACATTTCATTACATATGGATCTGTGATATAATCGGCCCAGAGCTGGCATCTCAATATCAGTCAATTTCCAACTGGCGTCACCCTTTGTCTTTTCCATAAATATTTTCCTGGTAATTGTTCCGATGAACTTTTATCCTTTGTACCACGACTTCATGAATTTAAGAATACGAGGGTGGGCAGAAAACTTCATCAGCTGACTATGAAAGAGTCATGCTAGAGCTGTGAAACATTGCATGGATTAATTTTTACTCATCTTATTAATAGCCGCATTGTTTCTTTCCAACTGACATCTGACGTTTCAAAGAAGATTTCAAAGTAACAAGTAGTGATTTCTCTTGAAAACTGACAACATTTGACATAGTGCTGTTTGTATATGTCTGCAGAAAAAGTTTTTTTTAGCTCCCAAGAACATTTATGCTGACATGGTTGCTACTTAAGGGTATGACGCTACAGCTTTTTCGACAGTACAAAATTAGGCAGTCGAATTTGACCTTTTGTTTTGAAGTTGACTTAAGTTCTGGATGTCCTGCAACTGCGATCACCGAGGAAAACATTGATCGTCTTCAACACCTGGTGATGGATGACAAAAAAAATAAATGGTCGAAAGAGGAGTAATTCCATCATGACAATGCTCCTTGGTTTTAATGTCTGCTCTGCGTGAGGGTGTCTTTGAAATGATTGATCATCTTCTCTATTCTCCTGAATTGGCTATCATCTGTTCCTCCACATGAAAACACTTGATTGCGAACCAGTGAAGGGGAAGAAATATCTGTTGTTGACTTTTATGACAAACAGGATAAAATCACCTTTACCAATGGGACCCAACCACAGCAACACCGATGGAAGAAGTGTGTGACCACAAAGAGGAGTACTTTGAAAAATAAAACTCATTTGGACATATTGTTTTAGAGTATCTTGGTCAGCTTATGAACATTTCAGCCGAGTTGGTTTATATGTGTGTGTGTGTGTGTGTGTGTGTGTGTGTGTGTGTGTGTGTGCGTGATATACACCGGGTTCTTTTTAGACCGACCCGTAGACCAGAAGAACTTCACGGCAAAGCAAGGTTGAATTATCTTTATGAAGGAAAGCACAGCTTTAGTGAAGGTATTTTGATGCTTATATCTGCTACATAAAGATGAGCCCGAAATGCGATTTACAGTTCGGGACCACAAGAATCAAGCAGACGCGGAAGTTTAAATATCTGGGAAGCATTTTGACAGAGGACGGTAAGTGCGACACTGAGATCCGTAAACGTATTGGGATGGCCAAGGACTCATTCCAAAAGCCGGGCAGAGTATTGCGAGACAAGTGGATTTCGCTGGTAACAAAGGAAAGAATACTGAACTGTTACGTGACATCTGTACTTCTTTACGGCAGCGAATATTCGATGATTTCCTCAACGATGAAGAAGAGACTCGAGACGACGGAGATGTCGTTCTACAGAACGGTGTTAAGGATATCATAGCCCGAATGTATGAGCAACGATGAGGTCTTAAGGTGGATGCAAACAAGGAGCAGGCTTATACTTAACATCAGAAGGAGACAGCTGAATTTTCTAGGAAATATAACGAGGAAGGAGGGCCTGGAGAATCTGACCATCACGGGTCGAATAGAAGGAAAGAGAAACAAGGGAAAAGAACGCATGACAGATCTAGCGGGCTTAAGAAAGTGGATCACAGAACGTGGTCTTGGGGAGGTAGCAGTGGAAGCTGGAAGGGATTGAGGGAAGTGGTGGAGAGCCATGATCACCTACGCCCTGAAAGGATATGGCACATAAAAAGAAAGAAATGCAATCGACGTATATGATATATGAAATATTATATAACATTCCTTCGACAAACATTACCATCGAGATATTACTTCATCACCATTCTCCCAAGTAGCTATCCTGCAAAAATGCTGACAGATCTTGACAATGCAGATGACCTAGCTATCACTGTCGACACCATTACCAAAGCCACTGTTCCTCTGCATCATCTAGAAAACACCGCCAACGATGCTGGAATCTATATCAATGTCTCTATAATTTAATTCATGAGCTTCAACCAGCAAGGTACAATACAATCTGACCCAGATGAATCATTAAGATCTGTTGAACCTTTTACCTGCCTACAAGAAAGGAGACGGAAATTCGCATAGTTATGATGTAATCTGATCTACCAGACAATCTCAACGGAAGATTATTTCGATCTACTGTAGAGGCGGTGCTAGTGTATGGTGCCCTAGAGTGTGAGAGCTATAATTAACATCTCTTGGAGACAACAGCCAACTAAAGCACAACTCCATGGACCCATCACTGATATTTCTACAATCTAACGTGAACGTAGATTGCGCTATTCAGGGCACTGCTGGTGAGTAAAACAAGAACTTGCGAGTGATCTACTGCTTTCGGCACCTAGCCATGGCGCAAGACCCGTTGATCGCCTAGCAATGACTGACACTAAATGCGTTATGACACAGAATGTCACCTTAATGAGCTTCCAGGACAGCGATGTTGGCGTGATAGACTCATGAACGTCCGTGTTAGCTCAACCGAATACAACATACAATATGTATATGTGTGTGTGTTTTTTAACCCAACAACGATCTGCACGCACTGTCAAAAAATCTTTTTGAGCGTAGTCGGCGCTGATCTCGCAGGATAACTTATTACATTGATTTTCTATCATAACAAGCCTTTGATGACCGAAAAATCGTAGAATTATGTATCGGGCTCTATAGCTGGCATTGAAAAGCGCCATATTTAAAATGGCGTCTTTTTCATGCTATTACTTATTGTCTTTCATGTCACGTCTGTATTAACATGCTTAACCATAATACAAAGTGGGTAGGCTTTTTTTTTATTGGACTGCCACAGAGGAAACGAATCGGAACAGTAAACTCGAATTTGGTATTAACGCATAACAGGCGCTTTGAAGAAACACAAATGGCACATTATATTAAAAAAAAAAACAACTATTTTTCATAAAGGCTTTCATATTTTTTGGAGCATCACATATGTACAGTAAAAAAATAAAACAAGTCAAATCAAATTTGTGTGTGAATGGACGAAACAAACGTTGCTGCAAAATGAAGGTAAGGCAGAGTAATGTATCGATTAATTCGAAGACTTATAGACACAGACGCACACATAGACACACTGTAGATATTTAATTTAGTTCATCTCATTGAAGACTTTTTTTATCGATAATTTAGGAACAAAACGCAACATGATATTTTTCTAATTTACCATTTACTTACCCACTATTAGTCTTATATACAGTATCGTATCTTTTATATATATTGAGACTTTTGAAGTCTTCATTGAACAGTGAGATGCTTGAAGGCAATCTTCATATAAATAAATACATACATACATACATACATATATATATATATATATATATATATATATATATGTGTGTATATATATATATATATATACATATATATATATATATATATATATATATATATATATATATATATATATATAATGTGCTGTTATTAACAGCTAAGAATATTTTTGAATGTGCAGAAATGCTACGCTAAAATTTGTATATTGTAGCAATGTAGTAATTCAAACTTTCTGTTGTTGTAAGTGTTGTTTTTTTCAGTTGATGTGACATTTTTAATAAAACATCTTTCGACAAGTAATACATTCATTTCCGTCTTGGAATATATATATATATATATATATATATATATATATATATATATATATATATATATATATATATATATATATAATTGTATATTTAGGCAGCAATCCTTCTTTTATGCAAGTTTCATTAAAAACCACAGACAAGGAAACTACGGTTAAGTTTTTTATTTAACTTTTCTTGTGTACGAACAAGAGCTTTCTTTGCTGGACAAAGGGTGTGTAAGAACTGACCAAATGTTTTATTTTTCCGAGCGCTTTCGGCTGTATCTTTAGCCATTATCAAGGATGATTTGATTTGTCTACTTAATTGCGTGTGTGCATTATGTATATGTCTTAGTGTGTAGTAGTGGTGTTTTAATTTCCAAATACGGTTAGCACGTAGTTAATATTGTTACGGGTAGGCTTTTATTTTTTATTATTGAAGCCTCCATTATTTTTAACCTGTTTTTACAGGTGGAAGCAATTAATATATTTGTGTTTTCTACTAGTATATTTCTAATGGAGTCTGGTAAATTTTTGTGTGTGTTTAAATGGGTTCTAATTGAGCTGTGATCAGATAGGTGTAACGTAAGACGTCTGGATAAGCATGTAGTTGTGTAACCGATGTAATTATTTATGAGTCCGGTTTCGTTAGGAACGCAGTTACTTAAGGGGCATTTGAACTCATAGATAATGTTCGTTCTTTGTAATTTTGACTTAGCAGGTGTGTTGTTATTTTTGAGTATGAGGTTAGCTGTCTTAAATTTTTTATAATAGATAATTAATTTGATTTTTTTATTTGGGTCGATTGGGGTGGTGTATTTCTTTATAATATGTCTTAGTGAGCATTCATCTTGTTTGTAATTCATGTGCATTTGGTTTTTGTAATAAATGTGTATGTGATTTTTGACTGTGTGTTAACTTTCATTATTACTTACTTTAGGGAGAAATAGTCTTATTTGTTGGTCTATAAGATAGTTAGGGAAGCCGTTGTTGATTAGCGTTTGTTTTACGTTATTAATTTCTTTGAGGAAGATTAGTCTAGAGGATGAATTTTGGTGTGCTCTTTCTAGAAAATTTTTTATTACAGCTATTGTATACCTAAGTGGACATTCGCTTTTAAAGTTTAGGTGACAAGAGTTCTTGCTGGTGGGTTTTTTTGTATAAGGATGTAATGAAAGTGTTGTTGCTGTATTCAACGAGGACATCTAGGAATGGAAGTTTGTTTTTCTGGCTAAGTTCATACCAAAATAAAAAGAAAGGAAAGTCACGTTGAAAATCCAGAGTTATATAGCATTTATTTCTAAAAAAAAAAAAAAACAGTGCTCGATACACAGTAGAGCATAATATTATAATTATTATTTTAAAAAATATGTATTGATTGCGACACAGAAATTGCCATGTTTCGAAACCGAAATCTAAATCTTAAATTAAACTTAAAATTTGAAGTTCAGTTTCATTTTAAATCGATGCAGAACAACTTTCGAAAAAATTGCTTTACGCTTTTTATAAGCTAAATAATATTATATATTTTAAGTTCATGGTGGAATGAGGATTCAAAATTGAGGTATTGTTGTTTTTTTGGCGAATTAAGTTACAAGTATAACTTTAGGTGGTAAAGTGGGAATCGGTTATGGTTAAGTGTGGATTTGAAATTTCTGCCTGTTGATACTGACTTCCTTTTATGCAAACGAATCATCATAGTCCGTTTTTTTTTGGTTCGCGATGATACATATTTTTATATAATAATTATAATATCTTTCTCTCACTTTTTCTCTCTCTCCCTATATATATATATATATATATATATATATATATATATATATATATATATATATATATATATATATTATCCCTCAACAGCGAAAGTAATAGTGTGTCGTTGTGTTTGTGGGAGTGGTAGTAGTGTTGGTAACAGTTCTGGTAGTGTCATTGATTCCTGTTGGCGGTTATACTTTGGTGGTTTTAGTGTTCAGATGTGGTGTTATTGTGTTTTAGTGTTCTACCATGTTTTGGTATTTTCTTTCCCGTTTGTGTTCAGTTTTGTTGTAGGTGTTATCTGTTTGTTATGAACTGTGATAGTAGATATTTATTTTCGTGTCTGCATTTTGAAATTATTTCCGATCTTTGGTTCAGTAATTTCTTTTGTTGAGTGTGTGAGATTATTGCTGCTTTTTTGTGCAGACAAAGTAGACATCTCTTTGATATGTTATTGTAGACAAGTGCGGTTTTCATGACTTCCCAGCTTATTTTTGGTGTGATGTTTTTGTCTTTTATTTGGCATATATATGTGGAAATTGTGGCGCTGTTGGAGTATTTTCTGTTGGAGAATGAGAGGTTGTGGTGTATTTTCTTTCTGAGGCGCCAATGTAGTGCATTGTAGTGTCGATTGCGTTTACCTTAGCTTCGTATGCTATGTTTTCATGTAGGCAGCTTCCTTGTAGTGGGTATGTGGTTTTGTCTCTGCAGTTGCATTGAGGGTCTTGGTTTGCAGGTTAATATTTTTTGTCGTGGCTTTTTATTATTTGTGTTATGTTCTTAGTGCAGCTGTAGCTAACTTTTACATTTTTGTTAAATATTTTTGCTAAGGGGCTTGTTATGGGAAAGTGTTTTTTCTATTAGATTTAGGAATGTTCTGCCGATCTTTGTTCTGATGGTTTTGCTGTACGGTGGGTTAAACCAAATTATATTTCTGTTTTTACGGTTTGGGTGTATTGGTGTGTATTTTAGCTGCTGTGTGTATCCACTGCGGCTGATGGACTTAGGTATGTGCTTAATAATTAAGGGTTGGAGGATGTGTGTATGTAGGTGGGAGTGCCATTATACTTTTTGTATGATTCGTAAGTTTCTTTGTCCAGGATGAGGGTGACGTATAAGAAGTTTGTTATTCTTGTGTTTGTTTCTGTTTCTATTTTGAATCCAATCATTCCAATACTCTTCCATCACAGATAATATATTGAACGAAACAATACAATTAGCACGACAGCACGTACAAATCACGGATGATGAGATAAAAATAATTAAACACTGCCGGAAATATCTATTATTCCACAGGAAAGAACCATGGGCAAAAAACAAAACAAACAAAAGAAATAAAACAAAAAAAAAGTAACAAACTGTTTGATGTTACAATGCGAAGTTATGAGGGAGCTTAAAAAACCAGCGAACAGGTAGGTATCCTTATCCTTTCATACCTAGCCAGAATACAAAAAAAAAAAACAAATAAAAAAGAAATGGGTCTATATAAAGACGATGGCGTAATTCTAACAAGGGAACCTAATGGCTCTAAAATAGATATGGCTCTAAAATGCATATTTTTAGTTGAGACTTTCAAAGACATTATTTTCGTAACCGAAACAAAGTATTCTTTAAGCTTTTTGATTGATTGATTGATTCTTTTTCAACAGTTTATCATCTCTTTGCAGGGTGGGGTAGATAATAATGCTTTAGTGATAGAAATTTTACTATTTAACCCAAAGCTGAGGGAGAAGAGGCAGATTTATACCTTTTACCAAGACGTAAATGAATATAACGAATACGACTGACACTGAAGCCCCTGTCATGATTAACAATTCCTAGCCGTTATCTATTTCCATGCAGTCACCCATCTGAAAAGGCACGACGTTGCTTAACGGTGATCGTACAGGAACCGGCGTTTCAATTTGATATGGCCGTGAGCACAATTTGAAAGCAATTTAATGGATATATAGTTTGACATAATACTATACTCTAAACATTATATTTATTGTCTGAACGTGTTTGATTAGACGACTTTTTATGTTATCTGTTATATATATATATATATATATATATATATATATATATATATATATATATATATATATATATCTTTGGTCGACTCTCCCGTCGTATTCCACGATGTATAAGGTTCAAGCAGCTGAGTTCCTAGAAACTGACAGCCAGACACCAGCAAATATAATTCGATTATCGTAGTTAAGGCTTTGTGCAGAACCAAACGCATTTTTTGAAGGGCCGAATACAGAGACCTGGTGCACTACGTTACACAAGGTCCCCAAACAACCCTCTGCAAGTTTTGAATTCAGAGTTGTCTTTCTCCTAGACTAGTTGCCATCCATGGCTATAGAACCTAGTCTGTCCTGCGATTTACCCATGGTTGGATGGAGAAGAAGAGAATTAATACCATCCCCAAGTGTATTAGCACGTAAGTCAATGTGATGGATTCGACTAGAATTCTACTCTCCAATTCCTCAATCCGAGCCGCTACCAAATACTCCACCGTGCCTCCTAAAGAAAATTATTATAAGATCACAAGAAAACGTAAATAAAACTCTTCATAACAGAACCATGTCAGTTAATTTTAATGAAACTTATATACATATAAATATATGAAGTTTCATTAAAATTGATTGACAAGGTACTGTTGTTAAGATTTTCATTTACGTTTTCTTGTGATCTTATAATTATTTTCTTTATAATATATATATTCTTTATATATATATATATATATATATATATATATATATATATATCAAGAACAATTTTAGATGAAAGAAGTACGGCAAAGTAAGGAAAGTTTTTGTGTGACGTGTTTCTCGTCCTTTATGACTTGCCCGGGCTAAATTTCTCCTTACGTCGATACGACTACGCATGCGCACAAAGGGAAGTGGGGCACGTAGAGTTTTAAATTTTTAAAAAATATCTTTTATATGTATTGTTTTTTGTTTAGATTCATATGTTTTTTGAATAAAAGAAAAAAATCCAAAAGTGTGTGTGCGCTCGTGTGTGCGCGCGTGTGCGTTGCGGTAGTTGATGTTCTTCCCAGGATTTCATTTTACTTTATATTCTTATTTAAATTACTCCTTTCCGCATGAATAATTTATCCTCTCCCCTTCCAAGGATATCGTTCAAACACAGTCTAAGCCTCTGTACATTTGTGCATTAATAAAATATGCAATATCCACGACGCCTGTAAAATGTTATGCTCATTAAAGAAAATTAAAAGGAAACGAGAAATGTGTCCAGGAAACGAGATGAAAAACGTAATTACCACACTATGTTTGCCTCACACTCGACCGAAATCTTAAGAAATAATTATGGAAATCACCTCCTGTTTTAATTATTTCATTGATGCTTTTCAAAATTCTTTCTTAGATTGTTTTGCCCTCGAATTGTGCAATAAATCGCCTCTTCGCAATTTATGTAAAGAAAAAGCAAGTTTTTTTTTTACCACCGTAATTGAGAAGTTTGGGGATTAGAATCCTGTTGAAAGGTTAGCTTAATCGATTAGGCTTTCTACATTTTACTCTGAGCAAAGAATGAACATCAAACTGATTTACTTGTTGTGTCACAGAATATTAAAATGTTAAATATATATATATATATATATATATATATATATATGCGTGTGTGTGTGTGTGTGTGTGCGCGTGTGGGAATTACAAAAAGGAAACCCAAATTACCCCATTCAGATGGCGATTTCATCCCCGGGGATTCTCCGTGGGACTTGTCAATGCAAATCCATTTGTTAAAGAACAAATTTGAGTTTCATTTTTGCAATTCACTTATATGCTCTATAATAAATATATTGAGCTCTCTTTTGTGAATCAGTTTTGATATTTTATATTATTACGATCTAATTGTATTACTTACCCACAGATTTTTACTTATTACATATATATATATATATTTATATATATATATATATATATATATATATATATATATATATATATTACAGAAAAAAAAGGTTGATGGAACCAAATGACAACTTGCCAAAACCTAAAACTCGTATCCAGATACAATATCGAATAACGACAATACTTAAAAAAGAAAGAGTGTAAAGGCCTGAATGCAAACTTACCTACTCAGTAAAGTGCATGAAGCCTACATTGCCCAGACCGAGCAAAACTTTCTTAAGAACGTTAAATCCTATAAAAAGGATGGCTCTAGTCTGAACTCGAGTTTCCTGCTCACGCGATCTTCTGACGACTTGAACAGAATTACGACTCGTGCCATACTTATATAGGATTCAATGTTATTGTTGTGGATTCCGACGAATGGAATCCTGCACAAATAAGTAAACAACGCCAGTAATTGGGATAGAAAAATAAGTGTATTAAAGGTAAAAATACAGGCATGAACTAAAGATTAGTAGTCCAGGAATGCGGATTAGTAGTCCAGGAATGCGGATTAGTAGTCCAGGAATGCGGGTTAGTAGAAAGTATATGTGCAAGTCTCTGTAAGTGAAGCTGTAATTATCTCTCTCTCTGGACTTTCGTATAACTCTCTGTGAACACCCTGTGTATTGTCTCCGTATCTCCCACCATGACTCAACGTATCTCCGCCCGCAGGTATTCTCTCTGTCAATATAAGTATACTTTGGACGAGTCCATCTTGTGTAAAAGGGGTCTGCTCCACAACAGTTATATATACATTTTTTTTCCTAAAATCAACGATCCCTTCAGAATGTAGGCGATCATGGCTTTCCTCAAGTTCATTCACTGTATGAATTGCAATGACTTCATGGGAAGGATAGTGTAATGGTTTCCCATAGATGTCTACTTTGTTTTGAAGTCAAAGTCATGCTTGTACACGGGTTGCTACTTAAGGCAAGATATCGCCATCGATCCTGATATTTAAGACATAGCTGGGGTGGATAAAAGAAATAGATTCGTGTCTCTGGCAAACGGAAACAGGATCAAATAGTATTTGGATTCGACAGTCCGATTCCACGTCCAGCACCGAAAACCATTATATTAACTGTACATTATTATCAACCGTTTCTGTTTGATTCAAAATCAGATTACTTCCTCAAGATGAAATGTTGAGCAATAACCCAAAGTTTAACATGAGTTTAAAATATTGTTGATATATTGGTTCAAACAGCTGAAGGACAACAAGTCATGCATCAATTGAAGAAAACATAAACAATTCAGTGTATATTTTTAAATGCCGTGTCCTGTTGTATTCATATGCAAATCTTCACCATATAAATCGCAGCTGATACAGCTGGTGGCTAAAACTAGTCCTGACCGTGGTAAACTTCTCTCTCGAGTAGTTTTAGATACTTATCTGGCACAGGGCACCGTCCATGTGCTGGTGGTATCACGGCTACGACTACCTTGGACCGGCTCTGACAAGCTTGGACCAGCTATGACAAGCCAAGACCAGTTATGACTAGCTGAGACCAGCTCTGGCCAGCTTAGACGAGCTATGACCAGCTAAGACCAGCGGCTTGAGTGAAAACAATCGGGTCTCAACGTTAAAAACTGACCTTGTGTCACAACCTGATTCAGTGGGGGGGTCAAGTCAATATCACGTACAGGGCGCAGGGATGTGTCCCTGCGCTGGTAGTATCACGGCTATGACTAGCTTGGACCAGCCAAGACCAGCTATAACCAGTTATGACTAGCTTAGACCAGCTTGGACCAGCTAAGACCAGCGGCTCGAGTGAAGACACTCGGGTCCTCACATTAAAAACCGACTTTGTGTCACAACGTGACTCAGTGGGAGGGGGGCAAGTAATTGCAAATTATTCCTGACCGTAGTTTGGATTGGTATTCTGTAAATATTAGCCCAAGCTCCTGGGGGCCATCCCCACGCTCTTTATCTCTTTTTCGATTGGGGGGGGGGTTATTGCCCGGTAACTGAGTTGTCCCCAAAAGTGGAAGTGCTGAGGGACATTGGGAATTTTTGTGCGGTGTGGCCGATAGACTCACTTTAAAATTCAACCTTGTGTCACATCCAATCGCGACGTGGAGGAACTGATAGGTATAACTAGTGCGGGCCTTAAAGACTAAACTAATAGAGAAATAATGGTGAATACTTCTAAATTATTATAGCTTACGTCATTCTATTCACTATTAATTCTTGCTTCGGATATCAACACAGAGAGAGTACTAAAACCTAAAATTCTGAATCTAGATAGTAACAATACTATGGTAAAGAAAATATGGAATCATTGGTAACGAACATTTTAAAACTTCAAGGAGGGTGAGGAGTTGGATATTCTTATAAACTACGTGTCGTTTGATGTATATGAACTGTTCAGCGAATGTCCAAACTTTGAAGAAGCTATTACGCTAGATATACGCTAGGCATGCACTTGCAACCAGAACTCAACAGGCTGGAAAAACCTTGGATCCATGTTGTGGCGAAGGATTCTAAATTCACATGTTACCGCTCATGTTTACAAAGAGGAAGCTATTAGAGATGCCTTTGTTTCTGGGTTATCCGCACTTCGTATTCAACAGAGAAAACAAAAAGCTCACCCTTACCGCAGCTGGAAATCAAGCGTGAAGTGTGGAAAGCGCTATCCTTAATTCTGAAGCCAATTCTACTGATACCCAAACAAGTTATCAAGCAGCCTCGGTATCGGAATCTTGAAATAACGCTTTACATACTCTGCAAGGGGGAAATTACAAGAAGGAGGACTCTCGGATATCCGCTGCTAGCAAATCTCTTTTAAAAGGCATTAGGCGCCCTAAAAATAAGTTTCAGGCTCGAGGAACTAATTGCTACAACTCCAAGAAGGAAGGCTATTTCGCTAAATTCTGTCATTTGAAAGCAAAAATAATGTCGTTTTCTCACATGAAATTGAACGTCAAAAAACGACATTATCTTTGCACCAACCTAATAATAAGTTTTCTGCTGATTACCCCTCATGGTCAAAGTAACTATTGGGCTATAGAGTGTTTTGAAAGCCTCGGTAAAATGCCTCATGAAAAAAGAAATACCGCGCTTGTAAATTTAGGAAGTAGTCATAATTTTATGGCCACCAAGATAGCTCAGTCTATGGGTTTGGACGATAGAGCTAACTTTACCGTCAGCATGGATGCGTCTGACTTATTAAAACTGTAAGTAAATATAAAGCGAATCTTACGGTGGGTAAACTTTCAAAAAAATTAATTTATCCTTAAAGGATATTGAGGTGCTGATGTGATGCTCGGATCAGACTTTCAAGTCCTGAACAAGATATGAACATTTTATACGAGGGCGACAGATTACCTCTAAAACTATGTGGACAAGCTAACATGAGGATTTCACCTGCCCCTCTGTTTGAAAATCTGTCGCCTGATTGTAGACCTATATCTATAAAATCCCGAAGATGCCCTAGAGAAGAGGAAGGAAATAAAAAGCCTGTTGATTTCAGATCTCATTGAACCCAGTAGATCTCCTTGGAGAGCGCAATTAGCGCTAACTAAGGACGAGAAACAAACAAAAAAAAAAGGGTTAGTCATAGCTTATTCACAAACGATAAATCGTTTTACCTTAAAAGATGACTATAACCTCTACCTAAGATTACAACGATATTTTCCGAAATAGCAGTTTCAATTCCAAGGAGGTTTTCCCCGTCTAGAGTGTCTACTACAGCTCTTTCTAGTTGTCTTTTTAGATATTCAAAGGATATTCAAAGGAATATTTTGTTTTAGAAGGTAAGAAGAATATAGTGTTGTTATTTAGCGCGTTAATTTTTAGCGAACAGTTTAGGATCCAACGACTGTAGGAAGTGAACAATCCGACGATTCTCCCCTGAGTCTGCCTGGAGTAGGGAGTTCTCGCAGAGGTTTGATACTTTCAGGTTCTGGTCTAAGGGTCCTTTTACTTAATTCATAACCCAGAAGTTTTATTTTCGTTACTTTCTAGACACATTTAGTCACATTTAAGTTGAGTTCTTTGAATTTTGCCAAATTAGTGTCATACTCGCTTTTATTAATACCACAAATGGTCACGTCATCTATATACGTGAATGTTCCTGTTTTTTGATTATTTCTTCCTTTTTGATTATTTCATCCAAAATTCTTTGAAACCCAGCCATTCCATTTGTGATCCCAAACAACATCCTTTTGAAATTATATTTACGACCGGTTTCAAAAGCCGTAGAAGGACGGCCTGCTTTTACGTAGGGGGACGTGATGCTACGCACATTTTAGGTCTAGGTCTAGAGCGCAGACTATACGTTGCTATTTCCGAAACCATCGTTTTATTCTGAGGTAGAGGATAGGCATGATTTTAGATAAAACGATTTAACTTTTTCTTTGGTTTCTCTTCCTTAGTTTCCGCTACTTGCACTCTCCACGGTGATCTAATGGGAGAAATGATATCTGAATCCAGCAGGCTTTTTATGTCCTTCCTTACAAATACTTACTCTTCTCTTTTGGGATCTAACGAATGCCGTAAGCGAACAATCCGACGAATCTCTTGAGTTTTTATATTGCCTGGAGGAGGGAGTTCTAGCAGAGACTGCTTCTTTCAATGTTTGTTCTAACGGTCCCCTTTATTTACTTAATAACCCAGTAGTTTTATTTTCGTTGCTCTCTAGACACATGCGTGAGCGTAGCTGCGAGGCTAAATTAAGGAAACATGCCTGTTGAATTCTGGTTCAGAACTCTAAGCTTCTTTGAACGGTACCACTCCCCTGTATAGAAAGAAGTTAACGCGATCATCGGAGCAATCAGGGAATGGAGTCTTTGCCTAAAAGGTAAATATTTTATTCTTGTTACGGACAAAAGAAGCTCTATCCTACACTTTCGATAAGCATAAAGCTTCGAAGATTAAAAACGACAAAATTCGAATTGAATTTCCCACTTACAAATATGGTATCAGATATCGACCGCGTATCAAAAACGCATACCCAGGTGCGTTAACGAGAGTACATTGAGCTTCTCTGGTAAATATCGACCATAAGAACTTGCATCCTGAAGTATCGAGAATGATACACTTTATCGGGTTGAGAAATTTGCCCTTCTCAACAGAGCAAGTAAAGAGAATAACTGAAAAATGTAAAAAGCCAAAATTTGTGAGACGCTGATGCAAATTAATCAGTCACTTACCCTTACGATAGATAGAATATAGATTTCACGGGATCACTGCCTTCAACTTGAGAAGGAAACAAGTATTTATTGACTATCATTGATGAATATAGTCGTTTCCCTTTCGCGTGTAGAGACATGCTCACTACAACTGTACTGAACTGCTTAATAAATTATTTTACATATTTGGTATGCCAAGTTATATACACTGTGATAGACGACCTAATTTTATGTCGGAGGACTTAAGATGTTTCCAATGGAAAGCAATAGCTACGAGTAGATCTACTGCGTACAGCCCACCAGGAAACGGTCAAGTTGAGAGACTGAACAGTGGAGGACGATTACCTTAGCCCTAAAATCGAGAGGTTTACCTGTGCACCAATGTGTAAACCGTTTTATCTGACGCCTTCCACTTGATTCGTTTCTTATTGTCTACTGAGCCACGAATTGTACTCGTCATGAACGGATGTTTTCTTATCCGAGAAAATCTATTGCCGGAAGATCTGTTCCCTCGTAGTTGACGATTCCTGGGAAAGTTCTCTTCTTGAGAAACTATGTTCAGAACAACAAGTACGACTCTAATGTACGAGACGTTGAGCTGATTCAGGCGAATCCTGATTATGCTCTTTGTTAGGCTATCAAATTGGAAAGAAAGTTTCTCTTTCTCTACGTCACTTTGATCTGGCTGAAGAGGGAACGACAATCTCCGAACCTGAAGCAGTTACAATAGCCGCAAATAGACCTATATCGGATTCGGATAGAAATAACATACCAATATTAGAAGATACTGTACCACAACCAGTGTCCAATTATTCAGTTGTAGGGAATGAACCAGGAACCTGTAACTTCTTAGCTCAAACACTGCAAATATGCCTCACCCCAAATTCTCTAATGGGTTCTAAGCGTATCAGCTAAGAACCTAAACGACTTGGTATCAAACACACCCCGCCCAAAATAAATAATTTGCTTAAGTTTTTTTCTTTCAAACTGCATTCCTTTACTTTTACCGAAATAAAATATTCAAAATTTACATTGTCAAAAAAAAAAAAAGAAAAAGAAAAGAGCGGGAAACTATTGAATTCATATGCAAATCTCCATATAAATAGCAGTATATACAGCTAGTGTCTAAAACTAGTCCTGGCTTTGAAGGCTAAACTACTAGAGAAATTATAGTGAATACTTCTATCTAATTATAGCTTACGACATGTACATTCAGAATATAGACCATCATAATAATCGACAGCTTCCTTTTCTGTATTATGTGTCATGACTCCTTGAGAAAAAGAGCAGTGTGATTTCCCGTTACCTACTCCACTTCTGCCCTACTATTTAACTCCGATCTGAAGTAGAGGAGACAGATTCATACCATTTCCAAGAGAATTAATATGAAAGTAAGCGCAACACATTCCAGTTTCTGCTACCAGCACATCCACATATATATTATTGATTGTAATTCATTAAAAATAACTATCTACCATCTAATTCTTTTATCTATATATCTACCATCTAATGCTTTTATCTATCTATCTATCTATCTATCTATCTATCTATCTATCTATCTATCTATCTATCTATCTATCTCCCATTCAGTTCTTTTATCTGTCTATGCTTATTCGTTTATCTATCTGTTTATGCTTATTTATTATCTATCTATGCTTACTCATTATCTAATATTATTATCTATCTAATCTTATTATCTATCTACGCTTATTCATTATCTATCTATCTATCTATCTATCTATCTATCTATCTATCTATCCCTGTGTATTTGTGGTGATGGGTAAACGAAATGTGTTGCCTAACTGAAAAATGGATTTTCATTAAGATACTGTCTGCTGTTTTACATTGGGGGATTTATGACTTCACTGCAAATTATCGCGTTCCAATTGACACAGTATGAAGCAAGATACAGATCTAATTGCATGGAGATACTAAAAATAGGCATGTGAATATTATGAGTCACTAGTGGGAAAGTGACATAAAACTTTACTTATATGGGAGTTTAAAGTTATAATCAGTAATTAGTATGACCTTCATCGAACTAATGTCGCAATTCGACGTGGGATAGAAGAATACAAATTAAAAATTGTCTCATCATGACTGTTTTGTTATTATTCTTGAGAAAATAAATACAAAACTTTGTATATACCTTGGCTTTCTGTCATACTCACAGGTATTTAACGCTATTCACGTAGGTTCGATGATGTCAAGAATTGGACAGGTCTGTCTTGTAACACTTAAGTAAGAAACGTGTTTGGCGCACTTGATGCATTAACGTTTCACCTTTTGCTATATTTGGTAATAGGTAAGACGTTAGTAATATAAAGTAATTTTCGTTGTTTCTTATTCCGTCAATTTTCTTACAATAGTGGCTTTGATGTAGCCTCAAGCAATTAGCTTCCCAACACCGGCGTTTACAGTCTTCTGTGGGGATCATGGGTCGTTTCTCGTTCCAACTGATCTCCGGGCCTTTTCTGCCTACCATCAGCAGGACTGATGCTAGACTCCTGGAGAGCAGCACATTGCGACGACTTGGCCTGACGTAGCAGTATCTACTGCAAGGAAAGTTGGGTCACTGTGTCGTGCCGGAAATGTTTTCTCGTCAGAGTCCATTTTGCACATATACAACACTATCATTCGCCCGTGCATTGAATACTGATGCCATATCTGGTCTGGTGCCCCTGCTATTCATCTCGAAGTTCTTGATAAAATCCAAAGGATCTGCAATGTAAACGATCTTGACCTGGCATCTCGACTTCAGTCCCTTTCTCAACGACGTGGCGTGGCTTCTCTCTGTCTTTTCTACAAATATTTTCATGACAACTGTTCTGATGAGCTTTTTTTCCTCTGGTGTCCCGACTACATGAATTTAAGCGTGCTACTAGATTGGCATCTAGGTCTCACCCTTTTATTGTTGATCTAGTTAAATGTAACCGCCATTTCTACACCAATAGTTTCTTTTCTCTTTTCTGTGGAACTCAATTCCTTTTACTTGCTCATCGATAACTACAAAATAAGTAAATGCAACATCAATCGCCATCTTCTATCTTCTTGAATCCTGTTCATCTTTTGTCCTTACTTTTCTCAATATTCCAAATACTCAGTCTTTTCTCTCACTCTCACTCCCCGTACCCCCATTGCGTCTTAGTGGCATTCTCGCCTTGCTTGGGGTGAAATGATTAAAAAAATACTATCTTGCATTAGAACGGAGTTTAACATTACTTTCGTTACTAAATATCAATGTTGACCATTTTCCTTTTCCCACCACAGATTTTCATTGCTCAATCTTTTTGTCTTGTTCAATCTTAAGTTTTGTTAGTGATGGCTTTTTTGCTTCTTCATCTTATCTATAATGCATGCATTTAGATTATTTCTGCGTAGTATCATTTTGTTGTACTGTGACACTTCATTAATAATGATGCTTTCATTCATTACTTAAAGAGATGTTTACTTTTGCTTGTATACTGATAACCGATCTTTCTTATAACTTCAATGCCTTGATTTCAGCAAATATTAAGAGGGTAATTTTAATTCTCTTTTATAGATTTCTGTGCATTATTATCCTTTTTGTGATAAAAAAAACTTCTTTTTTTCAAACCTCATGGAATATAAGAGAGTTGCACAACCTACTACAATGGAAAGCAAAAGAAATGAGTCACCATGCTGAAAATAGAGCAAAAGAGCCACTATAGAAAAAGTTAAATTGATTTACATATTTAGGGAGATTAAAAATCGCAATCAGTATTAAAGATGGCTTCCAATGGCACGAACTACAGTCTTAAATCGATGTTGGGTGGAGGAATACAAATTAAAAATTGTTTTATCGGGTATGTTCTGGCATTCCTCTTAACAGTAAGTTCAAAACGCCTGTAAGTTATTTGATTTCTGTTATACACCCGAGTTTCCAACTCTCTCCACATAGTTTCGACCATGTTCAAGCAATCCAGCCTTGTAACACAGCCATATCTTCATCAATGAGAAACTTGTTTGTTGCACACGATGTATAATCGTCCTAAAAGCTTTCCCCTTTTGATATATTTGGTAATAGGTAAAATGTTAGTAATATAAAGTAATTCTTTGTTTAGTATTCCATTAACTTCCTTACAATATTGCCTTTGATGTAGCCTCAAGCAAATAGCTTCCCAACATCGAAGTTTACAGTCTTCGTTATAGATCTATTGGGTTGTCTTTTGTTCCAACTGATCTCCGGGCATTAACTGCCATCAGCGTGACCAGTGCCATCCCCGCCTTGCTTCTTTTTTCTTTTTTTTGTTTAGCTTGACAGATTTTTTGTTGCCCAATCTTTTCGTCTTGTTCAATCTTAAGTTTTTTATGTGATCGCTTTTTTTTGGAAACTTTGGAAGCCGTCCATGTTTTTCTAGCATGACGTCACAGTTCCTTTTTAACCAAGGGTTCGAACGTAAAGGATTTTTGCAACTAGTGATCACGCCAGGTTGCGCGCTCTCTCCTAAACCTTCGAACGTCCGCTGAGTATAGTTGTAATATAACCTACAGTTTGACGCTTTTAGTGTTGAACAGAGAGAAATGTGGTTGAAAAGGTATCTGCAACAGAGATTAACTTGTCAGCCTACCAGGCGAGCACGCTTGGAAACGTAAAGTAACCATTATTATTCTGTTTTTCGATATTCGTTTTGAGAATACCAACTTGGGAGGCTACACAGAGACATGAGTACGGAGTAGTATTTTTATTTTTTTATCTAAGAAGCCGTTGAACGTTTATTTGAGGGAGAAAGTGTCAAGATATTTAAAGTGGAGATAACTCTTAGCATTGAAATTCAATTTGAAGCGTCAAAGAAGTAGAAAATTACTAACCTATTTGCAAGCAGGGAAATAGTAAGTAAATTTATCCGAAAGCACTAGAACTGGTTCTTGCTATTAACAAATAATCTAAGATCGATCTTATTTCTTCTTGCAAGTCATTTCGTTTTTTTGTTGTTGTCTCGTACATTATCGCTTTCCAATTTCTTTACCTTTATTACGCCTAAAATGGCGTCCCTTTCTCTCATGTTTCTTTTCCTTCTCTCTTCGGTTTATTCTGGCGTTTCGTTTTCTTTTTGCATTCCATGCCGTTGGCTTGTATTTTGTTCGACTTTCATTTCCCACTTGCTACTTCCCGAATGTGCCAAATGTGTGAACCCATCACTTTTCTAAATATTTCCCTATTCAATTTACTCGCGCCGTAATAGGTTATCATTACAGTTTCTTGTTTTTTTTTTTTTAAATATATTTATGGCTTCTCATTTTGCGTTTATTTCGGGTCAATGTTTTTTTCGAATTTCCTTTCCTGTTCTCTAATTTTATTTCGTCACTAATTTATTCATGACGCTAAAAATGACATAGTTTTTAATTACACATTTTCAATTATTATTTAAGACATGAGGGATCAGTTTATTATTAATAATAACAGAAGACCGATCCTCTTCTTTATGTCCAAAAGAATCTTATATTAATACTACATTACCGTTGCCGCCAAAAAATTACAGCAATGTTGTTCACTATATTCTGCCAATTGTATTATCCCTATTATATTTCTTCTTGTCTCTCCTTTAGTTAGTTAGCGCGACCGTTACGCCTTGTCAATGCCTAATAAATAGTGAACTATTGGTTTTGAGCGCGTGAAAACACGGAAATTACATATCAGAGACTCTACTTGGGTCCAGCGAGAAAATGAAAGAAAGAAAGAAAGAAAGGGGATATAGAAGTGTTTAACGTCTGATTCAGTGGAATGGAAACGTTGTCAATTTCAAATCTTTTCATTTGTACCTGCTTACTTCTTAAAATAATGACCAGCTTTCATATTTATAATTGTTATTGCAGTATTTTGTTAAAGCAGTTAAGCACACACTTTTGACGATGCGACAGGGGAATTTCTACAGATATTTTATTGTCGTAGAACTCGCCATGTGCTTATTTAATCATTAACTTAAGAATCAAGATTCATCGGAACTTTTAAAAAGGGAAACTCGAGAAAGTGTGAAAAATGATTAATGTTTCGCTCACACTTCGCTTTTATGACCAGGATGATATTTCTGAAATTTACCAATTCCAAATGGAAAATTTGGTGAATGTAAACATTCTCGTTCA
The DNA here is from genome assembly GCA_964036315.1 of Acanthosepion esculentum. Classification (NCBI taxonomy): domain Eukaryota; kingdom Metazoa; phylum Mollusca; class Cephalopoda; order Sepiida; family Sepiidae; genus Acanthosepion; species Acanthosepion esculentum. The sequence continues at coordinate 50,686,625 of OZ038496.1, forward strand.
CTCAAAGTAGGAAAGAAAAACGACATATGATTCAAAAGTAACATTTATTTATTCTAGGATTACATATGAGAGACCACAACAAATTTAGAAGTGAGTAGTTTTCGAGATTTACGCTTATACTGTAAATTACTTTCACGAACCAGCCCCCAAATATAATCTCCCATCAGGTTTTTGTTATATGATCTTTGGTAGAAGTAATCTGAATTGTTGAGCTTACATTTCCTGCATTTAAACTACCATCTATATTGCCAGAACGTTCTAAACGTTCTTGAAACTTTTATAAACTTCTCGAAAGTTCTTGAAACTTCTAGAAAGTACTAGAAGATTTTCTACAGCAACTCATCTGAATCTGGCTGAAATGTAATGGGAAATAGGTTTCAAAACATCGAAGTTCAGGATACAGAAACAAAGTTTGTGGAAAATAATAGTCTTTCTTTTGCTTTCTAAAGCAGTATAATGTGGAAATAATTTGCGGACCAAAGGCAAAAAAGTCAAAATTTTGGTACACTGTGTAACTGAGCTAATTATTGTGTTGTTCTACCACACGTGATCAGTAGACAACTTAATCACCGTCTGACCCTTTACTGTATACTTTATTTCTCCTATAAGCAACATATGCAAATAAGTAAAATCCTATTTGCTAATCTTATTATATCTCTCTGAACTGAACATATTTAATGCCTTTCATTGTTCTTGAACTCCCTTTCGAGGTTTATGTCCTGTTCTCTTTAATGGAAATCTTGGTCTCATCTCATCTGCTGTATCTAAGCCACTCACACTATCATCCATAGGCTTGTCTTCTATTAAGTTATCCTGATCTGAAGAACTCATCCTTTCTTCTTCATGAAGATCTTCTTCCTCTTATATATACTGGCTCTTAATTGGTCAAAATCAGCCATTATATTTTTTCCTCTCTTTGATATAAGTTTTTAATTTCTTTAAGTCTCTGTTTTATCTTTATGTCCATCAATAATTTTCATATATGAGAATTGATATTACATAGATTTTCAGTATTTTTTTCTTTGTTTCAAAGGAAATTTTCTTGTTTCTTTACATTTAGTTAGCTTTTGGAAGACATCTTTCACTATTCTAACATGCCTTTAGATTTCTATGTTGTATTTTTTGTCCTCTGTTAAAACACTTCAACACGTAGTTAAGATGTTAAGATTCACCAAATTGTATACACTTAATAGACTCTATTTCAAGTTGCATACTTGGGTTCATTTGATCTTAAACTTTACAAGTTTTTAATTCCTTAGGCTATACATTTCTACAACATGATTAAAAGGTTTTAGACCAAATGTTCTAAGGTTTCATCCAAAGGCTTAAAAAAGTTGAAATGCCATGTCCCTTCAGCAGGACCATGACTCTCCACAGATTTCCTTTTTTTTGTAAACAATGGTTTTTGACAGACAAAGATATCAATTGTAATGCAACTAGGGTGCAGGCACACAGCCACCCTACCAAATGTAGCTAAGTGCAGGAAGAGGAGCAAATATTGCACAGAAAGAATGAGACCCTGTGGCAAATAAAGCACCCTATTCGTATCTCTCTCTTAACCAACTCTCTACTGAATATCATTCTCATCTCTGCAAGATTCTTCTGCTTCTCCTCTCATCTCATTCTGTTGTCCAATAGTCACCTGTCTGAATAGTGGTTTCAAAATTGGCAAAGGGAGTTACAAAGTCACATTGTCTAGTGCACCTTTAAAAGTTTGTTGTTGTTGTGTAGTGTTATTCGATGAAATGTGATCAGTAGCCAACTTTTCTGCCATCTGACTCTTTACTCTTTACTTTATTTCTCCTATAAGCAACATATGCAAATAGGTCAAATCCTATTTTCCAATCCCATTATATCTCCCTGAACCGATGAGGTTTAATAATTTTCGTTGTTCTTGAATATCTATCAACATATTTCCTCTTTTCCTACTGCGAGTTTTATGTCCTGTTCTTTTTAATGGAGGTCTTGGTCTCACTTCATCTTCCATGTCTGCGTCACTCCCGTTATCATCCGTAGGCTTGTCTTCTATTACATTATCCTGATCTGAAGAACTCATACTTTCGTCGTCATATCTTCTTGCATCGCAACATCTTCCTTTTCAATTCTGAATCTTAGGCTTTTTACTTTCTTTGATATAATAGCCGTGTTGTGTTCCCATTGCATCATAAAATTAGCTCTCTCAGGACGTGCTACTTTGTCTTTTTTATACCACATCTTTTTATTTGTCGAGTAAGACATTGTTAATGAAGATCTTATTTTGTCTACTCATTAATGCAGATGGGCTTTGTAAGCTGTCTGCACATGGGATCCTCCTATAAATAAGCAGTAATATTGGTAAGTATCCATCTATATTATCTGTACTTGGGGAAAGTGCCTTCAATCCCATTATTACTATCTGCCGCATTCTTTCTGCAATCCCATTAGATCGTGGGTCATAGGGAGGTGTTTTGCAAGGGAAGCAGCCACTCCGCTTCAATCAATTGCATCATAGAATTCTGGTGCACTGTCTGATACCGATGTTTTAGGAACCCCATTTCTAGAAAATATCACTCTTAATATTTGCTTTATTGTAGTCGTTTTTCTATCTTTAACTTTAATGACTTCAGGCCATCCAGAAAATGAGTCTACTAAAATTAGAAATAGTCCCACGCCATGCATAGACTATATGAACACACGATCATGGTTCCGTTTCTTTAGACCATGAGTGTATTTTCCTTTGTCGAATATTCTTTATTTCTGCACATTTTGGGAATTTATGTACATATATTTCCATATCGCGATTGTACCTCGGTCACCATGCCTTTTTAATCTTCTGCGTGTAGCCGTTATTCTACAATGCAGATCATCATGTACACATTAAAAAATGTATTTCCTTACTGTTTCTGCTGGTTCTATTACACTTCCATTGCATATAATGTCATTTTCCATTGTTAATTTATGCCTTATTTATTTATAACCTCTTTCAGTTTTGGAACAATTACTCCACCTTTTTCTTCGTATTCTCTCAGCAGTATTGGATCAAGTAGTTTTTCCGATGCCAATCTTTGTAGGCATAATATCAGTTTCAACCCAATGTAATATTTCTTCATCTGGGATTTCCATTTTTTTCTTTTTGATCCTTATTAAATTGTAAACTTGACAGCACATCGACAGGTTGTATTGCATTTCCTTTGTCAAAATCATATGCCATTAACTTTATTGACTATCTTAGAATTCTGGAAGAAGTAACTTTCGGTAGCTCCTTTCTAGGGTTAAAATAAATTAATAAGAATTTCTTACCTTATAAAAATTGTTCTCCAGAAAATGGCCAATGTCTCTTTTACAATATTTGAATAATTTATTTCTACTGTCGTAAAGCTTCTTGAAAAGTACATTATTGGATGGCCTTCTTGCTATAAAATTGCTGACACAGATCGCTCACTCACATCCGTAGTTCACGTAGCCTCCTTTTTGAGATGAAAGACTTTTACAATGACTTTTTTTCTGCGAATATGTTTTTAAATCCTCAAACGTTATGTTTTGACTTTAAGTTCATTTGAACTCACTATTCCTTTTATGCAGTTCAGCAAATGGTTCTATTAAGTCACTTTACTTTGATAGGTATCTATTAAAAAATAATCAATCTTAAAAAGGATTTTAATTCTTTTTTATTAGTAGGTATAGATCCTCCTGAAATGTTCTTAATTAACTTTGGGTCTTATATCCTAAATATGATATTGTGTCACAATCAAATTCACATTTGCCTCTGTTTATGGTCATCCCAACATTTTTTTAAAACTTGTTATCACATATTCTGTTTTTTGTCTTAATTCGTCTTTACTGGTGGCACCGAGGAAAATATCATCTTGATAAATAATAATGTTACTAATTTCGTCAGATAACACGTTTTCCATTGCCATCTGAAAAGTGGCACTTGCCGTTTTCACTCCAAAAGGCATTCTCGTCCATCTAAATAATCCTATGGAAATTTTTATTGTGGTAATTTCCTTGAATTTATCATCAATCTATATTTGATTATGTTGTAGTGTCCTCCCTCTAAAGAGTCTATGTTGGACTCTTCCGCCTACTATAAGATTAGTAGGAGAGAAGGCCTTGGGTGAACAGTCGAATAGATCTGTTCCCACTGTGTTGTCGAACTCTCTGCCTTGAGCAGAGCGGAACCCGGAAGAGGCTTTGCCGAAGAGCAGAGATTCGTCCGGGGAGGTAGACAGGCCCTGAATCCGTTCATGCTGGTTCTAAGGGAATATTTTTGGCGAGCCTACGGGCTAGGAGAACCCACGGTAAACTCGGCCTTGTGCCACATATATCCCTCGTGGTGGGCTGTTAAATATAACAGTCAAATAGATTGAATGCTGAGTCAACTGTCACACACTCACTAGTCGTGTAATATTCTTTTATTGTACTTGCACTTTAATATATGATATATCTGCAACAATTATTTTGTTATTTTTTTAACCATTTACTTGGTCACAACAGATTATAAGAAGATTTTAAATCATTTTTGTAAAAAAGCTTAAAGCCCGATAATTTGTGGATAGCGATTTCAATACCGGGAATAGGAAACGAATCCGAGCATATTTTATGATTTAGGCCCACGCGGTTAGATGTGGCATAAGGCCGAATTTAATTGGAGGCTATACGAGCCCGTAGACTCGGCCAAAAATAGACCCAGTAGAGGCACGTAGACCCAGTATAAAACGGGGTCGGGTAGCTGTTTCCCGAGACGAGACTCTGCCCTTCGACATAGCCTCGTCTGGGGATCCTCACTGCCCAGAGGCACAGAGTTTGACCAGCACAGCTGGAAACGAATCTTCAACTGCAGACCAACATACAGTATGTACTACTATATTTATGTGAAGGGGAACATGCCCATTATTGCCCGTAGGTATGCTGTAAACGTAGCAGAACTGGATCTGTTGAGTGCGCATTACACAAACAGAAAAATTATGGAAAATCGAATCTCCAAAACCATGTGAAAAGTTTCTTTCGAGGAAAATTCCTGCTGTTCTGCATTGCTGGAAGCTGGACTTTAACAAAAGAGGTGAGTGATAAACTTGAGGAGAAAAATACTATGATGCTCAGGGCTCTATTTAGGCGATCATGGGAAGAACGCAAAACAAGCAAGGGGTTCTACAGAAAACTGCAAATTACGGCGGGGTCTACTACAGAGGAGAAGGCTGCTATTCATTGGGCAAGTATGGAAGAGGAAAGAAGAGTTGTGAATTAAAGTACTCACGTGGGAGCCTAAACACGAAAAAGGGAAGAGAGGGATTCAATTGGAACATGTGTAGGTCAGGTAAGGAACGATTCTGGTTTGAGGTGTGAAGAACTAATGATGATCATTGTAGATATAGGAGAATGAGAGACACGATTCTGTGGTGTTCGCTTGCAACAGAAGATGAAGAAGAAAACTAATCCAACTTCTACAACTATCACCAATATTACTACTACTATTCTACTATTACTAATACTGCTACTAGAACTACTACTACTACTATTCTACAAATACTATTACTACTGCTACTACTAGTATTCTATTACTACTACTATTCAACTAATATTATACTACTACTATTCTACTAATACTACTACTAATACTACTATTCTACTACTACTACTACCATTAATACTACTACTACTCCTATAGTGTTCTTCCTTTACTTCTAGATGAAATACGCAATATCTGATTTTATTCTTTTTCATCGTTTTTGTTTTTTGTTCTTCACTTTTTTCATGTTCATACTTCCGTCTTTATTTTTCTTATTCTTTTCAAAGCGCCGTATTCTTTAAAGTTCTTGAAAATCTAGCGTCATGGACGTAAAATCCACTTCCTTTGTCATGAATCTTTAGCCTTTATGTGTGACCCGAATTCAATTTAAAATAAATCCGCTCCGAGTTTTCTAATGTTCGTTCTTTTCTTTTGTAAATATTTTTTTTGTATACAGCCATCCATTTTTTTTTTTTTTTTTTTTAATAAAATGGATTCATGCTGACGGCATTTTTCTGATTGCTTTCTTTTATTTAACAGGAAAGCATCTTAATAGCATGGACGTGATGATTAAAAATACGTCGATTCTGAATATTGAAAAATAATTTATCAATCCCAATAAATCCCAAATTTATTTGATGATATATTTTTACGTCCGTATTTTTGAGGCTTTCTGTTTTAGTGAAGTCATTAGTAAAGAAAGATTCTGCAGGGTTGCTTTTAAATTACGTTTTTACTTTTCGCTCTGTGGGCTTACAGCCATATCACGTTGAAATACTGGTTCTTGTACGCCCACCTAAGTTAAGCAAACGTCGAGCTTGGTCAGTACAAAGATGGGTGACCGCTGGGAATTCCAGGTACTTTAAGATCATATGTGCGGGTGGTGTAATGGATAATGGCTCTGAATTGTTTAATCGGAGAGCAGAGTTCCAGTTTCTCTTGGGTTCGTTATATTACGTGCAAATACCGTAGAGGAAAGGTATGAAACAAATCTCTTCTCAACCCCGATCTATGGGTTCATTAATAAGACTTGTAGCTCTAAAATCATTATTATTCCCCCCCCCCACCAAAAAAATAAAAAAAATTACAATCTGAAAAAATAATTTTCTGATTTTGAGTAGTCTGCGGGGTGTGGGTGATAAACGGTAGAAAACGAATCAATCAAGCCAAAAACCCAGCTGGGTGTGGTCGAAATACATGCCACACATACCTTCTAAAACAACCTCTTCTCAACCCCCAGCTATGTGTTCATTATTCAGAATTGTATCACTAAAATCATTATTATCTTCCACAAAAAAAAAAAAAAAAAAAAATCTTACAATCTAAAAAAATAATTTTCTGGCTTTGGGTGACCTGCTGGAATGGGTGTGATAAACAGTAGTAAAAGAATCAATCCAGCCAAAAACCCAGCAAATTACAGGGTGCTGTCGAAATGTATATATGTACGACCACCTAAGTTAAGGAAACATCAAACCTGGTCAGTACCTAGATGGATGACGGCTAGGAATACCAGGTGCTGTAAGCTTGGATGTGCAGGTGGTGTAATGGATAATGGCACAGAATTGGTTAATCTGAGTGCAGAGTTCCAGTTTCCCTTGGGTTCGTTATATTACGTGCAAATACCGTAGAGGAAAGGTATGAAACAACATTCTTCTCAATCCCCATCTATGGGTTCAATAATAAGACTTGTAGCTCTAAAATCATTATTATCCCCCCCCACCACCAAAAAAATAAAAAATTTTACAATCTAAAAAAAAAAATTCTGCCTTTGTCTGTGGGGTGTGGGTGATAAACGGTAGAAAACGAATCAATCAAGCCAAAAACCCAGCTGGGTGTGGTCGAAATACATGCCCCACATACCTTCTAAAAATGTCTCCGATGGTAAGATATTAGTGACAATGACGTCTTCATCTAGTTAATGTCTTACCATTTGGTTGGTTGATTTCGTTTAACGGCATATCAACCACAAAAGGTCATTTAATGAGGAAATCAAATATTTTAAATGCAACTGTATGCATTCCTCTACAGATAAAATGCATTGTTAGTCATTTTGCTATAAATATGCATTGTTGGTCATTTTACTATAAATATTTTTATTGGTAGTTTTTTTTATAGTTGTTTTATCTTTTTTTTGCTGGTATTTTTAGTATAAAATATATTTTTATACCTTCATAGAGTTTTGTTTTTGTTTGGGGTTTTACTATTTGCCCAAAGCTGGGACTCTAACAGGTGTTACCACTCCGGGTCAGCGTAGACCTGGGAACAACAGCAATTAAGAGTTGGTTTCACTCTCCTCAAAATATCCAATCTACTGATCATAGTTTGTCATACACAGGACTTATTTCCTTCTAATACGACAATTTCACATTTTAGTTGGTTGTATAAGATACTAACCGAGGTACCCGCCGTTACCCAGGTGTACATGGCTGTTACTGTATAACCGCAGCTCCTGTATGCCCGCAACCCCCTGTCTGGAAATGTCTGCTTGCACCCATGTTTGCATGCATAATCCCTTGGTATACTAAGCTACACCCCTCATCTTTATTTACGGTACGTTCTCAAGTATTTGATTGTTCTTAATAAAGGAATTCCGTCGATAAAACCTTCTGTGGTCATTGCTCGGGGTTAAATTGTTTCAGTGTTTTAGATATTCAGTAAATTTTCTAAAGCCATAATAACTTTCCAATGGTATAGCATTGTTAACAAATCTAATAATCAAACAAAAACCGGGATGAAACGTCAGAGCTTGATACAACTGCAAGTGAAAATTCGTTATTCTTTCTATTGTTTACTGTAAAGCTGCGTTTAATAAGAGGTTCTTCGGGAATTTTTCCCTTTTAAAGCTTCAATAATCTTTCTCAAACAATCTTTGCATCAACTGTTGTTCGAATGCCAACTTAGGATGGAATCATATATTGGCTAAATGGCAAAGCCGATTTGGAACCTAGTTTGTCGCAGATTTCGTCCACTTAAATGAAATAATGTAAACATTCACGTAAGACAACCTGTTTGTGATATGTAATTTATATGGAAAATTTCGAAAGCGTCAGATGAAAAAGCAGGTAGTTATAGCCAAAAAAACGTTTTTTTTAACAGTTTTACGTGATTTTTGGTTATACACTGAGGAGTGAGCAGGACTAAAATCACACTATCTTATTTCTTGCTTGATGGCAATTTTTTGCGAAATGTTTGAAGAAAATCAAATAAAAAGTGAGTAATTTATTCAAATTTTTATTTTAAGTAGTACCAAAAACCTGATATTTTCAGTTTTTCCAATTTTATTTTATGTGAAGCCAATGTCGCGGGAAAACTATCAAGCACTCTACATAAACCTCGTAACATGAACTATGTTCGGCATTAAGTGCAAAGAACATCAGCTCATCCAGTAAAAATTTTGTTCGCGTGTAACCTTGCCTTGGTTTTTGCAAAATGTCGTACTCAACTTCAGTTAATTTTTCTACTAAACCCGGGCGGGTGCCTGGAGATAGAAAAGTTGGTCTCTACGTTTGGTAAATTTGCAACATGTGTGTACAATTGCATCGAAATCTGTCGAAAAATGTGGACGTGCATAAATAGCATACACCCACACAAAGAGACAAACAGACAGACACGCACACATACAGGCATCTTCTGTTTTATAGATATAGATATCCAATTAATTCACACGTGATCCATTTTGTGGAAGGTATTTCTGGGAGGTATATTTGGGAAGTATTTCTGCCTCAATCCGAATTAAGAAACACAAAAATGTGGTTAGAAATTAAAAAAAAAGACATGATTAATTACTATGCAATATCAATGATATGGCACAATTTTCCCATATCTAAAAAGGTGACTTGAGGACACAGAGGCGTGGTGCTATAAAAGGATTCTGAGAATAAGATGGTAAGCGACCGATAAGTTTTAAGGGAAAAAACAGTTTACAAATGTCTATTGTCTCTTTCAGATCCTGAGTCTTTCTAGAACATATAGTGACAAAAGATTGATTAGAAAATTTCACACACACAAAGCATACTGTAGGCAAGAGAGACAGAAGTAAAAATCGAATGACATACCTAAAGAGTTTTTGCAAATGACAGAAAAGAGAGCTAAAAGTCAAACTTTGTAAGGGCTACAAAACATAGGAAGATTTGGAGAGCCATGATCTCCCACCTCCTGAAGAGACACGGCACCGAGAAGCAGAAAATTTCGTTAATGAAAAGTTCGATTACTTTCCTGTTCATAGTTCTTTTTCAGCGGGTGTCAATTTTGTAGTACGATGAGAAAATCTTCCGGAATCCTGGAATATTTTTGCAACACGCTGATGCCTGTTGAAATCCTCACAGTATCGAAGAAATTTGAATAAGCGGATTTGTTTGGAAAAATACTTTGAAATAACACTAATAAACCTTTAATAATTTAATTTAATTTTATAGGACCTCATGGTAAACAATATTTTTAAGAAAAGTTATTTTTTCTTTCTTTCTTTTTAATAGCGAAGAATAAATTCTTAGTATTTCTTACGCTTGAGAATGCAACATACAACAGGCTATACGTAAATATTTCTTTCTGGAGTCAAATTCCAGCATTTGGCCTTGTGATTTGTTTATAGTTCTTGCAAACGCATGGCGAACTCGAAACTGAATTCTTCTATATAAAACTAAAATATATGCAAATATATGGCATTTTTATTAAATAGGTATTTGTTATTTTAATTATGAAATTGTTTTTAAAATAGTAGGAGTATTTCTATGTTAAATAATTATTATAGCAACCTACCCTTAATAGTAAAGGACTAGTCCGTACCTCATAAATACTGCGCCTCAAGAGGAAGCAGAGAGGCAGGCAGAGAGAGTGACAGTGTGAGTCAGAGTTCTGAGTCAGTCAGAGACAGAGTCGCGTCAGACGATTACTGTAAGACATTGGAATAGTGATACTTCGAGACACCATAGTTCTCTCTAACCTAACCTGATTATTATTACTAACACTTCTACTCTTTTCTACATATATTCTATTTGTAATATATCTGTGTTATCCCATACCTGTGTTCGAGTTATTCTTCATTGGTTCTACCTTGGACCATCACCGTGGTACAAGGACCTAGACCATAACAGATAGACATAGAGATGAGACAGAGAAAGGAAATTGCGTGAATTTCTAGGGAAGATAAAAAAAGAACTAACTATTAATTTTAAAAAGACAGGATGTATGATTGACAGCTAAAGGGGCACCTCAAGATTCGAACTATACTATTAATTATCAATCAATCAGTTATGTGCCATGCGTGATACACGCTTAGTCGATCATGTATCTTTCGATACATAACTGACGAAGCAGATCTTTTCACGCAGTAGGTTGCCATTACAGAGTCAGTGAGTGAGTCAGGCAGTCGGCCAGTCGGTGAGTGTGAGTCAGTCAGAGACAGAGTCGCGTCAGACGATTACTGTAAGACATTGGAATAGTGCTACTGGTCGAGACAACATAGTTCTCTCTAACCTAACCTGATTGTTATTACTAACACTTCTACTTCTTTGTACATATTCTGTTTGTAATATATCTGTATTATTCCATACCTGTGTTCGAGTTATTCTTCATTGGTTCTACCTTGGACCATCACCGTGGTACAAGGAACCTGGACCATAACAATAATAAAACTTTATTATTTACAAGAAAATTATTGAAAATTTATTGTACTAAGCCACAAACACTAGTAAAACCAAGTATATTTTGTAACTCCTACTTCCCCAAATTTTGTTTCGATCGGTCAATGTATGGCTATTATATAGGGTGTGATGGACGAACGGACAAATGGAATCACAGAATTTTATATATAGAAGACGAAACTAATCATAATGACCAAAGAATTTTATTTAGTATCCAAGACATGTTTCAAAGCGCTGATAGGCGACACTTGATTCTTAGCCTGTTTAAAAAAACAAGTTCACTGCCTAGATATTAGAAATGAGTGAGCATTGCAACTTTTGTATGCATTATTTTCTCGCTTTTTATATCTCTCTTCGTCTATATGCGATCAACGGTCATTTAGCACAGATGTGTGTATGTAGAAATGCCTGGGTCGGCGGCCAGGCCTATAGTAAGCCCATTAGGAATGTTTGAACCCTTAGCCTTCATTAAGCTGTCCAGTTAGTTGAATGAAAACTGATGTAACACCTGCGGCTTGACAACATCCAATGATGTTGACGGGTTCTTCTTTTCTGGATTACATGCTGTTCCTGTTCAGAGAGTGGTATTGACTCGGTGCGAAGTCTTTCTCTGCTTCACGAAGCTCATACACATGCATTGCTTGATCGCTTAAGTCCCAAACGAGGCTGTAATGATAAATTGCGACGTCTTATTGGACAACAAGATGGTAGCCATCACACACACACACGAACACGCCCACACACACACACACACACACACACACACACACACACACATATATATATATATATTTGAGATTGGACACTGACATCAAAACTTGAGTCGGGGCAGTCTTTTTCATGCTTAAACGCAGGCATGAAACAGACTATCGCCACTCTACTTTGACCTCCGTGTCCAATCTTCTATTTACAAAATCTCTATACATGAAAATTGAGTACTTTTACTCATGAATATAGCATACCTTAAAACTATATTTTTATCATATCTATCTATCTATCTATCTATCTATCTATCTATCTATCTATCTATCGGTATCTCCAATAATTCACTAAAAAATTAGTATAGCATAATGATAAAAGGCCCTAAACTTTATAAAAACAAAGTTTTATCGCTAAAATGTTTATGTTATTATTAAGAGAAAAGAACAAAGTATTTTTAATTGTTTTAAAATAAATTTTCCTTCTCTCTAACACGTTCTAAATTTGGGTAAAAAATCTCGTTTTTTTTTTTTTTTTAACTTTGTACCACTTGTGGTAATGGTCATTTTAGTGTAGTAGCTTCCTGGGGAAACCCATTAATTTGAAAATTCTTGCAAAAATTAAATAATTGACTGATTTTAATGAAACGTTCAGGACTTATTAAAATATGAATGACTTTATTTTTGAAATTTTTATTTTTCTGAAAATCTTGGTAAAAATATATTTTTTACATCTGTTATATAACTATAACTTAAGTTTATGAAATTTTCTAGAATTTCAAACAGTTCGCAAATTGTTTTATATTACTTATAGGCAGGACTCCTTGGAGAAATTAAATCACCAATTTTCTTTCACAACTACTGCCAACTTCTTTTACAAGTCTGCTCCAAATCGTAAAATAAAAACGGCAATAAGACTATCTAATTATCTAATTAGATAGGCTTTTAATTGATTTTATGAATAATATACATTAATGACATTATTATCTGAAGAAAAAAAATTCCATGAATAAAGAATTTTTACAAGAATTGTTTGTTTGTTTTATATTTTTCATTTTTCTTTAATTTAAAAATTCTTCTAAACAGAGTATGGGGTAGGTTATTATGTTTTTAAGTGAAGACTATATTTACTAAGCGAAAGTTAGAAGCTTAATACAAATAATGCTACCAAAACTTTTTACCATAATTAAAAATATTTTTTGTGCATAAAAATGTTATATTTTGTTTAGTATGATATCTCATAAGTGACATTATGGTTTAAAGGTCACATGTTTCAAGGCTTGTCTCATTGGAGAATGCCCTTTGACATATAAAAGTCTTCTCTCACTCTCAGTTATTAAATTAAAAATTAAATTGAGATAATAACATTATCTCATTTATCAATTTAAACAATTAATAACTGAGTGAGATATTTTAATTATTATAATAATAATATTTTTATCCGTTATTGTCTCAGTTATTAAATTAAAAATGTAATAACTTAATGTAATAGTTATAATTAATAAAATTAGTTATCATTATCTTAGCTAATAAATAATGAAAGAGATAGAGATAACTCAATAATGTAAGAAATTTTTGTAGTGTTTGAAATTATTATTAGAAAAAAAAACCGTTATATCACTTTTGATGCACTATACTAAAACTGTCAACACATTCAGCCATCAAATTATCGATGGAGACGTGAAAATAACAATACACCGATGTCATGAAATGTTTGTCTCAAAAATTTTATGCTATAAGTAAGTGATATTTGTTTCAGAACAGATTAATCTAACTTTAAATTTGCCAATTTTATGAAATTAACGTTTCAGAAATGTATATTTTATTTTAGCGGGATTTTCAAAAAGGAGAAAAATAAGTTTTGTCTAAATTTCTCTAAAAACGTTAAAAATGGCCGTTTCGATTTGTTTTTCGGAAGAATTGACTAAAAATCTTTGAAATTTCTATTTGAAATACTCCAGGGTATTTTTTTCTGGAATTAGGAAATTTCATCTTTTATCTTTCAATTGAAGCTGGGGGAAAGCTGCGAAAAGGATTTTTCCTTTACGAAAAATACATTTAAACATTAGGTATACCTTAGGTTTACGAATTTTTGGAGGTACCTATCT
>OZ038496.1:50703060-50770560 GCA_964036315.1 Acanthosepion esculentum
ATATAATCAAATATTAGTGTTAGTCTGTATAGTGTCATAATATTCCGGATTTTCAATAGATCTTTTAATATTATTGAAGCTTTGCTGCTATATTCAACGCCTTTTAAAGACTATATACTCTATTAGATGAATCTCAGACGTGGAGATGTCATTTACAGTTTGTATAGCTCCTAAGAATTCCAAGAAAATTGATTTTCAACTGCACACTGTTGAACATTTTCAGTCAACAGAATTTGATTTCCAAAAGCGAAACAAACCAAAAAGGCATCAGAAATAAAGAGGGGTGAGGAGCAATGCAACATCAATATAATATATAGGGTGACCCCCCCCCAAAAAAACGGGAACTTTTTAACAATCCAATAAAACCAATAGTGATGGAAGAAAAATATTTAATTCATAGTCATTGAAACCTTAAAACATGCCATTTAAGAAACATTTTTTAAAAGATTACGTCCTGTAGATGGCGTCCTCCTGTACGAATGCATTCTTGAAATCTGCTGTTGAGATTCCTCATTGACTGCTGCAACATCTCAGCTGGGATACTGTGAATTTCATTCTCGTTACTACAATAGCGAAATGTTTACTTGCTCAAGGTCAGCGTCTCGCAGTGTTGCCACTTGCTCATGTCTGGCAATACGCACTTCAAAAATTCCCGTTTTTTTGGTCACCCTGTATAACAGTGAATGCTGGGTAATTTCCTCACAGATAAAGCGGAACCAAGGCAACAAACTTGTGGTTCTACAGAAGGATGCTGAGAATATCACGTACGGTAAGCAAAATGAAACTTTAAAGGAAATTAGGAACTAAAGGGAAACTTCTTTCTTTTAAGCATTTCATCCCAAGCAAAGCTGGAGTGCCACTAGTAAACAAGAGGCTACAGAGTTTGTAAGTAAGGGAAAAGACTGGGTATAGGGGGGTGAGGAAAGGATAAAAAGAAGAAAGGAAGAAGATATAAAGGAGAGCAGGGATCAAGGCAGCAGAAGATGTCGATTGACATTACTTTTAAATTTTTGAAGATTATAGTTATCAGGGAAGCAATTAAGTGCAAAGGAGTTCCACTGTCGGGAAGTGCGAGAAAAGAAGCTGTTGGAGTAGAAGAGGCGGTTATATTTAACTGTTTCGACAGTAAAAGAGTGGGACTGAGATGTCTACCCTGTAGCACGTTTAAACTCATGCAGTCGGGGCACCACTGAAAAGAGCTCGTCAGATGCCATGAAAATATTTATAGAAAAGTCAGAGGGAAGCCGCATTACGTCGGTGAGAAAGTCGAGACCCCAAGTCAGGACCGATCACATTGCATATCCGTCTTGTCGAGAACCTCGAGGTGAACAACGGGAACATCAGTCCATATATGGCAACAGTATTCCATTCATAGACGAATGGTAGGTTTGTAGATGTAAAGGCTGGACTCAGACGAGAAAAATCTTCTGGCGCGAAACAGAGAACCAATTTTCCTTGCGGTAGATGCAACTACTTAGAATCAGATTTTTTATTACTTGGAAAAGTACCGAGGAAAATTTGACTGGAGAATTTGCTACTAACAGAAAAAACTGAAGGCAAGTGAGACAAGGTGAACTGTAAGTAACCTACTTAAGGAACTTATATAAATTGACGGCAAAAGTCGAACTAGGGGATAGTAAAAAACAAAAAACAAATATAGCTATACATTGGAAAGCTGTGGAAAGTTCAAGATCGCCCACGTCCCAAAGAGACACGGCACATAAAATAAGAAGTATATTCATAGCCATTTTCTTTCATTCCCTACTTCACAAGAAAAGAGAAAAAAATCTTTATTTGAATATCTGCAGATTAGCAGAATCTCAGACATGCAGATGTCTCTTGCAAGAATGCCAGGAAAAGTGGTCTTCAATAACAGTTGAACAGATTAGACCAGTTATTCTTAAGCCTTTTGTTATCATTCAATGCCTCCTGAATCAGATTAAAAAAATATATCTGAATTCATCTGAAGATTTATTAGAACGACCCAATCAATTTAGAATGGCCGTTTCTTTCTTGGGCAAGAATATTCATACGATCGATGGTACAAATGAATCAATCTCAATGTCCACTTTATATTGACCTTCGCGTAAATATTCTTGGGAAAGGTATGAATTTATTTTTTGGCCCTGTGTATTAATTAGTAACACTTTCATAACTAAATCATTATTGCAATCAAAAATATTTTCTGTCTTTAAATAACCTGGAAAGGTTTGATAAACCGTAAAATGAATCTATCTATCTATCTATCTATCTATCTATCTATCTATCTATCTATCTATCTATCTATCTATCTATCTATCTATCTTAATCTGGCCATTTTCTTTCTTTCTTTCTTTCTTTCTTTCTTTCTTTCTTTCTTTCTTTCTTTCTAATTCTGTTATCTATTTATCTATCTGTCCGTCTACCTTAATCTCTTCATTTTCTTTCTTTTTTTCTGAGTATCTCATTCTGTTAATTTTCTATCTATCTATCTATCTATCTATCTATCTATCTATCTATCTATCTATCTATCTATCTATCTTATTCTGTTCATTTCCACGCTTTCTTCTTTCTCATTATTTCCATTATTTATCTATCATTATATATATCTATATCATTCTGTTCATTATCTATCTATCTATCTATCTATCTATCTATCTATCTATCTATCTATCTATCTATCTATCTATTATTATTAATTAACGTTATTTTTGTTACTGTCGTAGTTAAAGCCATCATTGACGATGTATGGTTCTCAGATTCTTTTTTGTCGGTCGTCAAATGTTGTTTTTTCCTGGTAAATTATGGGGGAATAATGGATAATGGAAACCAAGGAAAAGGAAGTGTTGCTTTGCTGTTGGAAGGAAATTGTATTTTCGTAATATCATTTTCCAGGAATTGTATTGTTCTTTATCAATTGACTGATAGCAGAGAGCTAAGTTATTAGAGTCAAGGTAGATTGGTGGTTTGAGAAAAAATAAGACAGGATAATAAATAAAAAAACAAAGAAAAATTAACTTTCTTTATATTTGTGGAAGTTGGAGGAAGTGAAATCGATTTTGAAAATAAAATTTCCTTTCGAGAAGAAAATCGTCAGTAAACAAAGCTAACATAAAAGACCAGGAAGCGAATAATAGATTTTAAACAATTTTTTATCTTCATATTATTTTTCAAGGATAACCAATTGACTCACCTTCGACAGCACTAAACAAAAAACAAAAAAAAACAACCCGACCCCAAAACAAATAAGAGGCATTCTTCTTTTTTCTATGTGCCATATGACTTCATTATGTTGGCGATCATAGCGCTCCACAATTTCCATTAGTTCTGGGTATGACGATGACCTACATCTGGCAGCGAGGCTTCTGATCGGGAGATTTGAAGTTTGAGGAGCGTGGAACAACGTTTTAATACTGTTGTTCCCAGGTTCACCCTGACTCGAGCTGGTAGTACGTGTTAGGGTCCCAGCTACGGACAAATAGTGAACGCCTAAACAAAAACAAAAGTCTATGTAAGTATAAAAAACATTTTTATAATAAAATTATCAACAATAAATTTTATAGCAGAATTATCAACAATATATTTTATAATAAAATGACCAACAATACATTTTTCTAGCAAAGTGACAATCAATATAATATTAAAAATGTATAAAAATACATTTTTATAGTAACATTATCAGCAATACATTGTTATTAAAAGAATTATCACCAATATATTTTTATAGTGAAATTACCAGAAATACATAAAAAACAACAACAATGCATACCGGAAAAGTATAAAATTATGTACAAAATATCTGTAGTTGAAGGCATGAAAGTTTGTTCAAAATAAAGGGTGGTCCGAAAATCTTGTCACTCCCTACCTCACTTCCAAACTGTAGGAGCTCGTGTTAGGGATACGAAATAGAAAATTATGTTATATAGGAGTGACAAGACTTTCGGACCATTCTCTCTATGTCGCTGAAGCCATATAATTGTATACAAAATATTACCAGAAATAAATTAAAAACACCAACAATACATAACTGAAAAATATAAAATTATGTACAAAATATCTGTAGTTGAAGGCATGAAAGTTTGTTCAAAATAAAGGGTGGTCCGAAAATCTTGTCACTCCCTACCTCACTTCCAAACTGTAGGAGCTCGTGTTAGGGATACGAAATAGAAAATTATGTTATATAGGAGTGACAAGACTTTCGGACCATTCTCTATATGTCGCTGAAGCTATATAATTGTATACAAAATATTACCAGAAATAAATTAAAAACACCAACAATACATAACTGAAAAATATAAAATTATGTACAAAATATCTGTAGTTGAAGGCATAAAATTGTGTTCAAAATAAAAGGCGGTCCGAAAATCTTGTCACCCCTACTACATTTCCAAAATGTAGGAGCTTGTGTCAGGCATCTGAAACAGAAAATTATATTATGTAGGGATGGGAAGACTTTTGGACCACTCTCTATATGTAGCTGAAGTCATGTGTATACAAAATATTTAGAGATCAATATAAAAGAACCCATATGCTGCTAAGCAAAGTCAAGCACAACATTTTTTGTCTTTTGTAGCTCTTAATAACTTTTGTCTTTTTGTCATCTCTTCTATACCCTGTTCTACTCATTCACTCAATCTCACCAGGTGGGGTAGGCATTGATTTCCAATATGTCTCTGACCGTCAATCTGTACTTTTCTAAGTCCTTTTCCCTCATTATATGACCCAGAAATGTCACCTGTCTCTTTTTCTAGAAGTGTTCTTTTTGTTACCACTGTCTGTAGAAATTAGTCGTTGCTCACATGTTCGGTCCATTCTCATTAGACTTCGATAGAAACACATTTACGTTGTTTCAAGTCTTTTCTTCGCCCGTAGGGAGATTATCCAGCATTCACTCTCATATAGGAGAACTGATATGACATAACTGTTTAGTACTCTGTTTCGAACGATATTTTTTCTTCATACTTTGAACAATTTCTGGGAGGCATCATTCGCTGTCATTATTATTTTTAAAGCTTTGCAAGACATAAAAAGCATTAAGCTACAAATTCAGTCCAGGCCCCAGAGATCATATCTCTCTCATGGGAGGGAGCTATACTTAATCCCTAACATTTGAGATGTCTCCAAAGACAAAATGCCAAAGGGACATAACTGTTTTGGGCGTTTAGTTCAATGTACGCGTTTGAATCTCATTGCACGCACAGTCTTGTATCAAATGATTGGTCGAAGCGTTTACTCCGATCATTTGTGAATATCTATGCCAATGATACAATGGTATATTGGTGCACCTCCAAAACACTAGATGACCAGAGCTTCACAGCTGATCTCTCCTCTGAACTAGCTCTAACAGCTCAGTGTGTGTGTGTGTGTGGGGGGGGGAAACTGACTGGCACATTCAATGTCTCGAAAACTAAACTAGTGGCATTCTACCATCACCAAGTGGATTTTGAATTTTTTTTTTTAAGCGTATCACCCCAAGCAAGGCTGGAGGCCACTATCACGCAAGGGGTTATAGAAGGGTTGGAGGAAGAGCAGATAGGAGTGGTAAAGGAGAGGATGTGGAGAAAGAGAAAGACAGTGGATCGATCAAGGCAAGGGGGTTACAGAAGATTTGGAGCGAGAGTAGATAGGAATGAAAGGTGAAAGGATGTGGAGAAGGGAAGTGGATAGATCAAGGCAACTGGAGATGTCGATTGACGCTACACTTAAACCGTTGGAGATTGTATTTGTCAGGGAAACAGTAATAGGGAAGGGAGTTCCACAGGCGAGATGTGCGAGACATGAAGCTATTGGAGTAGAAGAGACGTCTACATCTAACAGTTTCAACGGTGAAGGGGTGGGAACGGGATGCCAGCCTCGTAGGACGTTTAAATTCATGAGGCCTAGGGACAAGCGAAAGCAGCTCCTCGGAGCAATTACCGTGAAAGTATTTGTAAAAAAGACAGAGCGAGGCAACATCGCGTCTGTGAGAGAGCGACTGCAGACGAGATGACAGATCAGGGCCAATCACATTGTGTTCTCTTAGGGAAGATCCGTGCTTTGAAACTTTCTCAACTCACATCTCAAGTGGAACTCGTACATACGATCCGTCTCAAAAGATAGTGGAAATATAATCTGTTCCCTGTATCGCCGCAGTAAGTACTTGACTCCTGCTATCCTATACTTTTACAAGAACCATATCAGGCTGAAAATGAAGCATTTCTGCCATATATGGATAGGAGCTGTCCAGTTTTCAATTTCCAGATAGAGTCCAAAGGCCTTTCTGCGCTCTTGTGGGCGATAACCTATTTTCTACCCTACAGCCACTTCTCCACAGACGAAATATCAGGGAATTACTGGAGCGGTACTGTGAACCGACTATTTTCCCGGTATCTTTAACGGTGGGCCGTATGTAAGAGTTTCTCTTGATATCTGTGTTTAGCAAGATCACGGGTCCTCCCAGAGAGAACACGTCACGATAGGTAACATTCAGGTTCCGCTCGGTGATAGCAATTGATCGTATATTGGAGCTGGACTTGTGGTCGAGGTGTGTTTGAGACCCAATATCCCCACAAAGCACGGGGCCTCCTCGAGGGGAAATCTGCTCATTTTGATCGGCGATGAAGGACTATAACCAGTTTGGTTTTATAGGCATCATCCTCATCATTATTATTATTATTATTATCCCAACCATTATATGCTGCTTTCTTCTGCCTCTACTTGCTTTCAATATGCCCTGGGAGTGTCAAATATTCCAAGCCCTATTCCAAGCTCATTATGCGCCCTAGAAATTTCATCTTTTTCTGATGTTAAATATAAGTATTCTTTGTGTTCAGTTTTTTCTAAAACTTCGTCATTGCCCGCTTGTTTAGCACATAGTATTCTCAACATCCTTCAGCAAAAAACCCATGATGAGGTTATTGCGGCTGTAGCTCAATGATTGGAGAGCAGTTCATTGAGGATCACATTCTCTCTTTCTTGTGCACTTTGCTGACTTTTACATTTCATCACAAAGAACTGATTATTTGAACACTGTTCAAAAATAATTGTTCGAAAAGAATTATTCGAAATTATACTAAATAATAATCATTCAAAATTCAAAATTCTTTACAGTATTTACATTATTCGGACTATTGTCCTCATCTTTGTCGCCATATTTGTCACAACGTTTCGGCCGTTGTACGCTCCGGCCTTCTTCAGGTGGTTGGAATTTCAAACCGAACCCTTTATTTCGATCACTGGGGTAGACTGTTCTAGTTCCACGAGCCATGTTTGATGGATGTCAGTTATCAGTTATCTCCTGGTAATTTTCCCTCTGAAAGTTCTCCACTGCCTGAACCGGGTATTGAACTCACACTCTTTGGGTCTGTTACTGGTTCGGTTTGAAATTCCAACCACCTGAAGAAGGCCGGAGCGTACAACGGCCGAAACGTTGTGACAAATATGGCGACAAAGATGAGGACAATAGTCCGAATAATGTAAATACTGTACATAATACCTCATCTCAGAAATATAGACAGACTCAAAATTCTTTATTGTAATAAAAATGTAAAAATTAAAAGAGGAAATACACAAATGATAATTATTCGAAATACAGATATCGTTAATAAAACAATTTCGTGAGAAAAATCCTTATAGCCTTAAGTTATAAATTATTGCACACAAATAGACAACTACTGAAAAGGACTCGTTAAAGGATGCCACTAATTTTATAAATTTTCCATTTACGGTATTTCTTGGCGCTCTTGATATTTTGGTAATCAGCACTTTTGCAATATGTTCTCTTTTAAGAGCGTCTAAGAATTTCTATATTGTTGGATGATGGGATGACACTTACTGCAAGAAGCCCTATGCCATCCTTAAAGGGCGTTATTAGTTCTAGGTAAACCATCACTGACTTTCTCAGAGCAAGATCACATACGTATTTCAAACAAATATTTCGAATAATTATAATTTAATATAATTATCCTTTCGATTAGATTTCATACAAACAATTTAGAATTCGAATAAATGTCTTTTGAATAATTGTCTTCGAACAATTTTCTCGTTAAGCAAAGAAGTAGATCGATTTTGAATCAAACAGAAACTTCATGCATTAGGTTGTTGTGAAAATAATGTCCAATTTTAGAATAAACATTTGATGTTTTAATATATTATTAAAATATTTGCACAACAATATATAACTAAATATTAACGATTGAAGTGTCCTCTTTGTAAATGTTATAATAGTCTTGCTCAAAGCTTAACTTAAAGCATTTTAAACCTTCACCTGAGATGAGTTTACATTTATAGCCTGATTAAAGCTTGATCATAATGCTTCTGAAACTGCTTCTAACATTATCACAGCATACGATGAAGGATCCACTTGTGATCGAACAGTAGGGCTCTGCTTTCTGAAGTTCCGCAATGGCGATAACTTGAAGATCAAGGTGGTAAATCTAAAACAAAAACAAAACCCACGTCAAAGCTTCAGAAAAATGTCTCAGATAATGGATGCCAGTATTTCAATAATATTGGAGCATCTCAAGAAAATTGGCAAGGTGAAGAAATCCGATAAATAGATTCTATATAAACAGATAAATAGTTTGATGTTTTGAAGTACGTTCGATGCTGCGTCTGTGAAATTCGAACGATCTGTTTATTGATGAAATCGTAACTTGTGATGAGAAATAAATCCTTTATAACAATCATACATGATTGCTGAATTTCTTGATCACACGATGAAAGAGCCAATCACTTTAAAAAACATAAATAGCACTAACAGAGAATTATAGTGACTGTTCCATGGTCCTCTTTTGGCGTTGTCTATTACAGCTTTCTGGAATCTAACCAAAGCATCACTGACGAAGTTTACTACCAGCAAATGGATGAAATGGGCATTCAGTTAAGCAAAATACGACCGCTACTGGTTAATCAACGAGGTCTAATTTGGCTTCATGACAATGCTTTGCAACAATGGTGCCAGGATGACACTGCACGCTTGTCGACTCGGGATACGAGAATTTGTCACATCTACCATATTAACCTGTTCTCTCGCACACCAACTCCGACATTTTTAGACAATTAGGCAATTTCTTAAGCCCAAAGATATTGTGATGCAATGAAAATGCAGAAACGGCATTCAAAGATTTCTTGATATCCAAACCGTTAGAGTTTATTTGTAAAGGCATAAATAACTTCCTAACTAGATAATGATCGCAGAAATACATAGATTTTTAGGGTTCCTATTTAAACTGATTTAATCACCGTTTAAATACGTTAGTTAAGAAATAAAAGTTGATTCTAAAATCGGACATTATTTTCCGAACAATCCAACGTAATAAAAATAATGCAAATTTGCATTCTCATCTTCGTTGGATATTATTAAAGACTTTCACTTTTTATCACTGGTAATGATCCTAACCCTTAACATTTTGACCAAGCTTAGAAACCTTTTCAAGTTCTTGGCCTTGTTTTCGATGTGTCACTTGTATTGAACTGCTTCGATAATTCTCCTGCAGGTTGCGTAGGTTCTTCCACTCGAACAATTTGCAGAATCTTAATATTGACAGGACTTGATTGCCCAGATCGATAGGTGGGTGTAAGTGGAAAAAAATTCCGCGCAAATACCGTTGGGAAATATATGAATGCATATCTTATCCCCTCCGCCCGCTATGGGTTAAATAGCTAGCGCAAACTGTGTCCTATGCCTTTGGTTGGGAAGTAGTCTACCGAATAAAGATACGACAACCTACTGCGGGAAATCGCCCTAGTAAGCCATGAATCAAAAGTGACATGATCGCCCAAGCGTTTATCAAGTGTGGCACTTGACTATATTTACACACACACACACACACTAAGTCAATTATTTACTTGAAATATAATTCCAATTAAATACAGGTTATCGTTGATTTTGTTGAATACCGTGCCCAATATTCTAAAGAGAGAGAGAGAGAGACAGAGACAGAGACAGAGACAGAGAGACAGAGAGACACACACACACACACACAAACAGTTTAATGTTGCGTTTTTTAGATCATATTAAATACGTGACTAAAAGCTTCTATGTAAAATCGAACCTAGTATATAATCTGTCTGTTGTTAGACAGACTTGATCGGCAGACGCATAACATGAACTCAGTTTCACTTACACGCACGTATTTGTATCTGTGAACTCAACTACCAACAACCCTCCTCATTTTTCGAATAGAATGATTTTTTATGTGTCTGTCGAACCACAGACGGATTACACTGCGTGCTCCATTAGCGTTAAACATTTAGTTAGGCATTGGCTTTATACTCTTTCTATCTATCTATCTATCTATCTATCTATCTATCTATCTATCTATCTTATTCTCTTCATTTTCTTTCTTTATCTTTCTATCTTATTCTCTTCATTATCTATCTATCTATCTATCTATCTATCTATCTATCTATCTATCTATCTATCTTATTCTCTTCATTTTCTTTCTTTATCTTTCTATCTTATTCTCTTCATTATCTATCTATCTATCTATCTATCTATCTATCTTATTCTCTTCATTTTCTTTCTTTATCTTTCTATCTTATTCTCTTCATTATCTATCTATCTATCTATCTATCTTATTTCTTCATTTTCTTTCTTTATTTTTCTATCTTATTCTGTTCATTATGTATGCATCTATCTATCTATCTATCTATCTACTGACATATATCTAGATAGATATCCATATATGCCTTTTATATATGTTGACAAATATATTCTTTGTATGTTATTATCTAGTTGACATGGGGGAGAACAATACAATACAATAATATTATAGTGAATAGTTCTAATTTGAAATAGACGCAACTTTTTATTCATTTATTAAAACTGCGTGTATTGCGTCTATCGGCCGACAATAAGTAAATTAAATGAGGCGACTATTTCAAATAGGAAGTATCCACTATATACCTTTTAAATTAATCAAATATCAGATAAAATATAAATTCATTAATCTCTTAGAATATATATATATATATATATATATATATATATATATATATATATATATATATATATATATATATATATACACACAAGTAGAGCAATACATATTTATTAGAAACTGTTACAATGGAATATGCAAGTTACCGTGACAAAACTGCACATTTGTTTCGATGTCCAAAAGACATCTCGTCAGATGGCTAACTTGCATGTTCCATTGTAACAGTTTATAATATATAATCGCGATGTCTGTTGGCTTGCTATTGAGTGAGTGGGACTGTGTTTCTCTCCCCGGGCCCTTCGGCTGGACGGACGGTCTGGTCAAGATACTCAGTATCTGGTTCGGTCTCGGTCTTCAGCTGGAGACTAACTGGTCAGAGGTTCGGAAGGAGATCGAGTAAGTAATGCGTCGTGCGTCTGTAGACTCTAAGGAATCTTTCTTTGAATGGGAAGGCGTGTGTTTCGCACACTATACTCGATTCTCCTTTACCGGCCGAACGAGATGATTCGTTGGAACATCATGAGTTCTGCTGCCTCCTTCATATTGAAGGCAGTCTGAGAATGCCGACTGTTGAGACTCGTCAACATACGGCCCGCTTAAATTTTCTGGAATGGATGTGTGCACAAGAGGAACGATGAGGGTGAATTCTGGAAGGAAGACGCTCGCCAATCTTGGAAAGTGTGCGTACGGGCGAGGCGGATCAAACCGATAGTGTCAAGACGAATGCTTCTTTTATGAGGAGTGTCAAAGCGCGCTGCGCTGCTTAATACACGTGAAGGATCGCCTCTTTGATACCCAGGCATTGTCTCTCGAGTGATGGTGATGGTGGAAGCTAAAGACAAACTTCAACTTAGCCTTACGAGCCAGGACTTCGCCCCGTCTCGCCTTGAGTGCTCGGGTTGAAATGTCTCAGTAATGAAGAGGACTCACTCACTTGTCTGGTGTTACGAGGGACTCTCTGGGTCGGCAAGAAGCTTTACGAAGTGGGGCTAGCAGTTTAGACGGAGTGCGTGCACTGCAGGGTTGGGGGTCTATTGGACACTCCTTCTACCACAACAGTGTCGTGCGCCCGTTGTGCAGGCTGATTGAAGGCTATATTGTTCGCGTCTTGTACGAAAGGTTTTTCGCCTGTGCCAATGGGGTATCGCTACTCGAACAGATCAGTACTACAAGCTCTTGCGTCTGCTCGGCATTATGCATATCATGTTATGAACGACAAAGCAGAAGATGTTTTATGGAGGTGAGAAGTTTTATTCTCAACTAGTCTCTTTGAGGAAAGGGCGCAACTCTCTTCGTCGAAACTCGACAAAAGGTGGGTGAGTGTTTCACGCTTGGTGCGTGTGAGAGGTTCTGAGCTAACTTGGTTGTTGGTTGCGACTTACGAAAGAGGATTTGGGGCCTCTAACCGAACCACCAGTCATCCCAGCCCATGTTTAAGATATTTTAAGACATTTTGATTTTCAGTTTTTGGCCTAATATTTCTCCTTTCAAACATAGCTTGGTATGCAAATGCATCGACCGTCACCATTCTTTTCGTCCTCCATTTTTTTCTTCTGTCTATCGTCCACTTTTTAGGTGACAGACGTCTTTGTTTTCTGGTGAGATCAGATATTCTTCGTGTCTGTTCTTTGGCACCCAGTTAACAAACATCTGCCACACATTGCTTTCTGTGAGTCGTCCCGACACTAATACCTTTTGTTATTTTCTTCTATCTCTATCTATAAAAGGCAGGATGTGTTTGTGTGTGTAACGAATGCACGGCCGCAATTTTCGACGGATTTACACCAAAATTTACATGCACATGCTCCAAGTTAGCGAAAAAGTCCAAGACCGACTTTGCATTTCCCAAATCCCATCGATAGTGAAATAATCGATTTTTTCATGCTTCTACGGCAGTTTTCATGTAGTTTGCGGCCATTTTCTACTGGCCAGCGTGAGAGCCAACAGCTGACTGACACGAATGTTAACTAACATGCTAGTATGCAAAAAAATCGATAGCTGCATTCGTCACAAGTGGGAAAAATTTAAATCTGCATGGCACTATACTCCAATTGGCTCATTCGCTTGCTTAAACCCAACGTTGATTCTGATTCTGAGTGGGTTGGGTGTGAAAAAGTATTTGTTGTTAACATTCTTTTTTCATTTTCGTTTTGTGTTCATTTTGTTTAGTTCTTTTTTCGTAACAGATTTAATGTTTAGAATAGAGCTTAGAAAAAATTCGCAGTGTGAGATAGGCAAGAAGTAAGGCATGTAGCAACATCAGCACGGCAAAGGGCACTCCTTTAAAGGCAAGGAAGGGCAAAAATATTGATATCAAGTGATAGCGATTGCTGTATGTGTAGTACAATTTTTGAATCAAGCTCGGGCAACACCGGGCCATGCTGCTAGTATATAGCTCACATTGTATATATTCATTGGGTTCAGAGGATTACCTCTTCCTCGTGAATTGTTTAAATAAAATTTCATGCTAGGACTTTCATTGAGTAAATAGAGAATTTTGGTGACCGCGGCAGCTAAATGTATTATTATGGTGAAAGTAAAATTGTAAGTACGAAAAGGTCAATGAGAGAGATTAGCCAGTCTTGAGTTAAGACTAGGAAAGACCTGTCATTTTTCCCCACCCACCTTTTAACCTTTCTAGCATTTTTTTTTTTTTTTTACTTTTGCACGAATAAATATTAAGTACAATTTTAGGAAAATCTATGACACGGTAGACATTTTTTATCATGTGTAGATTTTAGTCCTTTAGGATTTCGTTGGACTAAAGTGATGTTTACGTTGATGTGATAACAACATTGCAACGGAAAGCCAATAATTGAATATATATAATACAAAACATATACATAGATGTATACAAATTTACACAGACATACACACGCACACACAGACACATATATAAAAGAAGGGGAAGTGAAAATAATATATTGCATAAACAACAAAATCTTAAATTCAGTATCTAATTCATCTTCATATTTATAGAATCCAACACATATACTTACACACACACACACACACACACACACACACACACACACACACACACACACACACACACACACATATATATATATATATATATATATATATATATATATATATATATATTTAAAGACATTTACAATTATAAAAAAAATCTCGGACATTCAGGCCGGTAAATGTTATTTAATACTGTTTATTATAAAACAGAGCATTTGCTTAAATACTTGTATCTATAAAAAGAACGTTAAACATATTATAAATGTCTCTAAATAAATTGTCGGACTATGTTCAATTCAAAAATATATGACGTCATTTGTTTACATTTGATACGCTAGATCAGATATGAATAGAAGAGATTAATGGAAGATTTAAGTTTAAAGATAGTAAAATCGGACTTGCTAACCAGAATCTTCTCTGTGGCCGAACGGTTAAGGCACATCACGCGAAATGATGGTTCCGTATAGGATACAGGTTCGATTCCTGTCGGAGAACGATCTATGAAAATTTCTCGGACATTTAATACTGTTTATTATAAAACAGAGCATTTGCTTAAATACTTGTATCTATAAAAAGAACGTTAAACATATTATAAATGTCTTTAAATAAATCGTCGGACTATGTCCAATTCATATATATATATATATAAAATGAAGACGTTATAATGGTTCCAATGAGAGAAAAGTGTATATTAAAAAGAAGAGAGGTACCGCAAACTTTTTGGAGTTGTAATGTGGATTTATACAAATTCATATATATAAATATATACACATATAACGCGCATATAACAGACAGTTGCCACTCGGTGTTGACCACTCATGCACAGTATTATTAACTCGCTCAACAACATATTATTAAAGAATATGACAGCAGAACACCAGAAAGCAAGCCTCCTTGTAATTGTAGAACCGGAACTACCTGCCCAGTTGGATCTATTTGTAACTCTGAAAATGGACTATACGAAGCTACCAATTTTCCGAAAGAAAATATTATTGAGAGAGAGGTATACATAGGGATATCGGCTGGGATTTTGAAACAGAGACTTTACAATCTCCGGCATTCCTACTCCAAGGCTTCTTTAAGATATTAAACTGCACTATTCAAACATTACTGGAATCTGAATGATGGAGGCTTCACCACACAAATCAAATGGAAGCTCATCTGCCAATCTCAGGCTCCCAACAACTTTCGAGACAGGTGCAATCTATGCATACAGAAAAAAATCATAATGATTAAATATAATAATGCTGATGAAGGAACGAAGTTATCTTCAATTGTAGACACAAGAACAAATTCAAAATTCCCTAAAAAATTTAACTTTGGAGAATATACATTTGAAGTGTTGATTACGTTTTATATAGGTACTAACATGCATACGTACAAGTATTCACATTTTGTATATGATCATTTATGTGATTTTCTCGTCTACATCAGTTATAATCTTAAATTATTAATTTTATATTATTTTTTGATAAAATTATCTTTATTACTTTATTATTATTATTATTATTATTATTATTATTATTATTATTATTATTATTATTATTATTATTATTATCTATATATATGTATATATATGGGCATATATATATGTATATATATATATTATATATATACATATACATATTTTAAGTTCTTCAAATTTATTCTTTATTTATCTCTCAATTTATTTAATTATTTAATATTTTTATGTTTTTTATATATTTTAAATTTTTATTTTATTTAACTTATTTTATTGATGTAAATTGTTATTATTATTATTAATTTGAAATTGTGATGATTATAATGCGATGATGATTCCTTCACTGTCGAAAAGGACTTGACTATTAGACGCCTTGGTGTATCTGTTGTGAATCTGATCTTACTCTGTATATTAACTTGTTCAACATTTAAAGAAAAAATCATTTCTAAGTCACCCTATCGGCTCATGTTTAATTATTCTTTCTTTTCTTTGTTTATAATCATCCTACGGATTTCGAAGAATTTCCTAAAAATGCACATGTCATGTGCTTATTTCAAAGCTAAATTAGTAATTCTCTTCGGGACAGAGGGACTTTCTCCCCACAAAATTTTATCATATCATCTGTTAAATAATAATAATAATAATAATAATAAAATTAATCCATAATTACTGCATAAAGTTTCTTTGAAATCTTATCCCTTTATGCGCAATCTACCTTGCGGGCTAATGTTAATGTAAGGGTATATATATATATATATATATATATATATATATATATATATATATATATATATATATATATAATCACTATCTCATAGACATGCTGTGACTTTTTTCTGTTTTTCTGCAAGTACTTCTATGGAAACTGTTCTGACAAGCTACTTTCACTGGTTTCCTAACAGCAGGAATTTAAGCCTGCTATTAGGTTGTCATCTGAATCCCACCCTTTCGCTGTTGAAACGGCAAAATGTAGCCATCTCTTCTACTCTAATAGCTTCATGTCTCGCACTTCCCTTCTGTGGAACTCACTTCGTCTTAATTGCTACCCTGAAAGCTATAATCTTCAAATATTCAAATGTAATGTTAATCGATATCTTCTGATACCTTGACTTTGATCCCTGTCCTTCTCTTTATCCTTTTCCCAAACATTCATCTTTATCTTACTCTCACTCTCTGTAACCTCTTGCGTGCTAGTGGCACTCCAGTCTTGCTTGACGTGATTTGCTTATATATATATATATATATATATATATATATATATATATATATATATATATATATATATATATATATATATGTATATATATATATATATAAAAGTGGACATGGAAGTCAGCACTTAGAGGCGACAGTCTGTTTCATGCTAGTGCAATCGTCAGGCAACTTTATTGCCTGACGATTGCACTAACATTAAACAGACTGTCGCCTCTAAGTGCTGACTTCCATGTCCACTTTTATATTTACACACGCTCTATCTCTGATATTGAGCACTTTATCCCATAAATATAGCACACTTTAAGACTATATTTCTTCATATATATATATATATATATATATATATATATATATATATATATATATATAATATAAATTAACTGATTTAAAAATATGGTTTCATCGCAACACAGGAATCACCATATTTCAAATACAGAAACTAAAAACTTCAAATTCAATTATATAATTAAATTAAAAGCAATAGTTCGGGTTCATCCTCAAGCGAATTTTTGAATAACTTATTTTGAAATTTACCGAGTTTTAAAAGCACATACATTCATAATTTTTGTTTCCAAGCATACAGAAAGTTCAATCATTTAGACAGGGTCGGTAGCGTGTTCATTTTTTATTAACTTAACTTAATTATATAATTGAATTTGAAGTTTTTAGTTTCTGATTTTGAAACATGGTGATTCCTGCGTAGCGATGAAACCATATTTTTAAATCAGTTAATTTATATATATATATATATATATATATATATATATATATATATATATATATATATATATATATATACTGTTATGGTCCACGGTTAGGACCAAGGAAGAACAACACGAACACAAGAGTAGGAATAACAAAGATATATTAAACAGAATAATAATACTAAGTCTGGTTTAGAGTGAACTTCTATTGTCTCGACTCGTTACACTTCAGTATTCTGTCGTCTATCTTGAGAGGCGCAGTCTTTATGGTGTCAGGAAGAGTTCATTGTATCGTTACAGGTAAGATCCCATAACACCCTCCTCGCTT
Source organism: Acanthosepion esculentum (assembly GCA_964036315.1). NCBI lineage: Eukaryota > Metazoa > Mollusca > Cephalopoda > Sepiida > Sepiidae > Acanthosepion > Acanthosepion esculentum. The sequence continues at coordinate 50,720,647 of OZ038496.1, forward strand.
TTGCCTCGCAGGGGTCTTTAATATTTTTTTTCTCTTTGGATTTATCATCAAAGGCTCTGTGAATTTTCTTTTCCTGGTCGATTTTCGCGGTTCTGATATTGTGTGAGGCCTTTGCATGTCGAATGTGTCGAATATCGTGTCCATCACTTCTTCCTCTTCCTGAGGTAGACCGTTAGAATCCTCTAACAGCCTCTTTCTGATTTAATTTAAGTGCCTTTTATGCGAGAACATCGGACCCTGAATTATGTAAATCATGTTCCCGATTCGTTTCTCTATTGTACCTTGTTCCCAGTAGGATGTATTGTTTTTGTACATTTAAAAAAAAACTTTCTCCCCTGGGTTAAATTTTCTTTTTGGTACGAACGACGTTGGTGATTGCTTTGTCTGTTTTGGTAGTAATTTGTCGAATACCAATCTAATTTCTCGGGCGAACATCACTTCCGCGGGTGATAATGCCGATGACGTAGTAATGTTTGATGTAATTCGATATACTTGTAAGAATTGCTCTAAAGCCTTTTCTGTTGGTACATCATAAGCTTTCCTTAGTGCTCTTTTTAGTGTATCTACAAATCTCTCCGCTTGCCCGTTTGATCTTGGGTGATATAGCGGGGATTTGATGTGTTTAACTTGAAAAGTTTCACAAAATTCTTGAAAATCCGCAGATGTAAATTGTGTCCCATTGTCGATGACTAGACAATCAACCACTCCGAAACGAGCAAACAGCTCGTGAAGGCAATTTATGGTAGTCTCAGAAGTAGGTTTTCTACAACGAAATACTTCTGGTCATTTGCTGTAACTGTCTACTACAATCAAATAGTAGACACCATCTAATGGACCTGCGAAATCTACATGTATTCTCTACCACGGTCGATCTGTCTCCGGCCATGGCTTATGGATGATCGGCGGTGCTTTGGCTGCTAAGGAACAACCCTTGCATTTTTCCATGTGTAATATCTTGATCCATGTTTGGCCAAAATACATAACTTCGAATAAAGATTTCATTCTGTTCTTTCCTGGATGGCCCATGTGTAAATACTTGGGGATTCGCCTTTGTAGTGTTTTAGGGATTACTACCCTTTCATTATATAGTAAAACATTATCACATAACGAAAAACTGTCTGATACATGCTTATTTTTTTCTGCAATTTTTGATTTCGTTTCCTTAATAAACTCGTCATTCATTGCTTCGTTCCTTATTTCCTGTAGTGTGACGGGGTGGTTTCGAATTGTACTACATAACGATGTTCTAATGTCTTCCTCATGTCATACAACTGCAATTACAGAATCTTCTAATGGATCCGTTTTCTTTGGTATTAGTCTCGAAAGACCATCTGCATGCCCGATTTTGCTTGATAGAAGATACTCCAATTTAAAATTGTAGTTCAATAAAATAGTACCCTATCGTAGCAATCTATTCGCAGTGTAGACAGGTAAACCTTTCTTCGATCCAAATATTGTCAATAACGGCTTGTGGTCCGTCTGTAAGGTGTAAAATTTACCGTAAATATATCTGTGGAATCTTGTAGCCGCAAAAATAATATCCAGCCCTTCTTTTTCGATTTGCCAGTAATTTTGTTCGGCTGGTAGCAATGTTCTTGAAGCATGCGCGATGGGTTTTAGTGTCTCATCCGGCATTTTATGAAGTATACATGCCCCAACACCATAGGCACTCGCAACTATTATTTCCAATTTTGGGTCATAATGCGCTAAAAATAAGTCTGCTGTTAGCGTCTTAATGATTTTGTCGAACGTTTTCTGACATTCATCTGTCCACTCCCAAACTTTTTCCTTCTTCAACAGTTCATTTAGGGGTGCGCGTAATTTGTGCATATTTGGAATAAATTCTTGGTAATAATTTACTAAGACCAAGAAGCTTTGTAATTCTAAATTTTTTGGAGCCGGTATTTTCTTTATTGCCGTTGCCCTTTCTGGGTCTGGTCGTCTTCCTTCTTCGTCAATAATATGGCCGAGATATTTTATTTCCTTCATAAAGAAGTCACATATATTTTCTTTTACCTTAAACCCGTAGTTTTGTATTCACCTGAAAACCTCTTGAACGTGTTCCCAGTGTTGTTCAATATTTTTGCTATTTATCAGGATGTCATCAAGGTATGCATTCGTGAAATCCAGTCCGCCTAGCATAGTATCCATTATTTGCTGAAATATTGCCGGCGCGACCTTGATCCCAAATGGTTATCTTTGGAACTTATATAATCCTTTACAACCTCGAGCTTTCCTCATCTACTGGTACTTGTAGGTATGGTACGCTGAAGTGTATTTTTGAGAAATATTTTCCTCCCTTCAACTTTGTGAAAATTCCTCTGGACTAGGGAGAGGATAGTGATAATCCTTAATCGCTGCATTCAATCCCGTCGAGGAATCAGCGCTTACTAGTATCTCACCCGATTTCTTTTTCACGTAAACCGTAGGTGCGGCCCATTGACTATATTCCACCTTTGTCAATATACCGGTTTTTACGAGTCTATCCAACTCTTGGTCTATTTTTTCTAATGCTGAGAAAGGTACATTTCTTTTCTTCTTGAAAATGGGTTGTACATTTTCTTTTAATTCTATTTTTGCTGCCATTTTTTTACACCTCTCGAGGCTGGCTGAAAATACTTCGGGGAAACTTTCTTTTAATTTCTCCTTTAATTTATCTGCCTCCATCAATAAACTTTTCACTTTTTGGCAGAATGTACTTACGGGTAAATCTCAGAGGTTAAATTTCTGCATCCAGTCAGTTCCAAATAAATTTTCTGTATTTTTTAGGACGCACATTTTTAATTTTTTAGTCATTCCGTTGAATGTCACATTTGTAATAACTTTTCCCTCAAATTTTATTTTTCTTCCTGTTACAGACCTAGCTATTCTATCGGTACTCAACATAGTCGGTTTGTTTAATTTCTTCCACGTCTGTAAGTTAACAATAGTTAAATCTGATCCGGAATCCAATTGTGACTTTTTTGTTTAACATTTCTACTTGTACGTATTTTCGTATATTTGTCTCGTCCGCTTGGTCAGTTCTAGTGACTCTTACTCTGCTTCTGCTTTCTTTCCGAGTCCAGCAATGCGAACTTTTGAGTCCCACTTTATTGCACGACATACAAGTCTTAAAGCGGTATGGACAATCTTTGTAACAATGTAAAGTCCCACAACTATAGCATGGACTGGGTGGTAGCTTCTTCTGATATTTCATTTGACTTTTTGTAGTAAAATAATTTGTTTGGTTTGTTTTTGAGGAGGGAAAAACGTGTTTGTCCTTGTACTTTTCGTATGTGAGCGACGCCAGACTCTTCTATATCTTTCGAGTCCTTTTTTACACTTATACATCTCTGACAGTCTTCAGCCAATTTTTGTAGTGTCAATTCTGGTTCACTCTCAAGTTTTGTTAGAATTCTCCGTCTGATCTCCGCATTTCTTGTCGAAACCAGGTCTTGAACGAATATCAAACATTTAAAATTGTCCGGGCTGAGTTCAGATAACTTAAAGTCATCGCAATGTTTGTTTACTATAGAAGCGAATGTTATATAGTCTTCGCTATCCTTTTTTGTTAGATTTGAACATTTCGACCTTTTGTTGAATAGTGAAGTGTTCGGACTAAATAATTCTGTTAAAAGTTTTACAGTTTCCTTGAAAGTCAACTCTTTCGTTTTCCTCGGTAGGATGTAGTCTACGAATTTAGTGTATTCGCTTGACCCTAGTTTTCTCAGTAGTAGACGTACTTTTTTCGCGTCTGACCAATTCCCGCAATCAAACTCATATAAATCTTCATATCTTCTGAAGTAATCTGCGAAGGTTTTGTCTTCTTCCGGTGTATAAGTGAAGTCTTTGATAGAGCTCCATATAGCATTTTGCGAGAATGCCGTTTCATTTTCAGAATTTTGCCCTTTATTTGTTACTGCCCGTAGTAGTAATTCTTGTAGTTCCAGATGCTTCTGTTCGTTTTTCTGTTGCTGCTCAAATTGCATTTTCATAAGTTCCAATATGGTTGCCTTAAAGTCTTTCATGTTTACAGGTAATTTTGTGTAAGTATTTTTCCTTAGTGTAGACTTCAGGTCTTTGTTACCTGTTGTTCTGGAACCTTAGTACGAAAATTATTCCTGCGTAGAATTTGTGTTTTTGTTACCACTGTAAAGTTGCTGTCCAAAAAGAATTTTTTGTTTTTTTTTTGTTTTTTTTTATGTTCGCGTAGAACTTTTTTCTCTCACTACCTACGTCGCCTCTGTTATGGACGACCGATAGCAAAAGATTTTTTTAGATTCTCCGCGTTTTTTCAATATGCTTTTTGATTCTCCGCCTAAAATTTTGTTTCTTCAGTATATTCCGCGTAGAATTCGTTTCTTCAGTATACTTTTTGGTTTCTCCGCGTAGAGTTTGTTTCTTCAGTATGCTCGTCGCCACTGTTATGGTCCAAGGTTAGGACCAAGGAAGAACAACACGAACACAAGAGTAGGAATAACAAAGATATATTAAACAGAATAATAATACAAGAAGTTGAATGTGTTAGTATGACTGTCAGTCTGGTTTAGAGTGAACTACTATTGTCTCGACTCGTTCCGTCTCGACTCGTTACACTTTCGTTCTCTGTCGTCTCTCTTGAGAGGTGCAGACTTTATAGTGTCAGGAAGAGTTCATTGTATCGTTACAGGTAAGATTCCATAACAGATAGATAGATAGATAGATAGATAGATAGATAGATATAACTTTTATTTCACGAAGAATTTATGAATATTCCTTATACTTTAAATATAATTAACTACAAGCATTCTGTGGTATTCGGTACGTAACCCGTGGAAAGGTAATTCGTTAATGTATATCATTCGATTTCAAGTGAACCTCAAAGCGTCACTAAATGGCTATTGCTTGTCTCCTATTCGATAACAGAATAAATATTCAAATCGCTCATTGACATAAGAACGAATGTTTGGTTGTTCGTGTGTTTTTAAAAGAAATCAATGGTTTAGTATTGAGTTTATTGATGTTTGATTTTTTCCCCACCTATCTAAAGTTAATCTTTTATATTTTCATTGGTAACAAGGTGTAGGCTAACTGGTAAAAATAATCGACAACAATTCAGTCTGCTTGATGCTCTCAAAGTGTTCTTCCGGAAATGGCGGCCAGATGCAACGGCTGAAGTTCTAACGTCTTAATCTCTTTTCAATATATTGATTGCAACGGATTAATACACACATAGTTACACACACACACACACACACACACACACACACACACACACATATATATATATATATATACATATATATATATACATATATATATATACATATATATATATGTATATGCATATATATATTGTACATACATATATAATCATACATACATAAATATATAATCATATATATATATAAAAATATATATATATATATATATATATATATGTATATATATATGGGGGTTGAGAGAGAGAGAGAGAGAGAGAGAGAAAGACAGAGATTGCCGATACAATTAATGAAATAATGGATGTGTCAGGACATGCGCACATATTGTGATAGCTAATATGCATATTTACGCACACACGCAAACACACGCACACACACACACACACACATATATATTATACATGCTTACTAATACACTTGAGGAATTCATAATGTTTATCATACTATTATAATAGACAAAAAAATCCACTTTTAATACAGACTTAAAAATATTAACACTTCAAAAGGTAAACATAAACATAGATACAACAATATACACTGGTGATGTCTCTAAAACCAATTAAAACGAGACACACACACGCACATATATATATATATATATATATATATATATATATATATATATATATATATGTCTGTGTGTCTGGAGGTGTATATATATATGTATATCTCTCTCTCTCTCTCTCTCTCTCTCTATATATATATATATATATATATATATATATATTTATACATACATATATACATATATATATACGTATATATATATATATATATATATATATATATATATATATATATATATATATATATATATATGTATATATATATATATTAATTATGGGGAGATTATAGTATTTACTTCGAGCTGGACCCCAACATGAATATATCAATAAGTTTGGGACCCCAGTTCATTTTTGTTGTTGCTGGTGCAAGCGAATCAATTTAATTTCTCGTTAACTTTACAAGTCGCTTAAGATGTGGCTGTCAACTCAGATAACTCTATTTCTGGTGTGAAAATTTAGTTGAATTTTCGCTAAAATCTCACGAGTACAATGACGTTTCCAATCTTGTCAATTTTCATAACGTCGGATCAAAGCGTGAAAGTCAGTCAGAAAAGATGGTAGAAATAATCACTCAATGTTTTCAGACAATTATCTTCATCTCAGTTGTATATTTTGCGTCACCAAATTTCGGCTTGTGATTCCTGTCGCTGTTTCAACATGTAACATTCCTGGAATAAGTATTAAATTTGAATAAAAGTACTTGCACTGAAAAGTAATTTGAATAAAGATTCTCTCATCTTGAATAAAATCCATACAAATTGAGTAACAGTATTTACATTAGTCGGACTATTGTCCTCATCTTTGTCGCCAAATTTGTCACAACGTTTCGGCCGTTGTACGCTCCGGCCTTCGTCAGGTGGTTGGAATTTCGAACCGAACCCTTTATTTCGATCCTCAAGGACACATGGAACAGTGGATAAAGGCGTTGGTTAGATCCAGTGACATACCCAAAGAGTGTGAGTTCAATACCCGGTTCAGGCAGTGGAGAACTTTCAGAGGGAAAATTAGCAGGAGATAACTGATAACTGACATCCATCAAACATGGCTCGTGGAACTAGAACAGTCTACCACAGTGATCGAAATTCCAACCACCTGAAGAAGGCCGGAGCGTACAACGGCCAAAACGTTGTGACAAATATGGCGACAAAGATGAGGACAATAGTGCGACTAATGTAAATACTGTACATAATACCTCATCTCAGAAATATAGACAGAAATTGAGTAACAGTAACTATTTTATTGGAATAAAATTACTTATACTTTCGCTCAAGTTTTGTATTTTATAGGTTTGGTTTATTTTGTTTTACGGCATATCAGCCTCAATGGGTTACTTTTAGAATAGACTCATATAAATAGAATATGTATTCTTTGTAAGAAATCAATTTGGAGATCAGGTTTCATTGACGTATTTTTGTAAAGAAGGTTTTTGTGGAAGTGCGTATTACTGGTAATATTCATCTTCAAAAATGTATTGCTGGTAATCTTTTTTATTCAAAAATGTATTGCTGGTAATCTTTTTATTCAAAAATGTATTGCTGGTAATCTTTTTTATTCAAAAATGTATTGCTGGTAATCTTTTTATTCAAAAATGTATTGCTGGTAATCTTTTTTATTCAAAAATGTATTGCTGGTAATCTTTTTTATTCAAAAATGTATTGCTGGTAATCTTTTTTATTCAAAAATGTATTGCTGGTAATTTTTTTTATTCAAAAATGTATTCCTGGTAAGATTTTTTATTCAAAAATGTATTGCTGGTAATCTTTTTTATTCAAAAATGTATTGCTGGTAATCTTTTTTGTTCAAAAATGTATTGCTGGTAATCTTTTTTATTCAAAAAGGTATTGCTGGTAATCTTTTTTACTATGAAAATATATTGCTGGTATTTTTACTACAAAAAATCTATTTTTATACTTTCATATTGTTTTGTCCACATCTTGGGGGTCAACTATTTCCCCATACTTGGGACCCTGACAGGTGCTCGGGTCAGAGTGGACCTAGGAACAACAGCAGTTAAGAGGTGGTTCCACGATCCTCAAAACCTCCCGATCAGAGGCCTTGATACAGGATGTAGTTTATCGTCATACCCAGGATTCTCGCTTTATAAATTATTCGTTTGAAATAACAATATAAAAGTTAATTTTTTTTCTTCTGTTCTTACTATTTTATATATATATATATATATATATATTGAAAAAAATGTCAGGTTGTTACTAATATTCGGTTGGTTAACTAACTACACGGAAGACGATCTTATCGATCTCATATATTTGAAATATGAAATATGAATTGATAATTTGCGAAGTCTCTTAATGATTTCTAATCGATATCACACCGCCAATATTCCGCCAATGTGTAAAGCTACCGACCTTCCCATTGGATTTCTGGCGAAAAAGAGGTCAATACAATTTACGTCGTCTTAAAATGATGTTTCTTTATTGAATCCGTTTGCAAGTCGAATCACAGCCACAGTAAACAGTCCTTAATTACTTCCAAGAGAAATTAAAGGGTTTATTTGCATAATATTCATTAATACACGCAACTTAATTTAACGACGAAAAAAGTGAGTAATAAGATTTCTTGTCGCTTAAATCATTACATATTTTGTAAAAATATGGAATTGCATTTTAGCTGTACGCTACAGATTTTCCAAAATTACATTAGGATAGACCTCGAATGAATCCTCTAAAAAATGACAATCCTTTATGAGCTCATATCCTGCCGCTAAAAAAATCGCAAACAAAAAACCCTGGCTATTTACACTATTTACATTGCTCGTTGCCTTTATTACTGTCATATTCACGACGTTTCGTCCGATTTACGCTCCAGACTCCTTCAGGTGATATTTCGAACCGAGCTCTTTGCTTAGCCCATAGGGGTTAGTTTGTTCATGCCTTTGGATATCTCAGTTTTAGTAAATTTCCGGGTTTGGTCTATTTTGTTTAGGTAAGTATGGCTCTAATTTCTTATATCCGGGTATCTTATATCCGGGTCTCTTATATCCGGGTTACACTGTATATGGATGATCAGAACCCAGCATCTCTGACCTAGCCTTGGTGGCTCAATACATCCAAAACTAAACTAGCAACATTCCACCACCAAGCAAACCCTGATGGATAGGTGTTCTCTGTTTATCTAAAATCCGAAGAAGAAGCTTTGAAATCTCTTTAAATTTAGCAGTAAATACTGTCAAGCATCCGTTCAGTATAATGTTCGGGGGATGCTTTTCTTTTCATGGAACTGATTTCTTAAAACCTATTTAAAAGACCCTCAGGAGCAAGTAGTACAAGATAATTTTAGAGTCTTGTCTGCTCCCTTCTGCTGAAAGGGTGCAAATCGACCCCACCAAGTTCATTTTTATGCAGGATACTGCTCCCTGTCACAAATCAAAATTGATGAAGGAATACTTTGATGAGAAGAGTGTTATGACATGGCCGCCCCAATCTCCTGACCTCAACCTCATAGAAAACTTATGGAGCATTATAAAGTACAGGCTCTCGAGAAAGCAGTTGGGCAACAAAGAGGATTTGATTGTGAATTTCATATCCGAATGGAATTCAATGCTTGGAGATGAGATTTGCCAGAACCTAATCAAGTCAATGCCAAAAAGGGTTGAAAAGGTTATTCAAAAATAAAGGAGGACCCATAAATTATTAAATATTTTGAACTATATTACCTATTATAAATAAATTATACCTCTATTATTCTTTATTTAAAGCTGTTCAGTTATGTTTCTATTGATTACTAGTTGCAGGAAATAAGTGAGTCATTTTTTTTTGCACAGAGTTTTTCCCTAAATCTCATTTATATCCAAAATTATAATTATCAATAGAATACCTTAGGGTGAGTAAACTTTTTTACTAGGAGGTCGGGAAGAGGTCTTTATATTAGTAAGATTAAAAATTAGTTTGACCCCAAAAACAATAAGCGAAAAAAATTTTAAGTAAAAAAAAAAAAATCAGGTGTGTCACTTTTATCGAACAGCACTGTATATGATCTATTGCTAAAGATGCTGTAAAAATGGTCAGTTCATTGTACCGCTCCAGTAAGTATCTGACTCTCACTGCTATACTCTATCTTTACAAGATCCAGATCAAACCAAACAAACCTTACTTACCTGGCTCGATAGAGTTCGAAGGCGTCTAGGCGGTCTTGTGGATTATGAATTATTTTCCACCCTACAACACCTTTCTCACGGACGAAACATGGCGAGCCTCTCTATTCTATCGCTATTTCCATGACATTTCTTGGTCTCATCAGCTCTTACCTTTGCAACTGGGACCCACCATGCCACGAACACAAGGCGAAATCATCCTCATCCTCCTTGGATTCCATTAGTAAGGAATAAGTTCCCCTCGGACAGCTACTTACCCAAGAACCGCTGCTTTGTGGAACAAACTCCCGGGAAAATTCTTTTACGATCACGACAATCTTCATGTCTAGGTTTAACCGTTACATTTATTATATAATCCTATGAACTTCACTTCTTGTCTTTACTTACGCTCATATAACACCACCTTGAATGCCCTGTCGGCTGGAGCTTCAGAATACACCGACTGAACCTCTTCAGAGGGGTAAAACCCCCACCACCCTATGAGGCCACCTGTTTGCCGTGGGTGGCGATCCGTAATGTCTGGGCACGGGATCCTGGTGCTTGAGAGCTTCAGGAGTCAGGGTTAGTTACTTCTGATATCCAACACACCACATTGGTCCTTACATGGCAAGCGTTCGGAGATGTCTGATCCGATCAGTCGGCTGGTCATAACAAACCCTAACGCCTATAACTATATAAATTTATGAAGTACTTTATAACTAAATACAATACCCCAAATATACACGGGGATAAAATACCATTTCTGTTTATAGGCATTAGGAGGCGATGGCTGAGGGTCAGTCTGTTTGAAGAGATCTAGACTTAGACATGGCTATGAACATGACAGTTTATCAGTGTAGGAGATGTAACAAATGGTTTAACGGGTGCTCAGAGTCTCTCTCGAATATGAGTATTCTGATTTGTGCACCCCTGACATGTTTCCTCCTTGACACAACCTAATATTGGGCTCCGAGATGGGTGGGGACCACAGGCAGCGAATCTTAGTACAACAAAATTATGAATAAGCAAAATAAAAAGCCCAAGAAATTATTTTCAGTGTCTGACTCTGAAAAAGAAATTAAGACGGAATTTCCAAGCTTTTTTGTGCTCACGTCCCTAGAAGAAACTCCACTAGTAAAACTTTCACCTTTCTTGATTGAAAAAGTACTATCCAGTAGGATTAATCCTAAAACAGAAAGGTGAGAGATGTCAATTTGCTGGTTGAGCTGGAACTTAAGAAACACGCAGAAAATATAACAAAGATGAAGACCTTTCATAATATCAAAATTAAAACCTTCCTTTATGCGAGACTCCGCTTAAAGGAGTCATTAGAAGTAAAGCGTTGTTCCTGGCCTTAAAGGGTTAGTGATTAACATAAAATCTCAATTAAAAAGAAAAGCGGAAACAATTATAACTGATACATATATACTTAATTTTGGCACATCTGAAATCCACCCAAAATAAAAATAGGGTATAAAATTGTGTCAGTGGACCAGTATATCTCTGCTCCATTAAGACGCTTTAGGTGCCAAAATTTTGGACATCATAGGGAAAGCTACAGGAGAAGCCCAGCATATGTCAAATGTGGCCAAAGGGATCCATATCATTCTGAAGAAGAATGCCACGATAAAATAAGATGTGTTAACTGCCAGGAAAGCCAACCAGCATACTCAGGAACATGCGATTTCTGGAAAAAGGAAAGGAAAATTGTCGAAGTAAAATATAAAAGAAACATTTCATTTTCAGAAGAAAGACAAGTCGTAGAATGTTAATGAAACGCCCTTCCTACGCAAAAATAGCGGAAAATAAGTCTACAAATAATGTCGTTTAGACTGACAAATACAGAGTCCTCATAGAGAAGCTTGTACAATTGGGACCAAATGATTGGCCCAAATTCCAAACATTCTTTAAGCATGGCGACAAAGTGAATATACCAGCAATACGACCATGCACAGGACACTAGGCTTCATGCGTCTAACTGTACACCTATCCTAGTTAGGATTGATGTAGCCAACTATTTTACAGGCGACTGCTGTTAAAGTGACCCTGTATAGGCCAATAAACATTTGATCGGTATATATTCCACCTAATGAACGAATAAATGAAGCCGAAATTCATGAAATTATAATGCAACTCCATGCACCCTTTATGATACTAGGGTACATTAACTGTCACAGAATTATATGGGACTGTAAAGATACAAACCAAAAGAGAAGAACTTTAGAAACAATTATAAACAACAATTATTTATGTATTTATAATGACAAAACTCTGGCTTAAATATATATATATATATATCTATATATATATATATATATATATATATATATATATATATATATATATATATATATATATATATATAAATCCATTTACTGGCAGCAACTCTGCAATAAATTTATCCATATGTGACTAATCAATCTATATAAATTTCTCTTGGAAAGTTCTGGTGGACACATGCGGTAGTGATCACTTGCCAATTGTTCTGCAAAATTCAGATCATAATGATAAAATCCTCTTCGATGGAAAGTAGGCGGCACGAACTGGGACGAATGTTAAAACCAATGTTCTGATAAACAAGCTGAAGGTAAATGCATCAAGGACTTAAAACAGTTTATAGAAATCCTTATATCTATTTTAAAGGAATGCATTAAAAAAAAAAAGCAAAATCAAAAACGTAACACACCTTGGTTCAATGATTAGTGTAAGGAGGCTATCAGGTTCAGAAGAGTTTTAAGAGATTTCAGCAACCATTGGCCTCTAAATTGGTACAATTTAAGCAACTTCGAGCAAACGCACCGAAAATAATTAAAGAAATAATAAAAACTGCGTCAGCAAACTTAATTCTGCAGCAGAAACAAAATCTGTCTGGAATATGATAAAGAAAATAGCTGATAAACATCGTTCTGACGCTGTAAAACAGCTCTCGATAAATAAGTGTAAAATAACCAGGAAAAAAGGATATCGCTGAACCAAAACATTCTCCAAAAACTCATCTGCCAAGAATGGTAGTCAACAATTTCTGTAACTCAAACAAAATACTGGAATATAAAAATTAAACTTTAAATCAAATAACGCTGAGTGTTATAACCTACCATTCACTACAGAAGAACTAAATGAATCTTTAAAGAAAGCCCACAATACAGCTTTGGGGCAGATGATATCCACTATCAATTCATAAAACAGTTTCCCAAGAAACCATTACAACTATCACTAAATTTGTATAACAACATATGGACAAGTGACAACTTCCCTATTCCAAAACCTGGAAATGATGACGAAGACCCTGAAGGCTACTGGCCGATAGCACAACGATCTGCCGATGTAAAACTATGAATAGAATGGTCAATAAACGGTTGACTTGGTACCTGGAAACTAACGGCCTAATCAGTGACTACCATTATGTTTTTAGGAAAAAGTACCGTGGATCACTTAGTACGCCTCGAAAACTTTGTAAAGAAGCCTTCATTAAAAAGGAACATCTTACGGCAGTCTTTTCTGATTTAGAAAAGACGTACGATACAACATGGAAATTTGGTATCTTGACCGATCTGCATGAACTGGGTCTAAATGGAAATCTAATTCAATTTATAGGGAATTCCGTATAGGAAGTACGCTATCGGAACGGCAATATCAAGAAGGAGTTCCACGAGGAAGCACTCTTTAGGCGGCGCTTTTTTGCATAAAAATTAACCCCATAGTTAAAATCCTGAGCCCGGGAGTGAGATGCTTTCTATATGTCGACGATTTTCTAATTATGTACATATCTCGAAATACCATTGTAAGACAATTCCAACAATGACTCAATAAAATACACAAATGGGTCACTAAAAATGGGTTTATGTTTTCCAAAACGAAAACGAACTGACTACATTTTTGCAAATTAAGAAAATTGCCCAATGATCCATGTTTCAAATTAGACGGATTAGAAATCACAGTCGTGGAACAACACAAGTTTCTAGGGATTAACTTTGATAAAAAAAAATTAGCGTTCATTCTCATCTAAAATATTTGAAAATGTAGCAAAGCCCTACAACTGCTGTGTGTAGTAGCCCATACTGAATCGGGAGCAGATCGACTAACATTAATCAAGTTTATACAGATAACTACTTAACTCAAAATTGTATTACGCCAGTTTCATATCTGGGTGGCCAGAAAGTCGTACCTAAAAATTCTCAATGCAACCTATCATGAAGGCCTCATATTAGTACTCGAGGCTTTTAGAACATCACCAGAGGAGAGCTTATACACAGACGCTAATGAAACACCTCCACATTTACAGCAGTAGCTTTGAACCGAATTACTGCGATCTATTCCGACAAAAAGATAATGCTATACAACATTTAGCAATCATTTCTGAAGAGTTAGGCACCACACTCTCAAATATATAAGAAACGGCTGCAGTCAGTATTCCCCCATGGGCTATCAATAAACCCGAAGTTCTGCTACAATTACATAATCTCCCAAAACAAAAAACGTACCCACTCACATTCCATGATAAGTTTAAGGACATATTGGCAAACTTTCTTAAATATACACCCATCTATACAGACGAGTCAAAATCTGAGGACAAGATAGGATGTGCAGCAGTGAGGCAAAATATTACAAAAAAACAGGCACCTCCTAAAGGGAAGTTCTATTTTCACTGCTTATTCGATCGAGATAGCTCTCAACATTATCTCAGAGATTAAACAAAAAATGTCTATTTTTGCGGACTCACTATCCGTTCTATTGGCTTTTAATGAAAGAAATCCAACAGCCTACTTATTATGAAAACATTATGTAACTGAGCACTATTAACAAGCATAAATGTCCTGGGTAAGACGATAAACTACATCTGACAGCAAGGCCTCTGATCAGGAGGTTTTGAGGAGCGTGGAACCACCTCTTAATTGCTGGTGTTCCCAGACCCACTCTGACCCGAGGTGGTAGCACCTGTTATGGTCCCAGCTATGGGCAAATAGTGAACCCCCAAACTGGGGTTAAAACACTATGAAAATGTAAAAATAGATTTCAATACCAGAAATACATTGCAAATAAATTATTACCAGCAATACATTTTTGAAGAAAAAATATACCAGAAATAAAAAATTTGTCGGCATTAAATAACCATTTGAGGTTGATATGTCGTAAAACAAACCAAACCAAACAAGCATAAATACATGAAACTATGCTGGATTTCTAGCTACATCGGAGTTAAAGGTAAATAATCAAGCAGACCTAGCAGCCAAGTAGGGTTTAGATACGAATGTCGATTCAATGGTTATTATATCATTCACAAATTTTAAGGAGGTTATTAATAAATAAATTCAAGAGAAATGGCAATGGTACTGAGACGATAACCCTTAAAATAAACTTATAGCAATTCAGCCCAAACTAGGAGAATGGAACTCAGCTTCCAGAAAATCTGGAAAGGAATTTTTATCATATTCTTTCATACTCTGTAACTCCTTCAGTCTTAGTGGCTTTATTGCCATTCTTGGCATGAAACGATAAAAAAGAAAAGAGTGAATGTTTTGCCTCATAGAAATAGCTGCTATAATTTATGCTATTTGAATCTTAGTGCATATACATTTTGAAACTTACATAATTGCATGAGCGATATTCTTTGTATTTGAACACTGCAAAGAATTTATATTGTTTAGGAAATGACAATCCATTGTAAAATTGTTTTGACCCTTCTCACATCTTCTGTAGTATATCAGCATATTTTCTACTGGAGTTGTTCTTCAAATAATTCTACCCATCAACAGAACTCCTCTAAATATATTGTAATCTCAGCAGGGAAATGATTGAAACTAAAAGAGAGGTAAGTAACTTGAAGAATATGTTGATGCTCATAAAGAAATTGAAAATAAATGTGGAATTGGGAAGTGACAATGGATCAAGAGTTCGGAACAATTCTGACGTTCCTTGGAAAACTACTGATAGAAATGAAGATTAGCTGAAGATTATAAACTATTCAGGCAGTATGGTACTAAAATCAACAAAAGTGGTTTAAATCATTTCTCTCAAAGCAAGGCGATAATACCACTAAGACGCAAAGATTTACTGAGCGTGGAATATAATGAGAAGTCTTTAAGAAAAGAAACCGAAGACCCAATCCTAAATAGGAAAAAAGGTATAAACCTCTACTCCTGTTTAAAAGACGAGGAATGGGTGTGAACCGGGTGAAAGACCAACCTATTTACTCCTACTGAATAAAAAAAAAATCGGAGTATAAAATTAAATTAAGAACACACGAGATCCAATTGAATGTTTTCAGGTATAGCTTGCCACACGTATTCGTCTACTAGGGCGGCTAGACAATCCCTATTGCAGACGCTTGCTTAGGCACATTTGTGTTTGTTCACCATCCACAGAGCCCACTTGTGGTTTATACTGCAACTATGCAGAGCAATCCTTAGTTACAGTTTCTGGGAAAGAGCGTGCTATCTAGCGAGATCAACAATCTGATCAAGGCCAGCACGCTCAAACCCTCGGTCACGATGACTTATGACTTCATGCTAGCACAACTATCGACGGACTTCAGTGTTTTCAGGTAGGGACAATTGAATGAATTTTAAGTACTTATTTAGATTTTAACATAGACGAAGTTGCGTTATCTCCTAAAAATAAAAAAAAAACGAGTAAAACCATACACGATGCGCGAAGTCATAGCCTTATCACCAAACATTAGTGCTGCAAAAGGAGCGATTTAGTTTTGGTTTACGGCATATCAAAATTGTTGTATGTTTAAAAGGGTAGATTTTTTTTATTCTCGTGTAAACCAAACCTACGTCTAAAATTTTGACTATCGCATGAACGAAAGTCAAACTCGTACGAAGTCTCGTATAAACTAGTGTCTAAGTTTTTGAGTCACGTTTATACGAGAGTCAAAAAGTTAGACGTAGGTTTCATTTAATCGAGAATAAAAAAAAATAAGTTGTGGTTGAGGTCCTCAGTTTGATCGGAAAAGATCCCGATAGAGTCATTAAAGTGATCTCCCATGCCTTAAAGAAATTCAATAAATATTTTCATAAGTACAGCTCATATCTAACGAAGGGCTTTGTATATGCAAAATGTGTGTAATCTTAAGTTGCTATATTTTTATGTTTGCAAAAATTCTCAATGGAAAATATCACGATGGCATTTGTGACCTTAGGTCTCTGTTTGGGACCCGGAAGAAAATTAATATACAACAGAAATGAAAGCAATAATAATAATAATAATAATAATAATAATAATAATAATAATAATAATAATAATAATAGCTTTGATGCTATAGCAATAATGTAATTCATTTATTGTTATTATAATTGATTGGAGATGTTAAACTGTACATGCTTTGTTTTGTTGAATTAAGATGGGTTACTGTAAATTTATGTCCAGTACCACAGATTGGCCTGTTAGATGACTGACCTTAACAAGTTGATATGTCTCCTAGTGGCTAACATATTCTACACGTCTGATCATGAGCCGAGTTCGAGGAAGAGAATGATGTCCGGGGGCTGAGACAGCAGGATATTTTTAATGCTTGAAAAATGGAGCAATTAAAGCGATTAGGGAGTCGCATTACATACTTAAGAATACCTCCAATCGGGGGCCATTTGAGCGAACAGATTTGCCGGACAAAAGATATTTCTAACCGGGCCTCACCTGTAAGTTTTTGCGCAGCGTTTATCAAAGCCTGTCACCATATTGTTTGATGCCCGGGTCTGTTATACACTTACCAGACTGGTTGTAATGATGAGTATATTAGGCTTCATATATTTGTCGCATACTTCATCTTTTTGGCGGGCTGTTCTATCGCTCTCAATAATAATAATAATAATAATAATAATAATAATAATAATGATGATGATAAACAAAATGATTGACGCAACTCTTCCAATATTTTCAACGCTTGGAGACTTAAGAAAAGAAAAAGAAAAAAATACGCAGAGTTTGACAACAATATTTCGCCAGTATGTCTGTCTTATTCAAGTAATGTTTAAAAATTGTATGCAAGAATAAAAAATGTTTGTACAAACACTTATAATTTTTTGTAGATTTTTTAGAATTTTTAAACATTACTTGGAGAAGAGAGACATGCTGTCGAAATATTGTTGAACAGTGTCAAACTCTGTATCTTTTTTTCTTTTTTTTTCTTAAATCACGCCCTTCTCTAAATGGTGTAATGATAATAATAATAATAATAATAATAATAATAATAATAATAATAATAATAATAATAATTTACCTATGTAAAATGCTCGTGATATTAGAATTTTTTATAAAAATGATCAGCCGAAAATGCCATGAAGCCATTTCGGACATTAGGTCTCTGGCTGGGACTAGGAAGGAAATGTGTATACAACAGAAACTTCTAATAATAATAATAATAATAATAATAATAATAATAACCGCCCAGACATTGTTATTAAAGACCACAAACAAAATAAGTGCCTCCTCATTGATATGGCAGTCCCTGCAGACTGCAATGTATCTTTGAAGATATTCGAAAAACTGTCAAAATACAAGGACCTTGAAATAGAAATCTCAAAAATGTGGCACATGGGAACATCAACAATCCCTGTTGTAGTTGGAGCCCTTGGACTGGTTGGAAAAGATTCCAGTAGGCTGATTGAAGGGATCCCTGGAAGTCCATGCCTCAAAGAGATACAAAAAATTGTTCTGACAAGTACAGCCCACACTTTACGGAGGGCTTTATCTATGTAATTATTTTTTATTTTATTATATTATTTTTTTTTGCAGTGGAAAGTGTCATGATGACATTTCTAACATTAGGTCCCTGGGCGGGACCCGGAAAGAAATGTGTTAACGCCAGATATCAAAGGACATAATAATAATAATAATAATAATAATAATAATAATAGACAACGCAGACAGTAATGGAAAAATATTTTAAAATATCTAAATATTTCCAGTTAAAAAAACATGGAAAAGAAATACAACTGTAAAAAAATAGAGTCAAACGATACTAGACGAGATTTAAGGACACTTGTTGCCACTTTATTTTCAGTTCTATCGGATACAAGTGTTGTAAAGAATCAATGAATGAAAAATAAAAGTAAAGAGAATAGCAACAATAAATAAATAAATAAATAATAATAATAATAATAATAATAATAATAATAATACTCAACAAAAATGTTTTAGGAAACAGAAACATGTCATTTTTTCAGGAATATGTCTGCTGGTATGACGCCATCTGAAATTTACTTCGAGCGACAATCTTAATCAAAAAAAAAAAAAGGAAAATAAAAAGGACTAATTTTGTTTCAACTGGTCCGTTACATTTTATTTTTTTTTATGAAGACCTGACAAGAACGCAATAATAAAATAAAAGAAGTTAAAAAAAACAAACATTAACGAACGTAGTCGGAATAAATAAATATAAAATTGAAAACTAGTCGAAAGTATTATGGAAATCGATAAACAAATCTGGCGGTAACAAATTAAATCCGAACATGCATCGGCCATTGCATTTCGATTCCAGACAACCTAGACATGTTTATTATTATTTTCATTTCTTCAAAGAAACAATGTAATCCAACCATACAGAGTCGATGTGACCGATATTAACTCTGTAAAATGCCTGGAAATTTTTCCGCTCCAAGAGATTCTCAGTGTTGGGTAATATTTAATCGATCCGAGAGAATGTTCACTGCTAAAGCAGGAGAAATTTTACCACAAAGACCTAAACCTCTACTAAAAATTATCCAGGAAATCGAGGTGCATTTAAAGAAATTCATGCGAGAAAAGAACCAAATGTAGCTTATTTTAAATTAATCGAAGAGCCTCTAACAAGAGGGAAGCGTTTTAGGCGGTGCGGGGCGCTCGTTGTCGTGACCGTAGGAAGCTTGTGATTTTCTTCAAAGAAAATTTTGTTCACACGGGGATTGTGATTTTGAAGCAGCGGATATGCGCAGTGTAGTCTAAGGGGGCCTTGTTTAGATATAACAAAATACATTACACGAAGGCATTTCAGAAGGTAAAACACGAAGAGATAATAGAAACGTTAGAAAAGTTAAATTTATACTGGACAAAAATATATCTTCTTCGTCTTCCCTTACCTCTTTTATGTCGTCTCCTTCCTTTTCATCTTGTACCTTCTTCTTCCCTTTCTTGTTCTTGTTCTTGTTCTTGTTCTTGTTCTTGTTCTTCTTCTTCTTGTTCTTCTTGTTCTTCTTCTTCTTCTTCTTCTTCTTCTTCTTCTTGTTCTTGTTCTTGTTCTTCTTCTTCTTGTTCTTCTTGTTCTTGTTCTTGTTCTTGTTCTTCTTCTTGTTCCTGTTCTTGTTCTTGTTCTTGTTCTTCTTCTTCTTCTTCTTCTTCTTCTTCTTCTTCTTCTTCTTCTTCTTCTTCTTCTTCTCAAAATTTCTGTCCAACGTATTTTTAAGCGCTGTCATTGGAAAAGCTACATTCCAAGATTAGTCCATGCTATTAAAGATGATGGCCTAGATGCTACCTTGATGAGATCTTGCAAAACATAAGGATTGGACGAAGGGATTTCGTAGAAAACCCTCCACGTTCACCAGAACTCACACCTTTTTTTTGATGGGGATACTTTAAAGACGATGTCTACGCTTTGAAACCTGTGCATGAATTAAGAGGAGCCATTGAATGAGAATGCGGAAAAATACCAAACAAAATGTTTGGTGATATTTTCGATTGCATTGCTTCGCCTTGTCATCGGAGCCTGGATCAGAACGGACGTCAGTTTGTAAACGGAAGTTGACAAACCAATAAAATCATGTCTGTAGGTTCTATTGAACATTGAAAATGAAATGTATTTTAAAAAACACTGACTTTATAATTATTTATAGTATATATATATATATATATATATATATATATATATATAGAGAGAGAGAGAGAGAGGTAGGAGAGGGAGAGAGAGACAATATATATATATATATATATATATTAAGAAACAGACAACTTTAAAGGTTCATGGGATTATAATTTATTTCCTTAGGAGCGGGATTTTGGTCCTCATTCTTCAGATCTCCATTTTCATGTGAAAATGTTGATCTGAGGAATTAGAATCGAATTTCGATTCTAAGGAAATAAATTAAAATCCTGTGAACCCTTAAAGTTGACTGTTACTTAATATAATTAATATTTGCTCTGTTTTTACATTGAGCTCTCTGGATTACATTCTCCTTGGAATTATGCATACGGATTGCCAATTCATTATCAAACTCTCTCTCTCTCTCTCTCTCTCTCTCTCTCTCTATATATATATATATATATATATATATATATATATACCCTGGCTAGTCTCGGTTTCCTAATGCACCAGTCTTGTCTTCAAATGCGTTTCGCTAATCTTGTTGCAGACGTCATCTACGGTATATACTGCCGATATGCCGAGCAGACCTTATTGACAATTTTCCTGAGGAGACTGCATAAATCTGTTATGATCAGAAGTTTGAACAACATTACTAAACTCAGACCCTGACGATGACTTGTGTCCCCCATGCCAGCACACTTACGGACGCCCCCTCGAACCGTCGCGTCGACCGAATTTCACTCACAAGGCTTGGATCATGATTTAGAGGCATTTTCTGAAGCTGTCGCACAGGGATTGACTCCCCAGACAGACAAACTCAAAAAGGCATCTTCATGATAAACTGACCAGGGGTCATTGTTGAAAAGCGAACGTTCTAACCACTCAACCACATACGGGTACTTAACTTCGAACATCCATACACCACTGAGAAAAAAATATGGTACTTATCAAGAAATGAATCAATAAATTTCTGGTTTGGGGTGTGGGATAAACTGATAAATTTTCAGTAGAAACGATTCTTTATTCAACATGATTTCATTTTTTTTTTATCGAAGCACATAGACAGAAGTGGTTAACGATTATATTACGTTGAATCCCTGGTTCTTGTAGGATTACAGAAGTTAAGAAAAATTAAACCTGGTCAAAGGGGTGACCGTTTGGGAATACCAAGTACCGTAAGCTTGATGTGCGGGTTTTGTAATAAGTAAATATAGTTGTCTCCATTTTTTGGCTAAAAAAGAGCATACCATGATGAAAAAAGGCTCCAAATCTGATAAACACAACATTTGATCGTCAAAATGTTTATGTTGTTATTAAGAGAAAAGAAAAAAAAAATTTTTTATTTATTATTTTATTAATTTTTTTCTCGAACGTTGAAAATTTTCATAAAAAAATATTTTCTTTCTTTTTGCGTCAGTGTGGGCGGGGGCCATAGTACGGGGATTTTTAGTGTATTTTTTCGGTGAAAAACACAGTGATTTCGAAATTTTTGCAAAAATCAAACTGATGGATTTTAATGAAGCTTTCAGGACTTATTCACAAATGAATGAAATTATTTATGAAATTGCTATTTTTAGAAAATCTTGGTAAAAATATTGTTTTTTTTTGTTTTGGAGAACTTAAATTCTGTTTTATTAGTTAAAAGCAGGACTCCTTGAAGAATATAAATCTTCCATTTTTTTCATATAATTACTGACTTTCCGAAAATCTGCTCCGAATGTTAAAATAAAAATGCATTAAAACTATGACATTATTTAATCAGATAAATTTTTAATTACCTTTATAAATAATACATATTATGGACATTATAGTCTTAGGAAAAAAACTTTTTCGATGAATAATGAATTTTTACAAGAATTATTTTCCTTTTAATTATAGTAATTCATAAAGTTTCAAATCTTTTAAAAATTCGGCAAAACATTGATCGCTTTAGGTTATATTGTTATTAAGTGAAAACTATATTTACTAATCAAAAATTGAAAAGCTTAATACAAATCATCACGCACTAATATTTTTAAACTATTTTTTATGTGCATAAACATGCCCATTTTGAAGGTATGGGTGATCATACACGACATTATCAGATACTAAGATCGATGACTATAGTAAATTTAAAGTCAACATTACTAAAATTAGATTACGGAGAACATTTTCCAGTATTTTTAAGATTACTGATTACTTAAAAATTATATAAAAAAGGCGCTCTCCCATCAATTTCTTAAATTATGTTTTAACAGATAAAGTCTCCGTAGAACAACAATCAATCTGTCAGCACTTTCTCAGGACTTGTCATCGATCGTCAAATACGTATGAATGCCTTCTGTCCGTTAAAAATCACCGCTAATTTTAACAATGCATTTCTGTGTTATTTTAAAGTTAGAATAAATAATATTTGTTTCAAATCAGATTAATTATACTTTAAATCAGCAAATATTCCTCAAATAAAGTTTCAGAAAAGTATATTTTATTGCAATGAATGACGACTTAAAACGACAGTAATCTGCTATTTTAGCAAAACAAAAAAACAAAACAAAACAAAAACGAATTCAATCAATATAATTTCTGTTCGAAAAACACCACAGGGGATTTTGCTTACAGGAAACACAGGAAGTAATTGTAAACCTTTAGCTTTCTATTAAAGCTAAAATGAAAACTCCAAAGAAGATTTTTCATTTTTATAAATTCATTTTAAAACTGAGGTATTGCGAATTAATGGAGGTACCTAAATAAATAACGGTTCGCAAGTGGAAATCGGAGAAATCCAAGTAAAACATGGCTCTCCCCGATTTCCAATTCCAGTCGATTTCGTTATATTAACTTATAAAGCTATGAATCACTCATCCATCTAGCTATAAGAAAATTAGTAAGACACGTATCAGTAAATGATTCTAAATAATTTCACCCCAAGCAAGACGGTAATGTCACTAGAACGCAGGGGTTTACAGGAAGTAAAAGTAAAACAGAATGAGAATATCGAGAATGGCAAGGATTGAAGAAAATACAAAAAAAAAGGAAAGGGTTCAAGAAGCATTTAAATTTTGGAAGATTGTAATTAACAGGGGAGCAAGAAATCGGAAGGGAGTTCCACAGGTGGGAAGTGCGAAAAAAGAACCTGTTAGAGTAGAAGTGGCGGTTACATCTAGTAATGTAAACATTAAAATAGTGCGATCTAGTTGACAATCTAGTAGCAGGCTTAAATTAATATCGAAGGGGCATCAGGGAAAAAGCTCATCATAGAAGCTGCTGTGAAAATATTTGCAGAAAAGACAGAGGGAAGCCACTACACATCGGTGGGAAACTGGCTGAAGTGGTAATGCCTGGTCACAATCGATTACATGGCAGACCCTTCTTTGTATTTGTCAAGAATCTCGAGATGCACTTGACCAGATATGACAACAGTACGCACGGAATGCACGGACGAATGGTAAATTTATAAATGTGCAAGATGAATCCTGACTAGGAACCTTTTCTGGCACGGCACAGTGAACCAGATTTTCACTTTTTGTAGGTGAAAATAGGTAGGTAGATATATAAGAACAAAACAAGATATGTAAATAGACACATTACAGGCAAAAAGATTGACGCTACCCCTTATTTCTTTAAAAACGCTTTAAAATGTTTTTGTATTTTTTGAGTACAATATAACATTTCAGTAATTGCAGTGTATCTGCTTTTATTTTTCAGTCTTTCTCCAGACTACTCTTACTACAAAATAGTTTAAATTTAAATTCGTCTGTCCATAATACGTTTTGCTAAATTATGAATATTTTATATGAGAAACATAACCTTTTGTCTTCAATATTAACCCCTCGGTAGACTGAGATTCGCAAAATCTTCACCTAAGTTAAATGTTAATACATGTCCTAAATATTAATTCAATACTAACTAATGTTGTAAACAAAACCTGTCTCTGAAGAAAAAGAGATTGTGTCGTTACGGCAGTATCTTCATAGTGGTGATTTTTAATTTTGAAGTAATTAACGCAGGGTATCCACACGTTTTTTCAAAATGGTAAAATCAAAGCAGCTAAGCATTGAGGAGAGGGTACACACTTAAATGTTATTTACAGAAGGCTACTTTCAAAGACAAATTACCAAGAAGTTGAAGATTTATATACATGGGACGCAATATTCGTTACAAAGGCAGTTAGAAACAAATTTTGTGAAAATTTTGACAGAAAAAGAGCTGGAACAGCAAAAACGACAACTGTTGATGATGATAATCACTCGATTATTGAGAACAAAAGAAATAGAAGGAAAACTGCTCCAGACTTGACAACCGAACTTAATTCCTCTCGACAGCAGCCAGTGTTGCTCTCAACTGTGAAATATCGACAAAGATCACCGAGGCCCAAGGGTTGTATAGCCATCAAGAGACGCCTGTTAGGGAAGCTGAATAAGCAGAAAAAAACTTTTATGAACAAACACCAAAAGCATAAGAACTGGATATTGAAAGAGTGGCAAATGTATTGTAGACAGGCAAGTCCAAATTTGAATATTTCGATAGTCAGAGGAGAGTGTGTGAGAAAAGATAGCCAGGATAAAGATTGAATGATGACTGTGTGGTTCCAAAAGTTAAGCATGGTGGTGAGTTTGTTATAGTGTTGGTGTGTTTGACGGAGAGAGGGTTGAGATTTTATTCAAGTCAAGGAAATCACGAGAAAAGAAAATATCATTCGTTTTTGCAAAGACTTACTATACCATCTGGTCTACATTTTTTTTTATAATTCAGTACTTATTTTTTGTCAGAATAAAAGTAAAATACATTTATGGTTACTGATATTTGATCTTTTATTTTAATAGAAATACATGAATATCCGATTTGAAGATTTTTTAAAGAAACGCAGGGTAACCACAAGTTTTTTGCCTCTAGTCTAAATAGGACCAAAATGAGATAGATAGATAGATAGGAACAAAATTAGAGATAGATACATAGGAAGAAAATTAGACATAGATAGATAGATAGATAGATAGGAAGAAAATTAGAGCTAGCTAGCTAGATAGATAGGAACAAGAACTATATCTGTTGTAGTCGAGACAACTGACCCGTTAAGACCGGAGTGTTTGATGCGACAGCCACGCCAGACATATATACGGAGCCTCAACTCATTAATCAAAACGTTAAGTGAAGAGATTAAAATGCAATGGAATTTTAATTAGCCTTCATTGATGAGGTGACCTTATCGAAGTAGTCAGACATGAATAAATGAAGACTGAGGGAGACGAAGAATTTTGAAACATGATCTAGATATATCAGTTCAATGTCATTTTTCTATTATACAGTTTTATCTTTGAAACATTTTGACGACGAT
Source organism: Acanthosepion esculentum (assembly GCA_964036315.1). Taxonomy (NCBI): domain Eukaryota; kingdom Metazoa; phylum Mollusca; class Cephalopoda; order Sepiida; family Sepiidae; genus Acanthosepion; species Acanthosepion esculentum. The sequence continues at coordinate 50,746,571 of OZ038496.1, forward strand.
AATTAATCAACCGTTAATTATTATTATTATTATTATTATTATTATTATTATTATTATTATTATTATTATTATTATTATTTCGTTGGGTATATACTGTATACAGATTTCCTCCCGAGTCCCATCCAGAGATATAAGGTCAGAAATGGCTATATGATATCTTACACTGATCATTTTTTGTACAAAAAAAACATAATAATTAAAATAATTACATTTTACGTAAATGAAGGTCTCGTAATGTGTGATCTGTACTTGTGAGTATATATTTTTTGTATTTCTTTAGGGCAGGGGCTACCAGTAAACCATGCAATGAGTCTACCATTTTCCAATCAATCCGAGGGATCAAACTGCAACTAGAATTATTGATGCCCTCATGTGCGACAGTTTTGAGATTTCCTCTTCGGGATACTTGCATTCTGAAGATCTTCATAAATTCATTACAATCTGCAGGGACTGCTATGTGAATAAGGAAACACGTTCTGTTCTTGTGGTCTTTGAGAACAAGACTGCACTATTAGCTTTGATTGTTTTGTCCCTGTGTATTGTAAAGTCCCATAAAATTGTTACAGGTCCTCTCTCTCTAACTGGGTCTGTGTGATGTTCATACTAGTTTCTTACAGTTTCCTCCCCGTAAAAGTTGCATATTTTCTAGTGCGGATATTGGGCCACTCTGTCATGCCCAGTTTTATATTCAGTGGGTGCTAACACTGTGTACCCTGATATCAGATGATGAATTGTTTCTGGATATTTATCACAGCATCTGCATTTGGGTTAACACAGTTTTGCACTGTGTGCTTGGTAATTCCTAGTTAGCATTATTATTATTATTAGAAATTCAAGAACTTAAGGTAAATAATGAAAGCCAAGCATTGCATAGACAGAGGAAACAACAGAAGTGTGTAGGAGGCATAATAACATGGAATTGGTTGAAAAGTTTTAAATAAAGAAACTGATGATAGAATAATATTCTATGTACCGTGCCTTTTTAGGATATCGGCGCTCAAGGCTCTCCAGAATTCCCTGTCCTTTTTAGCCCTTAGTAAATTTTATCTCCTAAACCTTGTTTGTGTCATTCTTTTACACAAGCTCTTTAGATAGATTATTGTCCGGTGAGTCTCAATTTTTCCAAGCCCTCTTTTCTCATTATATGCCTTAGAAATTTTAACTGTCTCTTCCTGGTGCTATATATAAGTGTTCTTTTTGTTACCAGTTACTCTAAAACTACGCTGTTACTCACATATTCAATCCATGGAATTATCAGCATCCTTCTGTAGACCTGCATTTTTTGTTGTCTCAAGTCTTTTTCTCATCAGTACCGTGTTTTTTTGCGTCTAACTATAATTTTTCTATTTCTTGAAACTCAGGCGAAAGATTATCAGGAAGCATGTTTTCGAAGAAGAGATATCGCCATTTTGAAGAATATGTGTGAAATTTGATGAAACTGTAGCACACACTGTGGATGATTGAGTGCCAAGTTCTAGCCGAGAATGAATATAAATGATGGAGACAGGATCAAGATATACCCAAATCATTCATTTCATGTTGAGTGAGAAGTGGAGTTTCCAATGAGAAAATGAATGTTACAACTGTAAAACAGTATCAGAGACATGCACGAATTTGCAGGATATTTCAAGTCAAAGAGATAAAAGACGAGTGCGTACCAATCCCGGTATTTTTGGTGGAAGGTAAAATCAAATAAAGAAGTGTAAATAATTCACACATCGTGTCCTTTCGATACAAGGAGAGAACAAATGGAAGAAGAAAAAGTAACCAAGATCTATTTAAATTTGAACTCTTTGAAGGCTTTGGGTGTTGAAGATGGTTACAATTATACAAATTGTCTTTCGTGTTTCATGTATAGCGACAGAATGGAAAAAGCTAAAGGAAAACACTAAAAAAAAAACAACGGGAAATTTTCGTTCAGAGTACTGAACTCATATATGACATCAGTCCTCCTGTATCGCAGTGAATACAGGAAAGTTTCCTTAAAGACAAAGAGACTTGAAAAAAAACCCAGAAATGTGGGTCTACAGAAGGATGCTGGGAATATCATGTACCGAACATATAAACGAATTTTTTAAGAAAATATTTAAAAAAATGACACTTATTCTTAACATCAGAAAGAGACAGTGTTGTGTCGAAAGACGAAAGACCTTCCTACATTAATTGTCGAACATGGACTGGTCCAGCCGCTATGCGTATAAAATCTGCTCAGTACTGCTTTTGGCTAAAAGTTATAAAATGTTTCTTTTAAAACAATTGTTTCAGTAAATCAGGTTTTCTTAAAACAATTGTTTCAGTAAATAAACTTCCTCAAGTCGACTAGCTGTTATCGTTCTTTCCAGTACTGATGTTGTTTCCTTCCTAACCTTTTATTTGATGCGGTGTGGAATGTCAACATCTTGATTATGGCATTATTTATTCTTCGGGTTACATGTCCTATCCACTTTAGTTGTTGCTTCTTTTAAAAGCATTCAAGTGATGTTGTTTCTGTTATTTGGTAAACATCTTTGTGATTCTGTAGCGCCAGTCCACAATGTTCAAAGAAGGATGATCCTTGCCAAGACTCTAAGAATTTACACGCTCAAAGACCTTGTTCATCATTGGTCTTAGCAAGCGATTTTTGCATATTCAAGAAACTAAATAATAATAATAATAATAATAATAATAATAATAATGACCAGTACTTGTTAACTAGAAATTACCATGCAAGCAATGAAAAATTGTGTTGACCCCAAGTGCAAGATAAGCCTCTTTATGGTCAATACTCTGCTCGTGCCAAACAAACTGAGGTAGACAAACCCCGTATCAATCAGTGGTTACATAGTGCAGGCCTAAAAGATGAAACCAAAGTTTTTATTCTTGCTTCTCAGGACCAATGCTTGCTAACTAGAAATTACCAAGCACACAGACTGAAAAATTGTGTTAACTCGGAATGCAGATTCTGTGATAAATATCCAGAAACAACTGACGAACTTGTATCAGGTTGAACCGTATTAGCATCCACCGAATATAAAACTCACCATGACAGAGTGGGCCAATATCTACACTGGAAAATCTGCAACTTTTACGAGAAGGAAACTGCAATAAACTGGTATGAACTCCACCGAGACCCGGTTACAGACATAGGACCTTTAATAATTTTATTGGACATTACAATACATACAGAGAAAACAATCAAAGTTAATCGCCTGGACATCGTTATCAACGTTGGTGGATCTGGTTGAAACTCCTAAACTGTTTTTGCATTCGAGAATTAATTTCATTTGTTCAAAGATTAGTTTGACTGCCATCATTAATTCTAATGTGTTAACCTGGAAAGAAAAAAAAAAGCTTTAATTAAGCTACCAGCTGTTAAAGTGTGTAGACATTTTTGAACACTCGGCATATATATATATATGTGTGCGCGTGTGTGTATATACTTATTATATTTGGCCAGTAATCACAGGCTATATTTCGTTAAAAATACATTGCTACTTCCGCTCAATTTTTATTTGTATTTTTTCATTATGCTAAGGAGAGATGTATTTTTGGCAAGGCGGACTTCATATACAAATTGTCCCAAATGATTGTTGTTATGGTCCAATAACCTCGTCGCCACTGTTATGGTCCAAGGTTAGGACCAAGGAAGAACAACACGAACACAAGAGTAGAAATAACAAAGATATATTAAACAGAATAATAATACAAGATGTTGAAGGTGTTAGTATGACTGTCAGTCTGGTTTTTCGAATGAACTACTATTGGCTCGACTCGATTCCGTCTCGATATTTAACAACCCTCCCACGTGGGGCGCGTGTGGCACAAGGCCGGGTTAATGTGGATTCACCGAGCCCGTAGGCTCGGCCAAAAATATGCCCATTTAGAACCGGTATAAACGGGTTCAGGGACTGTCTACCTCCCCGGACGAAACCCTGCCCTTCGGCAAAGGCTCGTCCGGGTTCCTCTCTGCCAAAGCAGAGAGTTCGACAGAAGTCGGAAACAGTCAGAGACTGCTCATGACTCGATTCCGTCTCGACTCTCTCTCTCTCTTGAGAGGCGCAGTATTCATAGTGTCAGGAAGAGTTCACTCTGTCGTTATAGGTAAGGTCCCCTAACAATTGTTAATTCCAAACTTTTTACGGCTAATTTATTAGGCGTTTTCAACGATGTTGGTTGTTATATTATAAATGGTGAGTCAGTGTGATTGTAAACGGTCTAAAAGTTGCTGAAAGTTTTTAATTTCTGAATACCGCCAGTACATTTTGACCATGTTCATAGTTTATGCTATTAAGTTTTTTTTTTTAGTTTTTTTGTTTTATTATAACGGACTCTATTAATTTTATACTTTTTTTTATGTTGAAGGTGCGTATCGAGGTTGGTACATTTCTATGCCGGTTTCAGTTGGCGCATATGAAGCTCTGGCATCTTGGCCCTTCAACGTGGTGTACTGTTTAGTAAGTTTATCTCGCTAAATCAATTACGACTAAGTAGTGAGTTCGACCCTTACTGAGTGCTCCGTACTGTCGACATTGTGCCGCATCTAAGCTCCTCTTTGTATATTACTATGAAACTATGGCTTGAGAAATGTATCCATCCATTTATATATATATCGAAATATCTATGTATAAATACTATTTAATTATATATATTGCTAAATCTGCTTTTTCTGGAATCATTGAAACTTTTTTTAAAGTTTTTTTTTATGAGAGGTCTTACATTTTGTAAGAGAAAAGGTTATTTTCAAGTCACTAAAATATTTATTATCTCAGATGAATAAAATTCATTTCCTGCATTTATTTCAATATTCAAAATGGAAAAACACTATGTCGCTCACAAAGTTTTTGGTACAGATAATGTAGAAAACATTAAAACAACAATGGAAAAGATAAGTTTTTAAAACTAGACGAACTAATGACATAACTTTGGTATAATTGCCAAAATTAGGAGTTAGAATAAAAGAAGTATTTTTATTTCACAATTGAGAACCAACACCTCGAAGAGACTACTGACCTTCCGACTAAATAGAAACTCAATGAGAACACTAAACGAGAAATAACACAAGTAATTAAGTCTATTGTTAAAATATAGCGTGTGTGTATGAAAACGAGTTCAGAATCAAAACAAGGGCAAAAAGATTAACTATTATGAAAAAAAAATCACTTTGTTTATTACACTGTTTGCAACAGACATTTTACAATTAAAATTTGTAACTAGACCACCGAACTTAATTTATTTGGAATTCCCTTGGTCTGTCTATCTGTATGTATGTATGTATGTATGTATGTATGTATGTATGTATGTATGTATGTATGTATGTATCTATCTATCTATCTATCTATCTGCTGCTTGTGCATATCTATCTGTTGCTTGTTTATATCTATCTATCTATCTATCTATCTATCTATCTATCTATCTATCTATCTATCTATCTATATATCTATCTATCTATCTGTTGTTTGTGCATATCTATCTGTTGTTTGTTGATATCTATCTATCTATCTATCTATCTATCTATCTATCTATCTAGTTATTCATTCGTGTAAGCTTGCACACTGATCTTATTATGTGAGATTGATTTAAAGAAGAGTATTTCAAATAATCGTTCATTAAAGAAAAGTGTCAGGAACTCCAAAACAGGAAAGCAAGGCTAAATGACTGAGACAGAACTATGAGAAAACACAATATCATTTTTTGATAGCAAGAGGGCGAGCTAGATGCAAGTTACGTCAAAAGTCCAGCAAGTACAAAAGTGTACCTGTTTATAAAGGGTTTTAACAGACGATGCTAAATCGGAATATGCATTAGAATGGCAAAATTGCTGATACTGAGAAACAAGACATTTTCGCTAGAAACGAAGAAAAGAATGCTGAACTATGTTAATATCAATCCTCCTATATAACACTGAATGTTAGACAATTACTTCACAGATGAGGACACTTGAAACAGCTGAGATGTGATTCTACAGAATAATGATTAGAATAACATGGGCGTAAGATATAAGAAATGAGGAAGTCTTTTGGAAAATATCAAGCTAAATGACGATTGTACATAAAGATAACTGCAATTTCTAGAACACATACTGGGAAAACAGAGATTGGAGTATTTGATACTCACTGGATAGGAGTAGATATCCTCCGGTTCATTCTCCTACTGGAACATTGGACAGGTTTATCTCTTGTTTCCTTTTTCCGATTGCGTTTCACCTTCTCTTTCACCTCTGTTAGCATGCGTCTTTGTGGCATTATCGCCTTGTTGGGGTGAATTGTTTAAAATATATTGGAGTCAAGATGGAAAGAGAGAAACAGACAGTATCCTACCTAACGGGAATTTTTATTTGACATACAGATCTATCTATCTATCTATCTATCTATCTATCTATCTATCTATCTATCTATCTATCTATACACACACACACACGTTTTTGGTTATAATGTAAATATTTTAAATATATATTATACTTTATTTTCCAATATATTTGCTACATGAGTTTCGGGTCTTGCGAACTTCAACCGAAAAGTAGTTATTTCTACATATTATTTAAAGGAATTGATTTTCGATGTTTAACCATTGTCGTTTTGTTTGTAGTAGAAATCCAGATTTTCTTGAACTTGTAGAGAAAATATTCTTCTGCTTAAGGGGTTATAAAAGAATTAGTATTCGTCACATAAAGGTGGAAGGAAGAAGGTCTTTGTTCTTATCTTTTTTATGAGCTCTGTATCTTTTTAAACCTATCTCCATTTTTGTGTATTGTGTGTGTTTTTTTTTGCTAGTAAATGTATACATATTCCTTTTCCATAGATTGTTTTATTTTAAAAAAATAGCATATATATATATATATATATATATATATATATATATATATATATATATATATATGTATGTATATATATATATATATATATATATATATATATATATATATATATATATATATATATATATATATATATAGCTTTGAACAGAACAGACGTCATACCTAAAGTAACCTTTTGGCCAACACTTTTTAAAAGATATTCGTTGACACTATTAAATATAAATAAATACAAAGACACTATATGAAGCAAATGAGGAGGGCAAGGTGTAAATCGACTTTTAGTCGAGTTACACCTTTCCCTCCTCATTTGTAGAAGCACAAATTGCCGGTTGACAGCTACAATAAATTAATTAAAACAAAATTAACTAAGACTTATAAAAAAGCCCATAATAGCAATATAAATATGGTTGACAGTATCAAGAGAACTAGTAAAATGATTACTGAAAAATTAAAAATATGTGATAGAGTTGGCAAAGAGGCTGAAAAGGAATGCGCTACATCACTCTAAAAGGACCACAAACAAGATTTTGAGGAAGACCCCACTACCAGAATGATAAACCCAACTAGATCCGATATAGGAAAGATAAGCCAAAAAATCCTAGAAAGGATCACTAGCCAAATTAAAAGACTCCTCGGATTAACACTCTGGATTAACACCAAAGAAGTCATCAATTGGTTTACCAACATCGACAATAAGCCTGATTGCACCCTGATTTACTTCAGTATTGCGGATTATTACCAGTCAATACCAAGATATCTATTCACGACTGCCCTGGAGTTTATTCTGACTTAACTAAGGAAGAAACAAACATAATTCTTAGTGCAAAAAATCTGTCCTCATCCATAATGAGGACCAGTGCATTAAAAACATTAAATGACAATTTTGACATCACCATGGGATCTCTGGTCTCTGCTGAATCTTCCAATCTTGTCGATCTATTTATACTGTACAATCTAACCGCGCACCGTGAATTAGACATTAAGTACATCGTGCTATACAGAGATGACGGGCTCATGGTAGTGAGGAGCTCCACAAATTTTAAAACAGATAAAATTAGAAAGATAATTTATAGTGAATTCGGAAAACTAAATTTAAAAACTATAGTCAACACTAAATTAAAAAGGGTAAACTTCCTCGACGTAACTCTAGATTTAATGAACAATATTTACCTGCCTTACAGAAAACCTAACACTAATTCCTTGTATGTACACCCTAAGTCAAACCAACCTCCATCTATAATTAAGCATATACCCACATCAACAGAGAAAAGAATTAGCATGAACTCCGCTAATAAGGACATATTCCGACAACACAGTAATTTTTATAACACAGCCCTGAAAAATAGCGGATACAAAAACGCTGAAATAAGCTATAGAAACAATAGTACCAATAGTAAGAAAAACAGGAAAAGAAAGATCATCTGGTATACCCCACCGTTCAACCAAATGGTCAGTACTAAACTAGGGCATAAGTTCCTAGCTTTAATTGAAAAACAATTTCCTACTAATAGCAAATTTAGCGAGATCTTTAATAAGAACACCTTAAAATTAAGTTACTGCTGCATTGGAAACCTAGAAAGAATCATAAAAAAACATAATAGTAAAATCCTGAAAAAACATGCATGCCAATACAGTATTAATAAAAATCCTAAACTGAAATTATACAAAAATAATGAAAAATTATGTGATTGTAGAAACCCTAAAGACTGCCCGTTGGAAAATAAATGTTTCACAAAATCCGTGGTATACCAATGCACTATCTCATCCATTGAGAGTCCTGTCACTGAGAGGATATACTTTGGGTCAACGAAGAATAAATTTAACATTAGATGGAGACAACACAATAAGCTTCAACAATATTCAAAATAGAAATCAGACATCTCTATCCCAATATTTTTGGCATTTAAAAGAAACGAATAAAACACCAAAAGTAAAATGGAAAATAATAAATAGAACAAGAACTTGTAAAACCTGGGATGACCCATGCCCTTTATGCCTACATGAAAAACTACACATCATTAAGTTTCTAAATAATGAAAAGTTATTAAACCATAGACAGGAGTTAACGGTTTTAAACCGATATCAACAAATTTTCGCATTAAATAATTAGCATAAAAAATAGATAAATAAATAAATTCCATAGCTTAATAAAAGTCTTAAAAGCTTAGCCCAATCATTAAATAGAAAAACCCTTTGTGAAGTCGTCAAAAAAACAAATTGTAGTTCAGTGCAACGCGTTTATATGAAACAGCCATTTGAATAAACAAATAAATAAGGGGATTAATAGATAGATAATATAATATAAAATAAAACAAAATCCTCTCGATACTTAACGACTTGCCGTCGCGCCACGAACTATCTTTCGCTTTAAACTTACGAGACGGTGACCACCACCATCAGCTTTGGAATAGATACCCCACGCTACCCCGACATAACCTTTCCGAAGGTGACTGAGCTGTAGATAAGAATTAACTGCTCAACCACCTAACCAAAATGGCCGGCCCAGCTAATGTTGCAAAAGACGAAAACCACAAGATAGCTTATTCCTAAATTTTCGCTTGAGGATGAAACGGGACTCTATACCTTAATTCAACTTATTTTTTAATAATTATATTGAGGGTGCCGGCTCTCGTTTTTGAAACATGAGAACTCTTATGTAGCGAAGGAATCATATTTTTTTAAAAATATTATAATATAAGCTCTCCTTCTGTATGGAGCACTGTCTTTTTAAAAATAAAAACAAAAATACGAAAGAACTCTGGATTATTTACCTAAGGGTTCTTTCCTATTTTTCTGCACACACACACACACACACACACACACACACACACACATACATACATATATATATATATATATATATATATATATATATATATATATATATATATATATATATGAATGAAAGATTGTGTTTTGTCACAAGAAAGAAACGGTGGGATATTCAGTGTAGTTTGGGTGGATAATCCGAAAGCCACAGACTGAGTAATCAGTCTTACTAATTAACGTGCCCAGTATAAATATTGCGTTCAAGCATGAAACAGACAGACGCCGCTCTGTGTTGACCTCAGTGACCTCTTTTTTATTTACCCAAGCTCTATTCTTGATGTTGGAAACTTTAACAAATAAATACAGCATGACTTTGTCACATACACACTCACACACACACTCACGCACACAGACACATACATACAAACACACACACACAAACACACACACACACACACACACACATATATATATATATATATATATATATATATATATCGAGAGAGAGAAAGAAAGATTTAATATTCCTGTTAATGAAATTGACGAATAAAATGACAAAATGAACATTTAAAGCTTAATATATATATATATATATATATATATATATATATATATATATATATATATATATATATATATATATATATATATATATAGGCCTAGTGACTGAATACAAGCACGAAAAGAAAGATTTTAAGTCGGAGTTTTCGGACACAGGAGACAAGAAATAAACAAAGAAGTTGTACTCTCTCATGCAGGGAATGTTGTTTTTGTTGTTGGTTAGATGGCTCCCTGTGGAAACTATATTCTCTGAGTGAACCCAAATCCCTGTTTAATCTTTTAATATATATATATATATATATATAGTGTCAACGACGAAATTATTCGTACACCGATCAATTTTGAATATTTTTTATCCATTTCTCAGAATCTAATGCCAATATGATGCCAGATTTTTTTTATAATTTAATAATCATAACAAAAGGAATATAAAACTCAATTTCCATAACAATAGGATAAATACAACAAATTTGACAGGCGAATTATGCAAAATAGGAAAAAACAAAATTATTCGTACGGTATGAAAAATAGAAAAATTGAACAATTTTCACTATGTTAATAGGCAATAGTTTGGCCTCTCATCTTTATAACTTACTGCAATCATTTTCTAAGGACTTTTCTGGGATTTTCTTCCATTCTTCAATGGTTACACGTTTTAATCTTTTAGCGACCGACGATTTATTCGAACTTTCAATTCTTGCCATAGATTTTCAATAGGATTCAAGTCAGGAATCATTGACGGCCATGGCAGAACTGTAATCTTCTTTTTCTGAAGCCACTTATTTAGACTTATGTTTGGAATCACTATCTTGCTGGAAAGTAAATCGCCGACTTAAATGAAGATTTTGCACTGAGAGTTGTAGATTTTAATCCATAATTTTGATATAGTTTACAGATTTAATTCTTCTTATTATTGCAATTAATTGCTAAGTCCCCCTTCAGTTAAACAACTCCGAAACATCATCGAGCCGCCTCCATATTTTAATGTTGCCACTGTGTTCTTTGGGGGGAAAGCCTCACCTTTCTTGCACTAAATCTTCTGTACATCCTTATGTCCAAAAAGCTCAAATTTTGTTTCATCACTCCATAGGTCTTGTTCCCAAAATCAATTTTCTTTGTCCAAGAAAGTTTTGACTAAATTAAACCAAGCAACAATGTGACATGGTTTGTGAAGAGGGGTTTGTCGTGGTCGGTTTCCATACAACCCATTTATATTTAAACAACGTTGTATTGTGCGAGTACTTATGCTGATACCCATCGTTATGCAAACTTTGGGCGATGTCTTTCAAACGAACTCTTGGCTTTATATTAAACTTGCGACACAGTTTTCGTGTGGTTCTCGGTGACAATTTGAGTTTTCTTCCACTCCAGGCAAATTCTTTGTCGTGCCAAACTGTTCAAACGTCTTTTATAATGGACTGTACAGTAGATCCATGGATAGCTAACCAGTTTGAAATAGTGCTGTAATTATTTCCCGACTTGAGAAAGTTAATAATTCTCTGTCTCAAGTCAACGCTAAGCTCTTTTGTCTTCCCCATCGTATTGTTAACGTAAGAATAACAATGGTGAGACCTTAGCACCACGTGATGTTCTTTGCTGGAATTATCACAAATATTCTACTGAATAAATAGCCTAGAAGGCTTCACCGATAAAATAATTATTTAAATTACTTATATTAACACGACTCAATCAATTTAAAACGATATTTTCTACTGTACGAATAATTTTGTCTTTTCCTATTTTGCATAATTCGCCTATCAAATTTGTTGTATTTAACCTATTGTTTTGAAAGTTGATTTTTTATTCTTTTTTTCTATATTAACATATAAAAAACATGGCATCAGACGGGCATTAGATTCTGAGAAATGGATAAAAATATTCCATATTTATTGTTGTACGAATAGTTTCATCGTTTACTATATATATATATATATATATATATATATATATATATATATATATATATATATATATATATATATATATATATATATATATGTGTGTGTGGGCATTGTGATGAGCACCAAGTGGGGACAGTTTCTTCCATGCTTGAACGACATCGTCAGGCCAGAAGATTGAATGAAACAGAATGTCGCCGCTGGGTGCTCATCTCAATGTCAACTTTTATAATTACATACGCTCATATTTTATACCCAGCATACATTAAACTATATTTCTATGATACATACATACATACATACATACATACATATATATATATATATATATATATATATATATATATATATATATATATATATATATATGTATATATGTGTGTGTGTGTGTGTGCATATGGTATATTTAGATAGCAAGATTTCAATTCAGTAAAATATATTAAATTAAAACAATGTCTGTCCATTTACTTTTTAATTGTGTATTTCCAAATTTAAAATAAGATGTTGTTCATTGAAATTGTGCATAAATTGTGTAAAGTGCAAGTAAAATGGGGAGAAAAGTTCTCTTCTTCTTAGAAACAAAAAGTGAGATTTTTAATTTCTCAGGCACAACAACATGAAGAATTTACCACTCACGGGACATACTGGAGACAAATGAGACAGAGGGCCACATCGAGTGAGCTACTTAACGAGCTGATCTAAACAGATGGCGGAATGTAGACTGAGAAGGATAGTGAGAGGAGATCAGTCTAGCTACGAGTTACAAATGATTGGATGTTGTGGAGAGCCAGCATGGCTTATGGAATACACATAAAGATATCTTTCATCGTCTACGTTATTATCAGAAACTAAATGTATCTAGGAAAAGGGTTGTTGGCTATATCCTGACATTTTGCGAAACGTTTCAGATTTAAATATACGTATATCGAATAAATGTTGTTGAAGAAGGGTTTTTCAAATATTGCCAACGTCTTTAATATTTAACGTATTTAATATTTAATGTTGTCTTTAATTATGTCATATATATATATATATATATATATATATATATATATATATATATATATATATATATAATTTGAAGAAAAACAGACCACTTTAAGTTTTCATTGTTATAATTTATTTCACCAGAGAGTTTCTTTTTCCCGGGATCTTCAGACCTCCCTTACAAGGATGAAAAAATGAATTTAAACTTACACTTTTGAAGGGCAGTATTAAGCTTATGTAAGGTGATATAGAGAGTGGTGAAAGATAGTGTGACAGGCATGGTCGAATTTAGAGATGGAAATGAGAGATAGGAATGCTTTTAAAATGTATTTTTATTACAATACTTAATAGTGAGACGGGTAAGGATCAGACATTGACATATTTAATAGGTCAACTCACCGGAAACGATATAAAGAGAAAAAGAGAAAAAAAAGGAAGGGAAGAAGTAAATATGTAAGAAATAAGAGATGGACTTTTGAAAGAAATAGAGAGGGGGATATAAATTTTGGAGAGGGAAATTAACGTATGTAGGCATGTATCGGCTAATTTGAAAAAACACAGATTTATATATATTTTTTAATGTTTAATAATAATTTAAGTGTTTAAATTCTCCACAAATAAACTATGAATTTAATATAAACTGAATGTTATATCAATAAGCAAAATATAAAAAAATAAAAGTTACTAATATTAATATTTTTAATATTGTGAATAACGGTTAAAGAGTAATATTTCTTAGTTAAAGTCTAAGTCATCAATATATCTATATATCTATATATATATATATATATATATATATATATATATATATATATATATATATGCAGAAATATAGTCTTAAAGTGTGCTATATTTATGGGGTAAAGTGCTCAATATCAGAGATAGAGCATGTGTAAATATAAAAGTGGACATGGAAGTCAGCACTTAGAGGATACAGTCTGTTTCATGCTAGTGCAATCGTCAAGCGACTAGTGCTGTTATTTTTCTCGGCTATTTATATAAGGGTCAGTGGTGCATTATGGGTAGTCTATTTTGGCGGTTACTTTTACCGGAAGTCGCTTATTTGTTTATTTATTTATGTCAAATTATTTTGCTTGTTTTTTGTTTGTTTTTTATTTTTATTTTTTATCTTATATATTTATTTATTTATTCTTTTATTTTGATCGGTGTTTTTGGTTAACGTAGTAAAAATTTGTTTATATAGCTTATTGTTGGTAGTCTATAATGGCCGTCATTTACCGGAAATCGCTTGTTCGTTTATTTATTTGGGTCAAATTGTTTTGCTTGTTTTTATTTATTTTCATTTTTATTTTTTATCTTATATATTTGTTTATTTGTCATTGATTAAATCTGTTTGTTGAATTTGTGTTTTTTTCTGACTATTATTTAGGTGGGAACAGTTTTTAATTTATCTATTTAGGTTGGTTATCTTTATTTGTTTTTGTTTTGTTTTGTTTTTTAAACGGCTAGTTTATCGTAATCGGTTGTTAGTTTATTTATATATTTAGATGTATTTAGATCGATTTATTATACTTGTTGTTATTTATTTGTTACACTATATCTTTTTGGCTTTCGGTTTTTAAGTAACGTAGTATATTATCTTTTATTAATGTTTTTTTTTTATTTTTTATTTGTATAACAGTTATAACTTTCGTCCGTTCTTTTGTTTTGATTTTATTTCGTATATTCTAACAGGTGTGGTTTTATGATTTGTTTGGAGTAATTTATTTTGCTTATTTTATTGTTGTTTGTTTATATATTTATTTATTTTTCTATTTTAAGTTACGTAGTAAAAATTTGTTTTCATGTCTACATTTTGAGATTAGCTCGGATCTTTTATTTAATAATTTATTTTGATCTGGGAAGGTAATGATAGCTATTTTTTCCTCCAAGCAAAGTTTGCAGGTTTTTGATAGGTTGTTGTAGGCTGATGATTTTTTCCTTATTTTCCAAGATATTTTTGGTGTGGTGTGTGTTTTGTTTTTTATTTCC
The DNA here is from genome assembly GCA_964036315.1 of Acanthosepion esculentum. NCBI lineage: Eukaryota > Metazoa > Mollusca > Cephalopoda > Sepiida > Sepiidae > Acanthosepion > Acanthosepion esculentum. Next base: position 50,761,571 of record OZ038496.1, read on the forward strand.
CAGATATACTTAGAAAGCATTGTGCTGTTCGCATATTTACTATTTGTGAAAGACATTTTGTGTACATAATTTCTTTGTTTCCATGGTCCTTCGGTTACTCCTATATATACTTTTTCTTCATTATCTGCTGATTTTGTCGTGGCTTGGTAGATTACGTTGTTTTGTAAACAATTACCGTTTAAGGGACATTTGTTAATAATTTTTCTGTTGTGCTTTTTTATTATTTGTGCCATGTTCTCGGTGCAACTGTAGCTGATTTTTACTGTGTTTTTGTTGAATATTTTGTGTAGGGTGCTTGATTCCGGGAGTGTTTGTGTAAAAGCTTGAAGAATATTTTTCTTATGTTTGTTTTTACGTTTTTGCTGTACGGTGGGTTGAACCATATGATATTTCTTTTTCTGTTGGTCTTTTTTGTGTTCTGTGGTGAGTATGTGAGTGTTGCTGGGAATCCGCTATCTTTTAGGGCTGTTTCGTAGTCTTTCTTGGCCTTGTTAAATATAGATTCATCGGAAGAATTGTCGGAAAGCCTGCGGTTAATCGATTTAGGTATCTGTTTGATTATAGAAGGCGGGTGGTTGGAGTATATATGTATGTACTGTGGTTTATCATTCGGTTTTCTGTATGGTTTGTGTGTGCCTTTTCTTAGGTTGAAGGTGATATCTAGAAAATCTACTTCGTTTAGGTTAGTTTTTATATCTATGTCGAATCCGTTATTTTTGAAAATTTTAATTATTGCTTTTCTAGTTTTATCAGTCTTTTGTTTGTTGCAGTTTCTTAAGATTATGAGACCGTCATCTCTGTAGAGCCCTGTGTCATTTCTATCTATTATTTTGCTTAGTTCGTGTAGTAAGTAAATGCCTACGATTTCGCATGTCTTAGCACCGTCAAAGCTTCCCATTGTAGTGTCAAATATCCCATCTTTTTTTATCCATGCTTCTTCATGGTGAAATAATAATGATTTACGTGAGTGCTTAATGATGTCGATTTCGTTTGGTTTTATTATTATTTGTTCCTGAGCTAAGTTGATGGCCTTATCTAGTGTACGTTCTGTTATGGATGGGTAAAATTCTTTTATGTCTAATTGTAGGAAGTGGCAATTTTGTTTGTTATTTATGCTGTTGAACCAGTCAATGGTTGTTTTTGTGTTTTTCCACTGGTTTACTCCTAACTTTTTCCTAAGTTCAGAATTAATTCTTTCTAGTATTGTTTTACTTATTTTACCTAGTTCGCTTTTGGCTGGGTTTATGAGTCTGCATGCAGGGTTGGTTTTGAAATTTTCCTTGTGGTCTTTTAGTGTGATAAAGGCTTGCGTCTTGCTCATGCAACTTATTCGGTCATCGAGGTCTAATTTTTGAGCGATTGCTTTAGCTTCTTTATTTATATCGTGTTCTATTGTTTTGGGTGCCTTTTTGTATGTTTTGGTTATGTTGTTCTTTAGTAATTTATTGTGCGTAGGAGGGGTTAGTTTGTATAAATTTCTTGTTTTGTCGGCTGCGATAAATACATTTGCTGAACTGTTTATTTTAGCTATATCTTCTTTTAGCTTTTTTTGGAATGCATCTTGTTTTTTATGGAATTTTATGTTTCTAACTAGGTCAGTTAAGTCCTTCTCGAAGTCATCTAATTCTTTTTGTTGCGGGGGACATTTTCTTGTTTTGAACCCGTATTTTTCCTTGAGTGTATTATTATTATTGTGAAGATCTTGGTTTAAAAAATGTGCTTTCCATCTCATTCTTTTTATGAAACTTTCTGTTTTTTCAAATAATTTTAGTTTATATATGTAAGGGGAAGGGGTGGGTATGTTTTTTAGTGAGTAGTCGAGGCTAAATTTTTCTATGTCCATGTTGTGTTGTAAATGTAGCGAAAGTGCTCTACTGATAATCAGGAGCTGAATATGCAGAAATATAGTCTTAAAGTGTGCTATATTTATGGGGTAAAGTGCTCAATGTCAGAGATAGAGCGTGTGTAAATATAAAAGTGGACATGGAAGTCAGCACTTAGAGGCGACAGTCTGTTTCATGCTAGTGCAATCGTCAGGCGACTAGTGCTGTTATATATATATATATATATATGTTCAGGTATGCAGAAAAATAGGAAAGAACACGTTAGGTAAATAATCCGGTGTTCCTTAGTATTTTTGTTTTTATTTATTGCTATAGTTTAATAAAAGCCTTAAAAGCTCAGCCCAATAATTAAAGAGAAAAACCCTTTGTGAAGTCGCGAAAAAAAGAAAAAAGCCATTTGAATAAATAAATAAATAAACAGATGAAACAGATAATAATGAAACACAACCTTCTCGATACTTAACGACCTGCGGCAAAGCCATAAAAATGCCTTTTAACCAGCTAGGCGTCCTACTATCAGAAATAGACCCCCCCAATGTAACCTGACATAAATTTTTCGAAGGGGACTGGTCTGTAGATAAAAATTAATTCTTAACTCTTTGACCACCTAACCAATATGGCCGACCCTGGCCGTTTCCATAGCAACTAATGTTCCAAGACACCACACTTATAAACACGCGCTAACCACACGATAACGAGGAAGCGTGACCAGACACCTTAACTCAACATAATTTCAAAAATTATATTAGGGGTCTCGGCTCTCGCTTTTGAAACATGAGATCTCTTATGTAGCGAAGGAATCATATTTTTAAAACAAAAAATATTATAATATATATATATATATATATATATATATATATATATATATAAATAGATAGATAGATAGATAGATAGAGACGGCATTTAAAATGATTTTTGAAAATAATAGGCCCAACAAAATGACACTTCTATTTATAATAAAAATTATTTCTGGAACACATAGGACATATTGGAGATAAAAGGGACAGATGGAAACATCAAGTGACCTATCTAACACTCAGATGTAAATAGATAGCGGGCTGTATACTGGGAACGATCGTAAGAAGATCAGTCTTGCTTAGAATTTGATTGGATCGTTTGTTTTTTTACGGCGTATCACCCCTTTGATGTTTATTTAAAGCCAGTAAGATTTTTTTTAGTTAATTATTTAGCGAAACAAGTTTTATTCATTAAGTAAGAAGAGCTGGATTCATACCTTTTGTAAGGGTACTTGTATGTAAGTAAATATAACGAACCCGACTGGGATTGGAACTCGACTCTCCGATTAACCGTTCCTAGCGATTATCCTTTACACCGCCCGCACATCCAAGCTTGCGCTACCTGATATTCCCAAGAGATCATCTCTTTAGGTAACTAGCCAGGCTCCACGTTGCTTATCTTTGGAAACCGATGTTTCAACGTGATGCGGCCGTAAGCCAAAGAGAGTTACATTAATCCAGAGAGATAAATAGGAAAATGGTAAATAATTCATTATATATCAAGATTAAGAAGAATTTCAGTTAAAAACTACGACAATGTGGAAAAAAAAAAGTTTTCGTGTGACGCCTTTCGTCCTTTAGGACTTTCTCGGACTAAAGTGATGTTTACGTTGATGAGACTGCACATGCGCACGACGGAAAAGGGACGCTGGAAATTTTAGATTAATATTTTCTTTTTTTTTTTTAGAATATATATTTTGGGTATATAGCGTAGCCGATTTCATTCAGTTTCTTTTCTTTGTGCTTCCATGTCTTTTGTAATTAAATCTCCAATATTGTGATAATAAAAGATATGGCAAGAAACGTGAAATGTAAGAACCTGAACGTAATTTTTTCTCTGTATCATCTAGTAATTAAAACACTTTCTAAACATTTCCGTTTGAGAAAATTGCTTTCTGCTTTTATTTAAAGTAGCATTTTTAAATCAAAATTATAGCCAAACAACGTCCATCAGCTTAAATCTTTTTATCTATTGTGCCCCATTCTCCACACAGAATATTATTTTTTTATTTTCGTCACGTTTTTTCAGACATCGTCATCCATTTTTGTAATTCAAGAAAAGATCCTTTCTTTAAGAGATTTTAGTGTTAATAACACTTTTCCATGTTAAAGCCAATGTACACTTGCCGTTTAATTTGAGTTCCTCAGACGTTCTTAAGTGAAGGTGTGAATTTTTTGTTTTCACCTGACTGAAGAGCAAAGTAAAACCAATCATCAAGTCTTAGCTTCGAAATATCCACGCCATGTCTGATTCCTGTCCTATCCATCATCCAATGAATTTCATCTTCGGACATTCTTTTAGCTGGTATCTAGAATATAGCGATGTCCGATCTTGCTGAAGAACTATTAACACCTAAACGACTCACTCGCACAGTTTTATTAGGTTAGCTGAATTGTTTCTTTCGTGTTTGCTGCCGAGATGGCGTTAGGAGCATTTTAAATAACACCCGTAATAAATATCGATTTTCATTGCATTGCAAGAACTAATATTCTGAAACTTGGCTTGCTTCAGTTCATTAATTCTATCACAGAACATTTTCATTTTAAGAAAAGAAAAAAAAGTACTCAAACCAACCAAAAAAAAAAAAAGTCGGTTTATAGAAAAAGTAATATGAAACTATGGATGCGTATAACGGTTATTAGCGGAATCGGCGAACCGTGTTCAAGTTCCGGTCTAGCCTGTTGCGTTCACTGCTCTTAGAAAAGGCATGAATCTGTTTATTCTTGGCTAATGGGCTAAATAGCGGGTGAGATTAGATTTTCAGTCTTTGAGTGGCAACTAGTCAAGAATCCAAAATGAAATATCGGATGTCTGAACAGTGTTTACACATTAAAAAAAAATCGGCATTACTCCAAGCAAGGTAGTAAATCCACTAAAGCACAAGGGGTTACAGGGTGTGGAAGAATTAGGAACAGAAAAATTAATGATAAGCGAGAAGATGAAAGAGTAATCAGGAGGACAGTAGATAGCTACTGACATTGCATTCAAATTTTTGCATGCTGGAAATCTTGGGGACGGAAAGGAATTCCACAAGGGAGAAGTGCGAGAAAAAAATGTTACGGGTATACCTAGCCAGCTTAACTGTAAATTGATGAGATTTCGACGCCAGTCTAGTACTGCGCTTAAATTAAAAAAATAATTTAGGTACTATAGCAAAGCTCATTCGAACAATTACCATGGAAGTATTTATAGAAAGGGCGGCTATGGGGAAAGTGACTGATGCCGAGCAGCCAGATGATGATCAATAATATTGCTTATTCTTCTTCGGATTTTATCAAGTAGCTCAAGGTAAATAGCAGGAACACCGGGCTATAGGTGGCACCAACGGACGAATAGTAAACTTATAGATGTGCAAGATAGATTCTCGAGAGAAAAAAATGTCTGGCAAAAAACAGTGAGCCAACTTTCTTAGCAGTTGGCCAAGCAATGGATTCAATATAGTCTTTCCAATTCATGCCAACTGAGAACGTTAGCTCGAGAAGACGAAACAAGTTACTTTGCTGGAGGTTAGCATCAGCCATATTGAGGTCGATTTGGACATTGGCTGCACTTTTGGCCTTGTCTGACTCATCTGTCTTACTATCGAGGGAGGAGTAAATGGTTGTGTCATCAGCGCAGATACCAAGGTGAGAGCTGATGTCATCGGGGAGGACATTAATTTTAACTCCTAAAATAATATATTACTGATTTATTGAATGTAAAAAGAAAATTCAATACGATAACGAATAATTTATATTACAAAATGACGTATCATACATACGCACACACAGGTTATCACTTTAAACTTTATTTTTAGTGGATACTAGTATTTCAATAGTCCAGAGGGACGCAGGTTCGAATCCTGCCAGAGAGCGTAAGTTGTTCTTTAAAAAGATTTCTCGAAAATTTAGGCCGGTAGACAATAAATAGATATAATGTTTAATAAATAAACGGAGCATGTACACAAATATGAGTATCCATTAAAATAACGTTTAATTTGATAAAAAAATCTGATAAATGAAAAATCCATTAATTTCCCTAATATATGTATGTGTGTGTGTGTGTGTATGTGTGTGTGTGTGTGTGTTCAAATATATAGAAAAATAGGAAAGGACACGTTAGGTAAATAATCCGAAGTTCTTTAGTATTTTAAAAAATATGATTCCTTCTCTACATAAGTTTATATATATATATATATATATATATATATATATATATATATATATATATGATGGACTCTCCCGTCGAATTCGACGTATGAGGGTCAGACAGATCAGTTCCCAGAAACTGAAAGCCCGACACCCACTCAGGATTTGATTATAGTGGTGAAGGATTTGTGCAGGGCCATCCACACTTTTTGGAGGGACGAATACAGGGACCTGGTGCAACGAATGCCACAAGGTCCCCAAACGACCCTCCGCAGGTTTTGAATTCAGAGTTGTCCTTCTCCTAGATCAGTTGCCGTCCAAGGCTATAGAACCCAGTCTGTCCTGCTATTTACCCATAGTTGGAGGGAGAAGAGGAGGATTGACACCTTTCCCAAGGGTATTAGCACGTAAGTGAATGTAATGGATTCGACTGGAATTTGAACTCGGCTCTCCGATTCCTCAATCCATATATATATATATATATATATATATATATATAAAAATTTCTCATTTAAATACTAAAATAATGTTTGATAAAATAATGTATCGTTTTGAATTTTTTTAGTTAGTCATCCAATATAGGGCCCAATGATCACTTATGGTAGACCGTTTCTGAGATATATAGTTGTAAGGGAGTGGGGAGGTGGAAAATATGATTGCATATTAGGAAGACATGTCGGTTAGATATCGTTTGATCCAGGACTTGAAGGAAACAAGATTGTAGTTTCCAGGGAAGCATCCTCTCTGGAGTTTGTTCCTCAAAATAACAGTTCTGAAAAAGAAGAATTTATTCCTTGTTAAAAGAACCCGAAGCGAATCGACATGATTGGACATCTTGGATATAGCATTGCTGGTCCTAGCGGTGAAGCTCAGAGTTTCTGGAACTAACCATTGTAACTTGCTTGAACATCTGCCACAGATGGATGGCCGCTCGTGTCCGAGTATGGTTTTCTAGTAATTATATCTAAACAAACATGTATATGCCCAAAAGCTGAGTAGCAGCTACCATATAATCAATTGTGAAAGTAGAATAACATATCATTTTTATTACTTCAAAGCTCACAAGAAAATTAAATTTCGGGTTAGACGAGTTTATATGCCGTTAAACAGACAAATGAAATCAACATATAGTTCAATTTCCTATTCTTTGTTTGTAAGGGTATTTTCCAATGTCTTAATAATTTGATTAGTTTCTGGAAGGCATCTTTCACTATGTCTAAGCGTCTTCGTATTTCTGTGTCACATTTTTTGACGTCTGTTAGAATATGCCTATTTTTTCACATGTCTTTTATATATTTATGTTCAGAATGATATCAGAAAGAGAAATACAAATGCGGAAATAATTCTAGCTATGTTTTATAGATTATATAAAAGCATCGCCCGGCGTTGCCCGTGCTTGATTCAAAAATCGTACGACTCATTCAGCAATCGCTATCACTTGACTTAAAATATTTTTGCCCTTCCTTGCCTTTAAAGGAGTGCCCTTTGCCGTGTTGGTGTTGCTACATGCCTTACTTCTTGCCTATCTCACACTGCGAATTTTTTCTAAGCTCTATACTAAACATTAAATCTGTTACGAAAAAAGAACTAAACAAAATGAACACAAAACGATCAGCTTTAAAAAAGGACTCGTAACTGGAAAAACCGAATGAAAAAAAATGTTAATAACAAATACTTTTTCACACACAACACAGTTCTGCGGAATCAGAATCAACGTTTAGTTTAAGCAAGCGAATGAGCCAACTGGAGTAACGTGCCATGCAGATTTAAATTTTTCCCACTCATACGAATGCAGCTATCGATTTTGTTTTTGCATGCTAGCATGCTAGTTAACATTCGTGTCAGTCAGCTGTTGGCTCTCACGCTGGCCAATAAATCTTCCTGCGTATTCGTGGCAGCCAGCTATAGGCTCACACTCTGGCCAGTAGAAAATGGTCGCAAACTACATGAAAACTGCCGTAGAAGCATGATAAAATCGATTATTTCCACTATCAATGGGAGTTGGGAAATTCAAAGTCGGTCTTGGCTTTTTTACCAACTTGGAGCATGTGCCTGTAAATTTTGGTGCAAATCTGTCGAAAATTGCGGCAGTGCATTCGTCACACACACACACACACACACACACACACACACACACACACACACACACACACACACACACATCTTGCCTTTTATAGATAGAGATATAAAAGCATCGGATAAAGTAAGAAGGAAAAACAGTTAGAAATGCTAGGTAAGCTTGATTTATTTGGAAAATAAATTAAAACAATGTAGAACTCACAATGGAAGCAAAACAACTGCATACGGATGGAAAATGAATTTAGTAAATACACAAAAATGGAAAGATTAAAAACGTAGAAAAGAAAAGGATGTGTTTTCTAACCGGACATATTCAACGTTTAAAGCAAGGCGATTTGGAGAGAAATAGAAATCCTACCAAAATTTATGATTCGCGGAAACCAGACTTAACAATATAAGATATGCAGATGACACCGAGCTAAGAGCAGACACAGATAGACAACTGCAGGATTTCCGAGAGAAAGTAGTAATGTTAGAAGAACGTACTAAGCATAAATTGTAAGGAAACAGAATGTATGGTCGTCAGCCAGAGGATAGCCCAAGATGCGAGCTACGAATTGGGGGCTGTAAAAGAAAGCGAGTAGAAAGGACTAAGCATCATTTGTGAAAAGACAATGTATGGTCGTAAGCAAGAGGAACAGCACAAGATGCAAACTATGAAATGGAGGTACTAAAAGAAAGCGAAAAGAAAAGACTGACCCCCAATTGTTAAACGACAATGTATGTTTGCCAGCAACCCGATATGCTAGCTACGAATTGCAAATGACATTATCAAAAAACGACAAAAATTTAAATTTCTTGGAATTATTTTACTATTGTACAGAAAATGAGAAACCGAAATCCGAATGCGCATTGGAATAGTGAAAGACAATCTATGGTCGCCAAGGTGCACAGCAACGTTTAAGGAGAACGACCAAAGACG
>OZ038496.1:50775560-50895560 GCA_964036315.1 Acanthosepion esculentum
TGCCCCACACCATAAAAATTGCATGATGATACAATACATTAAAATTCTAATAATGACAAGATGAAAGGGGAAGGAGATGAACCCATTAACAAACAAAAATTCAACAAATTTTAAACTAAACATAATTTATGTTAGTAGGGCCCGTCCAACCCTCAAAAATAGAGAGGCCGCTGTATTCTGTCCAGAGGACAGAATCAAGAAGCACTCTCGCTAAGGGAGTGGGAAAGAGATAAAATAACTTGGACATGGGGAAATAAAAGGCTGATCCAGTTGAGATGAAAAGGAGGCCAAAACAAACTAGGGAGGTTGGGAATCTCGACTTGGATCATAACTAAAATGATGGCCGGGAAACAGGCCGGGAACAACACTTACTCATATTAACTAGGTACACTTAAGCTTGTCTAACCTAACCGAGGGGAGGGTTCCACAGGAAACCACCCCGATGTGACTTTGGTTGACCTAGAAAAGAAAATCAAGGCTAACCCCGTTCAAACGAACCAAGCTCGCCTCTTTTACCCACCTTTTGCTGAAGACTGTCGAATGCAATCGTTTTCTATCAGTTCTAATCTTCATCTTGAGCTGATGCTCAAAGAATCGGATTAGATCCTGATGCGAAAGACTATTGCCTCGCAAGACTTCCTCCTTTCGCGTCGTCCATATCACCATTCGAGCCGTGGCTAGCAGCGTTAGAAACACCATTCGTTTCACCCTGGAATACGGGGGCGACACATTGTCACACGCGTATGCGCGATCAATGGACACGAGTTCTTCGGGAGCGAGACGAGCCGTCAGCTCGCCGACATGGTCCCATAAGGGGCGGACCCGGGGGCAATGGTAGAAGGCGTGCGAAGCCGTTTCTTCTAATCCAAGGACACACCGTTCACAGTCTGGCAAATCCGCCAAGCCCCATATGAAAGCCTTGTCGTTGAGAGGCAGCCGATTCCGAGCCAATCGCCAGGTAAGCGAAAACTCAGGGTTACTGAGATAATCCGCCGCTGGCGCCCAAGACCAGTAGGAGCGATACTCCTCCTCCGAACAGTCGAGCGTATCACGTAGAGGATCCTTCGCGCGACCCTCCACTAATTCCCGATAGAAGACCTTCCTAGGCCGTGAAAGGTCACTGGACCGCGGAATAGCCCTCAAGGCTGACCGACACTCGCTGAGGAAAAGCGATTCAACTCGAGACTTACAATGGCGCTCAGCCTTCGAGATGGGGGGATGATGGTAAGGCTAGGGAAGGCGTCCCTAACAATTCCCTCCAGAATCGGATCTCCTCTAGTCAATGCGCGGCGTAGGAAAGCCAACCGAGAGGCACGGATGTGACTCCTCAAGTGTGGCATTCCCAGCCCCCCATGACACGGACGTTTAGTGCAGACTCGTCTGTCGACCCAGTGCGCGCCTCCCCCCCATAAAATGGAGGATAGCGCCTGCTCGAGCGCCTTCATGTGGGCCTTACAGAGAGGAAGTACTGACAATCGATAAAGAATCAGGGGGAAAATGTATGTAACACACACCTCCGCCCTGCCCTTTACGGACAACCTCCGTCGATTCCAAGTCTTACCGGCAGAAACGACCTTTGCTAGTACTTCAGACCAATTCTTCTCCAGCTGGAGGTCGGGTCCAAACCACACTCCAAGAATGCGGACAGGACCGTCCGTCCAACCGAAGCGGCCTGGAAGATCACGCCCCTTCCAGGCACCTAACCGCAAGCCGGAAGACTTGTCGCGGTTTATCTTGGCCCCTGTCACCTTCTCGTACCGATCAAGCGCCTTCTGTACCGCCTCAATGTCGTTAAGGGACGACACGAAAGCAGATACGTCATCGGCGTACGCGGAAACCCTGGCTCGAGACCCTCCAGGAACGGCGATCCCGCGTAGGGCCGGACTGCACGCCTCGTCCTTCAGCCGGCCACAGGGGAGGCTCCAACACCAAAGCATAAAGGAGAGGCGACAGCGGACAACCCTGACGAACCGACCTCGACAGAACAAAAGCGCCCGACAAACTTTCCGTTCACCTGTACCACAGCACTGGGGGAGCGATACAGGAGGCTAATCCAGCGGCAGAAGTCGGGTGCGAATCCGGCGGCCTGCAGGACAGCAGCAAGGTAGCGATGGTCGACCCTATCAAATGCCTTGGACTGATCCAAATTGATCAGCGCGGCTTCTTCGTCGTCTTTTACACCCTCTACGATCGTGCGGATCAAATGCAGGTTGCTCTGAATTGTTCGGCCCCTCACAGAACAAGTCTGCTCGGGTCCCAACAGAGACTCGGCAACTGACTGCAAACGCTCCTGCAGGATCTTGGCCATAATCTTTAACTCTGTGTTTAGCAGAGTTATGGGCCTATAATCATCTAGTTTCCCCCCAACACCCTTTCCCTTTTTCAACAGAGTAATCACACCCCTGGAAATGCGATTGGGGATGGACCACGACCGAAACCAGTTGTTGAACACTGCTGTCAAAATCGGAACAAAGATGTGCGACAGCCTCAAGTACAATTCATAAGGCAAACCATCCAGACCGGGCGACTTGCCTCTGCCGACCTTCTTCAGTGCCTCGTAGACTTCGCCCTCCGTGATCTCTCCCTCGCAGCTAGCTGCTTCAGTCGGCTCAAGGCGAGGAAAGTCAGCCAAATAGCTGCGAAACTCCTCCTCACGGAGACCAGGCTCCTTGGTAAACCGGCTCTCGAAATGCCGCGGAAACGCCTCGCAGATGTCGTCAGTCGACCGCAGAGTACGCCCCTCCGGGGTTTCGACTTGACGAATGAAACGATCACCACCTCGACGGACTTCTTCCCGACGCAGATCTGCGCCCAGGTTCACAGCTTCAGAAGACATCTTACTTAACTTATGCCCAATTACCTGACCCATGTAGCGCTCGCTATTTGAACGCTGCAGGGCCTCCCTAGCTAGGGCTATTTCTAGGGGATCCCCCCAGCCTCCGCCCGGGAAAAATTAGCCTTAAGCGTCTTCACCTTTTCAGCTCTATCTAGAGCGAGCCGTTTGCTGAAATCAGTGGTGAAAGACCTAATTCTATCCTTAAGTCGCTCCCACCACTTATTCCCGATAACCGCCCCCACTAGCTCCCGCTGCACTACACTAGTTAGCTGCTCCTGGAAGTCCCGCCTGTCCAGTAAGGACAGATTGAACTTCCAGTAGCCAGCCATTCTAGGCCTATGTTCTAACGCCACCCGGGCACAAACAAGTTTGTGATCCGAATAGCCTACCCAGTGGAACGTGGGACAATCTAGCAAGTCTATGTCGGCTCTACGAACTAACATTCTGTCAAGGTAGCTAACTTCCTTGACAGACGGCCAACTACGAGCCCACGTCCACATTTTCCCCCTGGGATGATCGACCCGGTATCTATCGACGAGACCATAATCGTCGATCAGATCAACCAGGCTACGATCGCCCCTACACCCGCTAGCGCCCCGCCCCCTGTCTAACTTGGGGTTCAGGATGGCATTCCAGTCCCCCATTAAAACTGGGCGCGAAGAATCAACTAGGAACGGCCCCAACCGCCGAAAAAAGGAAACCCGCTCCTCCTGGTCGTTGGGCGCATAAACCGCAACGACCCGAAACGAACCACTTTTCACGGCAATATCGGCCACGATTAACCGGCCCTCGGCATCGGTATGCACAAGGTCCACCTTCGCATCGAGAGTACGTCTGACCAACAAAGAAACTCCCCTGGCCAACCGGTTCCCATATGCTGAATGGATGACAAAGTCATCCTCCAGCACACACGCATCGGAAGTGCAAACAAAGTGGGTCTCTTCGATCGCGGCAACATCCACACCGAAGGACAAGAGATCCCGAAGCAGGCGGGCAGCCTTACTCCGACCTCTCAAGCCCTTCACATTCAAGCTGGCTATCTTAATAGACATTTCCAGGCCTGCAAATAAAAAGGAGAGTTAATGCAACAACCTAAACACATACGGGGCGGAAATCTGCAGGTGACAGGACCCCGACGGTTTGTCCCCGGCTTCCCGTGCCCAGCTCCGACGTCATCCGTCCTTCCGAGACAATCCCGCCAACGTCCGTGGGGTATGTAAGTTTTAGGGCCCTATATAACGATGGATGGATACGTACAGGGACCCTCCCAGAGCAGAAGCAATGTAATTTTATAAGGTCATCAGACCCCAGTTCTGTCACTCTTATATCAGGAAAGGCCTCTCTGGCCCCAAAAAGATGAGTCCACACTTTTAAGTATTTCCCCGTGTCTCTAATGAGGGTAATAACCCCCGGGGCTTTCGGAAAATTTCTAGGGTCCTCCACCGACTTGTTGTCCACGGAGGACAGCTTGAACAGGGGTCCTAATAGGGCTTTCTTTCGGGAGGAGAGGTTTTTTCCACACTCCTCTCTATCCACCCTGCAAATCTCTTCCACTTTATTGAACATTTTTTTTTCTTTTTTCCCCTGTCTGGGGGTGGTGGGGTTGGAGTAGGTGACGGGGTCGGTGTAGAAGTGGATGGTTGGGGCGGTTGGGGAGTTGCTACCTCTGAAGCTGTGGGAGTTGTTGCGTGTGGGGGTGTGGGAGTGTTAGGGGGAAGTGGGAGACGCGAAAGGGAAGGGGGGAGACTCCTATCTGTTGGAGTGTCCTTTTTCTCTTTTGCTGGCGAAGAAGGGGCAGACTTGGTTTTCTCCCTGCTCCTTCCTTCACTACTGCGTTCCGGATCTCTTTTCCTTGGGGTTTGGTTCTCTTCATCCTCCTCTTCTCGACACCTTTTTAACGAAGAAGTCCTAGTTGGGGGGGCTTCTTCTACTTCCATATTCATTTCTGGCTTTGCCGGACTCTTTGGAGCTTGTTGCTGCTTTTTTTTGTCTGTTGTTTTCTTGGAAGGCTGCTGTTGCTGCGGGGTATCCTTCTGGGGCGACGGGGGCCTCACTTTTTGTTTTCGACCCTTGGCTACCACCTCTTTCCATTCACCTGGGGCCTCTACAGTTTTTGAAGTTGCTGAAGCTGTTTCTTTGGTTGCTGCTACTGCTACTGGCGCTGGTTGAGGGGTCACGTTCCTGCCGGGACACCCCTTGGCCATATGCCCCGGCTTGCCACATGGTTTACGCCCCTCTACCACCACCAACATGCGTCTCTTTCGGCACAGAATAGTGTTGGGCATGTTTTGGAAGTTTTCCTGGTTAACTGTTATTTCGATCATAACGTCACCCGTGGCAATTCCTGCTTTGCTCACCACTGCTGACACCTTATCTACACTGCCATATTGGACAAAGAAGGCACCCAGTTGATCCTCTGATATGTCCACAGGCACTCCATGGACCGTCACGTTAGTCCTTCTAGTGCCCATGTATTCCGTCTGTAGCCTAAGGTTTTTAGAGTTTAACACGCATCCGGCGAGTTTCTTGGCTTCTTCTTGTGTCGACATTAAAAGGTCCCACATGGCTCTTGTCCTTCTTGCCAAGATTTTTGGGACAATGTTTAAACCCTTGAGGGCTTCTTCCATAGTTTCCCTACTGACTCCAATCAACTTCCGACTTTTAATATCGGCCGTCAGTAGGGAGATGGTTCTTAAGTTAACTTCGTGGAAAGCTTCGTTGGTTGTGAGGATTTCGTCTTTCCTGAAGAACTCCTCGTATTTTTTCCATAGGCCCGCGTAATATTCGGCATCTTTTTTGGGCCGGCTTTCCGTCCAGGCGGTGTTTTTTTCTTTTATCACCGGTCGTTGTGTTTCCGGTGTCTCCGGTGTTTCTGTATGAGTTTGTGTTAACTCCGCCATAATAGTAATCTATACTATTACAGCGGAGAAACAGTTTTTGTTCTTTCCTTTTTAGGAAAACTTAATATTAAAACAAATAATAATAATCAAAAACGGAATAAACCAAAAAAAAAAAAACGCACCGAAAGTCCCGTCAAACAAAATCAAATTAAACAGAAAAAAGCACAAACAAAATCAAATAATTGAAGTAAAATAGGGGGAGGGTAAGAGCACAGAAAAGGAAAAGACAAAAATAAAAAAACAAAACTGAAAAAAGAAAAAAAGGGTTCAAAATGAGTACAAAATAAATTAAACTTTACAACAAAATCACTTAGCTCGTAACGCTGGTCCAAAAAACTCTAGTAACACGAAAAGTCTTACTACTGAGCCATCGTTAAAGTGGCCCAGAGTAATCGAGTTCTGCACAGCGCTACACTATGCACAGCCCACTATAGAAGTCTCACTATGCACAGCACTACTATACACACTACCTGAAGTGGTGCAGAGATCACAATCTGCTCTACAGACTAATGGAAGCAAGTCATATTCTCAGACGAGTCCAGTTTTTCTCTTTTCCCAATTTCAGGGAGAGTTTATGAGTGGAGGCAGCCCAAAGAAGCTTACAACCCTGACTGACTTCTTCCAAGAGTGAAGCATGGAGGTGGATCAGTGATAGTTTGGGCCACCATATCATGGAAATGTCTCAGTCCAATAGTTGCGCTGCATGGTAGAATCAACAGCAAAGATTACCTGAATATTTTAGGAGATCATGTTCATCCAATGGCCCAGACTTTATTCCTTGATGGTGACTGCATCTTCCAAAACGATAATGCTCCAATACATACCGCTCGAGTGGTTAAGAATTGGTATGAAGAGCATGAAAGTGAGCTAGAACACATGGAGTGGCCTCCCCAATCTCAATATTATTGAACATTTGTGGTACATTTTGGAGCGACAAGTTAGGAGCCGCTATCCACCACCGTCGTATCTTAAAGAGTTGGAGTAGGTTTTAATGGAAGAATGGTTGAAAATTCCTCTGGATGAAGTCAGGAAGTCGTCTGATTCCATTCCTAGACGTATTAAAGCTGTATGTGAGGCTAAAGGAGGACCAAATCCATATTAAATAAACTTCCTCTGAATTTAACAAGTGTTTCAATTATCTTGTCCAACCCCTGTATATATCATTATTATTATTTCAAGCGTTATTTTTAGTGGAGTCCCGTGTTTGAATAAGAAGCTACGGAATGCACTGTTGAAGTAATAAAAATGTCGGATTAATAATAAATCCTTTAATTCTTTAGAAATATATATATATATATATATATATATATATATACATATTAAAAAGAAGAGAGAAACCGCAATCGTTTTTGGTTGTAATCTGGATTTAAAAAAAAAATTATTCTACTTTATTTCCATCATATATATATAAATATATATATATATATATATATATATATATATACATATATATATATATATATATATATATATATATGTATGAAAAATGGAAAACGTTTCATTGGAAATAGATTTGATTACGCGTTTCCCCATTCTAGGCTTTATCAGATTACAAAACGTAAGAAAGAAATGAGTGTATGCGGTATTTGTGTGTGTGCTTAAATAATGAATCATTGTACTGGTGCTCTCGTGATTAAAGAAGAATGAAAATAAGTAACTTTTAAAAAAGCCGTTGATATTTATTCTGTATTTTTTCTTCATAATTCTTATTTCATGTCGGTATTTGTTAATATATTTTCCCAGCTTTTTTGAATTAAAGGAATATCCTTTCGAATTAAAGGAATATCCTCATCTCATTTTCAGAATGTCTCGAAAGCAAGACATTTTTATAACCTTTTCAGAAATGAATCCAAGGCAAATCCTCATACACTCCTTCAGAATGGGTTGAAAATAAATGATTTGTTTTTTTTTTTTTGTCAAACCACAAATACATATACACACATTTCTTTCTATGGCTTTTGGAACTGATGAAGCCTAGAAAGGCGAAACGCGTAATGAAATCTATTTTCAATGAAACATTTTCCAGTTGTCAAATTTCTTAAAAACCTTTTGGGGATTCCGTATCGCATTCTAAACGCCCGTGCACGCTCTCTCTCTCTCTCCCTCCCCTCTCTCTCTCTCACACACACACCATTCAGTGTGTAGGCAAACATGGATCAAAACAGATTATTTAGTATCTGTGAATTGAGATGTCTTCTTTGGAAAGATAGTAGAGTGTTTACCTGTTGAATTCTCAGGGTAGGCATCCTCCTAGGCTGACTGCCATGTAAAGCTACACTACCCTGTGATTAACTCATTGCTGGTGCAGAAGAAGTGATAAATTCATATCCCGTTTCTTTTAGTGGAATAGAAAGATAATTGAATATTTTGTGGAGAAGGCAAAAGAATATTGTTTGACAAAGATGATGGAGTCGATCAAGTATTTATTTGCACATTTTCCTACGAAAAAAGGGTTAATTATACACAAACCTCATTTGTATTGAATTGCCAACATTGATGCGCATTTAAAGGCTATTAATAGGAATATTAGGCAAACATGGACAAACGTGACCGCAATAAGACATAATATCAAAAGGACAGTTTTTCCCTTGACGCCGCTATTATTTTAAATACCTTCACACTAAGGCAATGTTTATTGCTTTTGAAAAGGACGCTTTGAATTGGAATAAAACCTAAACATATGAAAGGGAATATATACATTTTATTTGTTTTTGAGAATTTACAACCAGAATGATAAATACTATCTATATCTATAAAACAGAAGATGTCTTTTTGCGTGTGTCTGTATGTCTGTGTGTCTTTTTTGCGTGTGTGTCTGTGTGTGTGTGGGTGTATACTATTTATGCACGTCCACATTTCAACGAAATTGTAAACACATGTTGCAAATTTAGCAAAGCAGGTCAAGACCAATTTTTCTATCTCCAGGTCCCCCGGGTTTGTCAGAAAAAATCGATAAAACTGAAGGTGGATATGACTTCTCTCAAAAACCGAAGCAAAGTTACACGCGAACAATGTTTTTTTCTGGATGAGCTGATGTTATCGACAGTTAATGTAAAACATAGCTCATGTTACGAGGTTTATGTAGAGTGCTTGATAGTTTTCCTGAGATATTGGCGGCAGATAAAAAATTGCAAGATTTAAAAAAATATAATAAAATCGTTTTTTTTTACTACTTAAAATAAAAACTTATTTTTTATCCGATTTTCTTCAAACATGTCTCAAAAAATTAGCCATCATGCAAGAAATAAGTCCTTCTCGATTCCCGCGTATGGCACACAAACTGTTTTGTGTGAATGTTTGGTTTTGATTATTTCAGTTAAGTGGATGCGACAAACTAGGTCCAAAATCGGCTTTTTCTATTTAGCCAATAATTTCTTCATATGATTCCATCCTAAATTGCCATTCGTACAACCTTTGATGCAAATATTGTTTGAGAAGGATTATTGAAGCGTTAAAAGGGAAAATTCCCGAAGAACTTCTTATTAACCCCAGCTTTACAGTAAACATGCGTTTGCACTTGCGTTTGCACTTGCAGTTGAATCAAGTTCTGACGCTTCATCCATGTTTTGGTTAGATTATTAGATTTGTGGACAATGCCATACTATTTGAAAGTTATTACCGCCATAGGAAATTTACTGAATATCTAAAACATTGAAACAATGTAACACCGAGCAATGACCACCCAAGAAAGTTTTATCGATGGAATTCCTTTATTAAGAACAATCAAACGCTTACGAAGAACATACCGTAAAAAAGATGAAGGGGCGAGTAGCTTAGTATACAAACGGATTATGCATGTCAGCAGGAACGGAGGCAGATATTTCTAGACAGGGGATGCAGGTATACAAGGGGTGCGTTTATACAATTTCAGTCATGTACACCCCGGCAACGTCCGTTACCTCAGTTAGTTAATTATATTATTTATTGGAATTATTATTATTTCCTTATAGTTGGTTCAGATATTTTAATAATTTAGTAAATGTTTCTAAATTTATGAATAAAAATATATTTTTACATTTAATTATTTATATCTTGGTAAATGATAAATATTCCTTTGCATTTACTTCTAATTGTATTAGTTTTTAAAATGTAAATATAAAATTATTCTTGTATATAAGCAATCTAAAAACTAAATAGTATTTAATATTTTTGTTGTAAATTTTCAAGAGCAAAAAGAAAATGTATAAATTCACTTTCATCATATTTTTTATTACAATTCTAATAATCGCTTTTTAAAATCGTAAACATTGCCGAAGAGTGAAGGTTGTTAAAAAAGGTAGTGTCATGGGAAAAACCGCCCTTTTGACACTACGTCTTATTGCAGGCACGTTTCTCCATGTTTGGCGAAAAGATTTTTTCTAAAAAAATTAGTCATGAATTATTCAGATTCTCACCTATGACGGGCAAATATGACAGCAAATAAATGAAAAGGTACAATCTGAGAGATAGAGAGAGAGAGAGAGAGAGAGAGATAGAGAGAGAGAGAGAGATAGATAGAGAGAGAGAGAGATAGAGAGAGAGAGAGATAGAGAGAGAGAGATAGAGAGAGAGAGATAGATAGATAGAGAGAGAGAGAGAGAGAAAGAGAGAGAGAGAAAGAAAGAGAGAAAGAGAGAGAGAGAGGGGCGGATGAATGGATGGACGATTAGTATAAAACATTTATATATAATCTCAGAAATACTTATGAAATAATTGCAATAACGATATTATAAAAGATGTACGGTGATGGTTGGTAATTAGGTTTGAAAAAAATAACTTAATTCCCTGAGAAATATTTAAATACAAAATTTGGAATAAGATAAACACTGTGGTTACAAAAGAACACGTTTCATTCATTTTGATAAGCTACTTAAAAAGTAGATACAATTCAGTACCATATGTCCTGTGTTGCAAAACATTTTAATTGAAAAGCTGTCAAAAGTGCATACATATATAAACGTAGACAGAAACTATGTGACAAACACATTCAATTAATATTTGTTTTTTGCTTATTGTGCAGATGACGCAAGGGTTATTGTTGTAGACATGTGGAAAACTCTGGCCTACACTATTGCGTTTACTTTCTCACTAATGCCAGTCGGAAAAGGCAATAATCCGTCTCTTCAACCGGTTAAATAACAGAGCAGGGCTGATTTAAAATTCCAACATATATCACCTGAAGAAAGCCGGAGCATAGAACGGCAAAAGCATCGTGAATAGGACAATAAAGGTGTGGACAAGAGTCCGAACGATGTGAACAAGGTAAATAGAGCTTCTCTCATTTGACATGGCAAAAAGCCTCAGTGAATAAAAACTTTGCATTCAAACACGGTTGAACTTGAGACTGGTAACATCACCCTATAAATCCTATCTGTTACAGAAACCATAGCAGTAACAGGGAATAGAAGAGATATATCTGTGGCTTTCCCAAGGTTATTAGTGCGAAGTTGAAGGCACCAGACTATGCCGGGATTTGAAATCGGTTCGACGATTCCATTTTTCTGTTTCTTTTAAGCACGAGCCAAAGAAAATTAGTTAATGGATTTTGAAACAGTCGCGAACTAAAAACATGACAGCCAATGTCTTTTTACGATTTTAATGATATATGTAGTTTATCTCTCACCGTCATTCGTTGCTTGTTGTTAACGTTAATCAAGTGTAACGAGTGATTCATTTGCGAAGATTAAAGTTTCGAGGCTTGTGCAATATAAGCAGGTTTGTGACGATCCATGAAGACCATTCGTTTGCGAATGAATTTAACTCTCGCAAAGAACTTATCCGCATTTTGTAAAACTACAGTGCTGTTCGATAAAAGTGACTCACCTGATATTTTTTTACTAAATGTTCTCTTCTTCCATGAAATAAAAGTTGAGCTAAATTCAAAGGATAAGCGATCTAAAATCCGAAGAAGAAGCTTTGAAAGCTCTTTGAATTTAGCAGTAAGTACTGTCAAGTATCCATTCAGTATAATGTTCTGGGGATGCTTTTCTTTTCATGGAACTGGTTTCTTAAAACCTATTGAAAAGACCACCAGGAGCGAGCAGAACAAGAGAATTTTAGAGTCTTGTGTGCTCCCTCCTGCTAAAAGGGTGCAAATCGACCCCACCAAGCTCATTTTTATGCACGATAATGCTCCCTGTCACAAATCAAAATTGATGAAGGAATACTTTGATGAGAAGCAGGTGAGTGTTATGACATGGCCACCCCAATCTCCTGACCTCAACCCCAGAGAAAACTTATGGAGTATTATAAAATACAGGTTCTCGAGAAAGCAGTTGAGCAACAAAGAGGATTTGATTGTGAATTTCATATCCGAATGGAATTCAATGCTTGGAGATGAGATTTGCCAGAACCTAATCAAGTCAATGCCAAAAAGGGTTGAAAAGGTTATTCAAAATAAAGGAGGACCCATAGATTATTAAAGATTTTGAACTATATTACCTATTATAAATAAATATATATATATAGATAGATAGATAGATAAGTATTTGTAATTTTAATCGTTACATCGTTTTAAGATAGTGGGAGTATTTTGTATATTAAATTATAAAACTTTTAAGTTCTACAAAGAATAAATGAAAATTTATTGTACTAACTTCCGCACCCGAGTAAAATTTACTTTTTAAACCCTTACCTGGCTGTCTTTCTCCTCAAAATTTGGTTTCTAGCGGTCAAGAAATGGCTATTTTAGAGGACCTAATCGGAGTTACGGATGCCTCAGAATTATATATATATATATATATATATATATATATATATATATATATATATATATATATATATATATATATATATATATATATATATATATATATACGGATGCCTCAGAATTATATATATATATATATATATATATATAATTCTGAGGCATCCGTAACTTATATATATATATATATATATATATATATATGGAGAGAGAGAGAGAGAGAGAGAGAGAGAGAGAGAGAGAGAGAGAGAGAGATAAATAGATATAATAATAAAGCTTTTAATTTTTTCAAAAATAAGTGAAAATTTATTATACTAAGTTCCGCACCCTAATAAAAATGTGTACTTTGTACCCCCTTACCCAGTTGCACTTCTCCTCAAAATGTGATTTCCATCGGTCAAGAAATGGCTATTTTAGAGTATGTGAGGCACTAACGGAAGTCTCAGAATTGTATATATAGATTCTGAAATGGTTGAAGATAACGTCTGTTTGAATCGAGATGAAACAAAACCAGAGGACTTTAAGACAAATCAGCTGTATTACATATATTGCATAGTTGTTTGTGCAAGAGAAACTTCCAACAGTTGATGTTTCAAACAGGAAACATTTTATAGAAGTTCAGTGAACATGGCGGTGCATTTGCGGCTAGCATAATGGTTAGAGTCTAGGAAAAATAAATATGCGAGCTGAGGACAAGTTCCTTACGTTCAATTACATGATCTCTCGTAAAGCTTCATTAATATTTATCTATTATTGTTAAAATATACGTAGAATAAAAGAAATACGAAGTTAGACATATCGAGAAATGGTTATAACTTGAGATGGTTTTATCAACTCTTTCTGAAGTAAATTGACACTACTTCTTTCCCGTGAACATATTTCTAATCACGTGATAATATAACAAAAAAAGATTCTGGTTACTTGAGCCATTGCTCTTTTCTTCCTTCCGTCGTTACTCACAACGATTTTGCCTTTATTAAGTACTCCTAACATTACTCACCAATCAGTCTAACAGAAGTCATAAGAGAAAACACACAACCTTTTTTGCATCAGTGCCCAATTTAACATGGAAAAATTTCCAACTGCCCACCTGTATAGTAAATATTCAAAAGCATACCAAAATTGTTTCGTAAAGTTTTGTTACAGGTTCATAATCTGACTTTATGATGTCGTAAAAAATACCAAAGGGAGGTAACACATAACGTTATCTTATGAGACTGCTGCTACTACCGTATTAAAACACAAAAGAAAGCAACCATTGAAAACTATATAAAGTATATCAAAATATTCCTAGTTTGCGGAGGAATCCAGGAATGTGCCTCAGTTATTCCAATTTAACCACCTATTATATATATATATATATATATATATATATATATATATATATATATATATATATATATATTCAAAAGAAGAGAGGTACCGCAAACTTTTTGGGTTGTAATGTGGATTTAAAAAAAAAAATATTATTCTTTATTTTTCATAATTTTACAACACGTGTTTCTGGTCTCGCGACCGTCTTCAGGTAAAGGGTGGAGATTTCCACATATTATTAAAAATAATTAAAAAATCCACATTACAACCCAAAAAGTTTGCGGTACCTCTCTCTCTCTCTCTCTCTCTCTCTCTATATATATATATATATATATATATAGAGAGAGAGAGAGAGAGATTCTTTGCATATTTCCTTTACAGTATTTTTTCGGGTCGCATATGTTACCTTTTTTAAAACTCACAATCCCATAACGCCCACTAAGATGACCATACTCCCACCATTTTCTGTTCAGTTGCTCATCGCCCACGCAAAAGTTGAATCGCCCACCATTGGGTGATATCGCCCAGGTTAGGAAAAACTTCGAAAGGCTACATTTACACAGACGTATTTCTCGAAGACACACTAATATGAAGAAAATCTTTTTCAGTAAGGTTGGCGAGGTTCGAACTGCAGTTATGGCCAATTGAGATTAGTTTGATAACATTTTTACTTTTACCTCTTTTATCTGGTATACCAATTCAAGATGTAGGCGAACATGACTCTCCACGGCTTTGTAGCAACAATCAATGTTTGTTCTTTTCTAGTCCATGTTCTGTTCAATCTGGCCAGGAAGAAATGTTGCTTATGTAAATTCTACCTAGGATCTGAGTGTTTTATCTGTTCACTTTCGGAACTGTCACCCGATCGAGCGCGCACCTTCCCCTCTACACAAGAACACAAACACATAAACACGGGCATACGCACATACACACAAACACACACACACGCATACAGTTACGGACAGAAGCACATACACAGACACAAGTGCACACACAAACATATACAAAGACAGGCACAAATACACAAATGTTGTTTTGGGCAGTAAATAACTCATAATACTCTCATTCTCCTGAATATCTTTAAAATGATCAGAATTTTTCTTACAGTTTGTTTTCCTATCGTACATTTTGGTTGGATTTAACGTCTGCAAGTATTCAGTGGTTTCTTGCGTCGTAGAAATGGTGGACGTGTTATCTAGTAATTTTTTTGTGAATGGTAAATAAATAGGAAGAAGACGCGGTTGGTTGATAAATTGTGCCAAACGCACAAAAGGCGGGATTGTTCGTTCAATTATGAAATTCTGTCGATGTAGCGTAGGTCGTCGGATTGGGAATGAACACAGGTGTTGGTAAATCAATTTGCAGAACATAGTTTCAAATCGGCTTTTTATTTATGAAAATATTTTGCTTTGTAAATAGATTTGTGCATCTTTTATATTGTACCGATTATGTGGATGATTTTCTGCTTTCATTTTGTAAAGAAAATGTTTAAATATCAGGAAAGAAAGAAAAACGAAAAAAATAATTAAAAGAATAGATAGATAGATAGATAGATATGAAGAAAATGATATAGATTGACAGATAGATATAGATGAAGAAAATGAGATAGTTTTATAGATAAATAAATATGAACAAACTGAGATAGGTCGATAGATATGAATGAACTGGGATAGTTATATAAATATGCACAAACTGAGATCGATAGGCATGAAGAAACTGTTATAGTTCGTGTTGTAATCCGTATCGCCTATGTGGACTGACTATATCAGTAGCTATATATAGTGGGCATAGGATATACCTGGGGGCCTGCTTCGGGAATTACTAGCCTGCCACCCGATTCCCTGTCTTTCAGTAGTGTATTCTCTTTTACAATAAACCTCTCTTTCTGTACTCTACGCGCATTTTGCTGTTCCTTCATTTGAGTACCACTTTTGTCTGTTTGTAACCTCTTTAAGAATACACCAGATTGATAGGTAAATATAAGGCAACTGAGATAGATAAATAAAAAGATAGATAAGGTGAGAGAGAGAGAGAGAGAGAGAGAGAGAGAGAGAGAGAAGGAATAGAGATAGACAGATGAATACACAGAAATACCTAGTTAGCTAGGTAGATAAATATGACCATGACCATGTTATATATATATATATATATATATATATATATATATATATATATATATATATATATATATATACACATATATTGAATATTTATCCGAGTGTCTTCGTATATATATATATATATATATATATATATATATATATATATATATATATATATATATATACAAAGACACTCGGATAAATATTCAGAACTTCTGAGCAAACTAGAATAGATAGAAAAGAAATGAAGAGGAACTATACTTCTGAATCAAGAAACAGAGAAAGTGATAATTTTTAAAACAATTTTATTAGAAAAGTTGGAGTAAATACGTTCTGTAAATAATTTCTCCTCGTCCTTCTTATCATATCATTAGCAAATTTTCGCGTTGTCTTTTTTCCCTGGCTTTAAATTACTTTTAAAAGTGTTCCTTCAGCATTGAAATATATCAGATTGTCAATCGGTCGAATTAGTTCTTTCCCCCTCATTTTCAGTTTTTCTTTAGAATCTGCAAAACAATGTTTTGTGATGTCAACAAACACTCGTGGCCACCTTTGTAATGTCAACGAATACTCGTCACTTTCGAAATGCTCGTTGTAGTAGAGACTTTGTAATCGCAGATACAACTATAGTACGCCGTTGAACAATACTGGTGTCACACGCCTTCGAATAACACTCGCACTGATAGTACTTGCTCGATAATAATCGCACGAATAGAAATCACCGTATAGTGATCTGAATAGAGAAATAGTCTAGTGAATAGAGTAGAGAATAGCGGTCCGTATAGTAACAGAGGATAGACTAGAAATAGCGATCGTTAATTGTCAGCTACTTCTTACATATATACGTTTCCTCTTGGGCACCTCGGGGTGGTGTAATGGTTACCAAGCGTGTCTCGCTATAATAATTACGACTGTGTAGTGAGTTTGATCCTCACCGTGTGCCCATACTACGCTTGGAAAAACCCTATATGCGTTTCCTCTATGGTCATGTGATCCACTTAATCCAATAATGGGGTCGCCTGTGTTTACTCTCTAGCGATTTATGTTCAAACCTAAGTGTTGGCAGCGACACTTTATTCCTATATAACGCAATGAAAAAAAAAATCTGAAAAATAATGTCTGAAAAAGAATCTGCAAAACAAAGACATGCAAACAACGGGGGCCTTGATTTTATTTGTTAACAATAAAGAAATTTAAAAATGCATTAGGAAAAAAATAATTTCAAATCTATATGAAGTTGATTCAATAATTCCGTAATCTAACCAATTTATTGGAAGAATTTTGATTCAAAATTTACACTATTAAATGTTCAATCTATGGGAGGAATTAATTAAATATTGTATTAAATGCCGTAATAAGGAAATCAATTTTTAAGTATTTAATGGATTTATGTTTTAATTTGACATTATTTCTTTCCATTGAAACTATTTTCTTACCTTAGGAAAACCAGGTTCAATACCTAATGAAACGTATATTTCCTCAATAAGAGTTTTGATGTTTCTAGGCCGCTAGATATCGATTTCAATGTCTGATAAATAGCAGAGTGTGCGCAACCAATTTTAGTTCGAACTTGTTCGTGGTGCTAGCTAGTTCGCACTCTCTATTTCACCTAAGAGCGCTTGAATCATTGTATATACGAGCAAGGGGACCGTCTCTTTGCAAGCAAAGAGACTGTCTCCTTGGCCTCCATATTATTACGCTCTAGCGTTCTTTATTCTTATTCCCCATTTTTTCCATCTCTATTTTGCTGCTATATATAGATAATTTTTTTAATTTTTTAAATTTATTTATTTTGTCGAAAATTGCAATATTCGGTTTAAGAATATATATATATTTCCTTCATACAGATTATTCATTTTCAATTTTAATGTTTTAATTGTATGAAGATTGTTTGTGTCATCAATAAGTTATTTATTATAAAATAAATGTTCCCCGTTGACCTTGATAAGCTAGGGAACGAAACCGGTTGGTCTGTTTAGTGATTGTCTCATTTCTTATTTTTCATCTCACATAATGTCTATTAGAAACAAATTCTCTGTCTTTCTAGCTATTTTCCAGTTTTGTACCTCCCATAATCTATTCAAATATTTTAGACGAAGGTACTCCAATGATACTATCAAAATTCTTGATAAGTTGCTTCTAACTAAGGCTAGACTGAGAAAATTAAAAAATAATTGCAACTTTCTCCAAGCCTGTATTGAGAATCATGTTTGTCCCTCCTCATTTTTATTCAGAATCAGGAGTGCTAAGCTTCAGCCAGGCTTGAAAATTGAGGAGATCTTCACGAAGGATTCTATTCAACTCTGTAAAAATAGAATCTTTCAATTAACACGTGATTTAACTATTCACCGTAGAGAATGTCTTTCACGTTTGTCCTTTTTTGATAGAATTAGGTTCTCCCGTCATATGAGTTCTATCCATCTTAAATCCGTCATGAAATTATCGTGCGACATGCAAACGCAATTGCAGCACCTTGTTAGTAAACGGTTTGGATATATTGAACCAGTCTCGGGTGTAATTCTTAACCTATCCACCTATGAGCTATCTTTCTTATGGTCTGGATTATTGTATTCCTCCTAGGGTTTCCAATGCTGAAAAAATCTTCTCTGAATTTGAGGTCCTATCAGCACAGTTATGTAGACTGGTGCCTCGCTCGTCTGACTCTCTTTCGAGCTTAAAGGCTACACTGAATGACTTAGCGCATACATATGCTGCAACTCCTGTAGCTCTTTCTGAGTCCAAGTGGGGTCAACAGCAGCGTTCAGTGGTCAGGACTATTAAAGCTAATAACAATTTAGTTATTACTCGTCCTGATAAAGGTGCCGGTATAGTCCTACTGGACCATTCGGACTATGTCTCCAAAATGCAAACCATTTTGAGTGACACATCAAAATTTCTTCCTCTGGGTCCTGCAGAGACACATGACCGCACTATACCTATCGAGATTAAATTTCAGAAGACACTTCTGTCTTGGGTTAAACGGGGCTTTCTCACTCGTGAGACTAGTGACGATATAAGACCTGTCGGATCTATTCGGCCTCGTATGTATGGTCTACCAAAGACTCATAAAGATAATGTACCCCTTCGACCGATTTTGTCAATGTCTGGCTCGTCCCAACATAGGGTAGCCGGTTTTCTCTCAGATCTCCTTCAACCGGTCGTTGAGCATTTTAGCTCATATACTATTAAGGATTCGTTCTCTTTTGTTAAACTTATACAGGAAACTCCTTCCAAGGATAAATTCATGTGTTCCTTTGACGTATGTTCCCTGTTTACCTGTGTTCCTGTAATGGAAACTATCGAGATTTGCTGTGACATGCTATATCGCAGTCACCTGTCTCCTCCTGATATACCTGAAAATGTCTTCATTGAGTTGATGCAATTTGCGACTATGTCCGTGGAGTTTAGTTTTAATAACTTCATGTACAGACAGGTTGACTGGGTTGCGATGGGCTCCCCTTTAGGTCCTTCGTTGGCCAACACTTTTGTGGGATTTTATGAGGCTTCACTCCTCACCCATGACAATGCTCCGTCCATGTACCATCGGTATGTTGATGATACGTTTTGTCTCTTCAACAGTGAACCCGAAGCCGATTCCTTCCTATCGGTAATGAATCAACTTCATCCGTCCTTGTCATTCACTATTGAGAAGGAGTCTAATTCTTGTATCGCCTTCTTAGATGTCCTTGTGCATCGGACTCCCTCTCATTTTCTTACTTCTGTGTATCGTAAGCCAACCTTTTCCGGTTTGTACACTCGTTGGGACTCATTTTGTCCCAAAAAACGTAAGATCAACCTCATCGGGACCCTAAGTCACAGGGCCCTGATGATTTGCAGTGAACAGTATCTCGATGAGGAATTAAATTTTATCCGCTGTACCCTCTTAAAAAATGGTTATCCTAGCAATACCTTACATAATGTCATGCGTGATAAAATTATTAAATTTCGGAAGGAAAAACAGGATGAAGTACAAAAGTGTCCTGTCTATTTACGACTTCCATTTATTGGTTCACGGGGTGAGCTTTTGGCCAAGCGAATCCTGTCTGTTGTCCAAAATTGTTATTTCTCGGCTCAATTGAGAGTTCATTTTGCGACTCGTACTGCCTTCCCGTCTATGCGTAAGGATCTTCTTAATCCCCATCATGCCTCCTCTGTTATTTACACATTTAAATGTAGTTGTGGTAGCAACTACATAGGAAGAACGACCCAGCGATTGGATTGTAGGATCAGGCAGCATGTCCCTTTAAGAGTCCTCAATCCGGAAGCCAGTAGTAGCCAACTGGTGAATACTTCCGGTTCAGCCATCACCGAACACCTGATAAATAGCAGAGTGTGCGCTACCAATTTTAGTTCGAACTTGTTCGCGGTGCTAGCTAGTTCGCACTCTCTATTTCAGCTAAGAGCGCTTGAATCACTGTATATACGAGCAAGGGGGCCGTCTCTTTGCAAGCAAAGAGACTGCCTCCTTGGCCTCCATATTATTAGCGTTCTTTATTCTTATTCCCCACTTCTTCCATCTTTATTTTCCTGCTATATATAGATAATTTTTTTTTTAAATTATTTATTTTGTCGAAAATTGCAATATTCGGTTTAAGAATATATATATATTTCCTTCATACAGATTATTCATTTTCAATTTTAATGTTTTAATTGTATGAAGATTGTTTGTGTCATCAATAAGTTATTTATTATAAAATAAATGTTCCCCGTTGACCTTGATAAGCTAGGGAGCGAAACCGGTTGGTCTGTTTAGTGATTGTCTCATTTCTTATTTTTTACTTTCATCTCACATAATGTCTATTAGAAATAAATTCTATGTCTTTCTAGCTATATATATATATATATATATATATATATATAATATATATATATATATGTGTGTGTGTGTGTACACGCGTATATGTATGTATGTACGCGTATATATAAATATGTTGTTGTGTATGTGTATATACGTATGTGTTTTTGGGCATATAAATAGCAGGTCCTTACTAGATTAAATATTCGTTATTGTTTATATGTTTATTTTAAATTTGTAACCTGTAAGTGATATTACTTTTGTATAATTTTCTTGATTGCACAACGGCTCTTTTATAAATGCCCTTCGGTTTTAGTTGACACCCATATTCCCTCTTATTTCTTTTCTTTTTTTTCTTTTCTCTCTCTCTCTCTCTCATCTTCTGATTTTTAAGTTTAGATCATATCGTCTTTTTTATTGTGCGTAGTGTCACCACAAATGTATACACCCATTTCCGTTTTTGGTTTTTAATTTAATTTAGGCCAACGATTCAGAAATGAATTATGTATCTCACTCATTTAAACTGTCATTTAGGTCTTCTCTTTAAAACTTCTCTCTGTTAAATTTGAATCCCCACTGTCACTTTTAGGCCTTCCTGTCCTTCTCTTGTGTGTTACCCCTCTCTAGAGCTTTCATTTACCTCTCACATTCGTCCCCACTCTCATACATACACTCTCACTAGATTTTATTTTTTATTCCCGGAGTTATTTTTTCTGATTTCTTTTTGAATTTGTAGGTCTGATGAATTGGATCGTAATTACGATTCCAATGTAATAAATTATAACCATGGAATATTAGTATTTAAGTCTGTACATATATATATATATATATATATATATATATATATATATATATATATATATATATATATATATATATATATATGTGTGTGTATGCGTGTGTGTGTGAGAGAGTTATCCATCGGTTTCGAGAGACCCTGGATCTGTGCCCCAAAAGTTATGTCTCGGCTGCTGATTGTAGCGCAGTATCTGTTATGGCTGTATAGGTCCACACGGGAGTGACAGTCTCGATTGCAACGAAAGCATGTAAAGAAGCTTACCTCCAATGTTTTCGCGTTTTCTTTCTTTTGAGCACACTTCGACCCGGCAGCAATTAGTAATTTCGACCGTCTTCTTGCCATTGTCGTCGACAAGATTTTGTTGGCCATTTGCTGGCATTCTTTGGAATGATGAAATCTAAATTAATCTGAGACAGTCGAAAGTACTTAAGCAAAAAAAAAAAAGGTATAAAACACGAATTTCAGATAGTTTATACGCAATTTTGTCGCTTGAGTTCGATTAAACTTTTTGGGATGAATTCATAGCATATTCAGTGACAATTATTATTATTGATGGATATTTGCAGTAAATTCAAACAGGCCATTTCTACAAATCTATACATGTCCTCAAACAAACGTCAAGAAAATGGATATTTAATTATTTGAAACTGACGAAATTAATGATAATGGGCGGTTTTATCAACTGAATAGTTATTTCTTGAATTTACACACATTTGTATTGTTAATTACGAATTTCAGCAGTTAATGCCTATGTTTTCGGGCGACACTTGTCGAGAAAAGTGTTTTATCTTTGCACTGGTTATATTGGAAGCACTTATTCACTTTCGTAAAATCAATAACGTATGGAATGTGCATAGACCGACTGTATTTCTTCTCAGATATATCTCCTCTGCATGCCGACCCTTCGGCAAACGTGAAATACTATTAAAAATATGTATACGTCTTACGAGGAGGATTCGGTGATTGGGATTTTAATTGGATCTCTCCGATTTTGTTTTTCGTCAGAAAACACGGAAAATCTAATTTAAGTGACAGCTGTATATCGAGAGCTATATCCCCATATGTAGTATATACATTGGTGGAATTAAGACTTTCCCGATGCTGTCACAACTACACTGGGCTGGTCATCTTGCAACGATGAGTGACGACAGAATATCTAAGGCCCTGATGTCTAGCGAAATTGACAGCGGACAAAGGAGTGTTGAACGACCGTGACTCAGGTTTTAAGACAACGTAAAGAGTAGCATCCCAATTGTCAATGTGCCTCAAACCAATTTCTAGAGAGTTGCCCTGGATAGAAATAGAACTGGAAACATTTGCGCCAAAGTTGTATCAGTAATTTCGAAATCATTCGTATTGACCGGCTAAGAGACGAAAGACGACGGTGAAAAACGTCAGTAAATATTCTTGTTGCTATGTCCCGAGATCCTCGCTGTTGCACAATATGTGGACTTGTATGCAGGACACTAGTTTTTAAGGATATATATATATATATATTATAATAAAGAGAAAGAACAGCAAGTTATATAATCCGGTATTCTTATTGATATTTTTATTTTTACAAAACAGTGCTCAATATAAATTTACACAGCATAAATATAATTATATATTCCCAAATTCGCAGAACTAATGCTTTTAATTTAATTACATAATTAAATTTGAAGTTTTTAGCTTACGTTTTTGAAACATAGTAATTCCTGTGTAGCGAAGAAACCATATTTTGAATCAGCTAATTTATAATATATATATATATATATATATATATATATATATATATATATATATATATATATATATATCAATGTAAACGGTATTCTTAGTGGATACACATATTTGAGTAAAGGATCCGTTTATTTGTTAAACAGTAAACTAATTTATTTTCGTTTACCGGCCTGAATATTTGAAAAATCTCATTAAAGAAAATTATGCGATCTCCGATAGGATTCGGACCGGTGTCCCTCTAGTAGCTCTAGTTAAAGGGAAATCAACTGATAGCGATTTTTTTTTTTAATAAATTTTCTCGATTATTCAGGGGAGTATAATTCACATTATGACAGTTTTCAATCAGTTGAGTAGTGCTACTAGTGAGTAAAATGTATATTTATTATTATTATATATATATATATATATATATATATATATATATATATATATATATATATATATATATATATATATATATATTGGTAATAATTCTTTGGTATATAATCTAAGTGAATCAAGTGCTTTCTGCATTCTGCTGAGGTTTCTTCTAGACTCGATGAATTACTTAATTTTGATTATTCAAATCTCCCTAATAATTTCTATCACATTTTATTGTATACATGTGTTTAAGCAAATATCTTTGTTTATTTATCATTTTGTAATTAAAGTCTATCGGCCCAGATCACCAAAAGATAATGAACCTATCCGTGTCTATTTTATTAAAAATATATTTAATATAATTCTAGCTAAATTGAATGCTGCGTTTTGGGGGATTTTTCTTTGATATTGTTAAGCCTCTTAATGTTTGTCGTTCTTCTTTATAGTATTTGTTATTCTTTTGGTTCGTAATATACGTTTTTCATTCACTTATTATTGGATAAATAGCATGTTAAACGGTACAGGAATGTAGTGATTGCGTCACAAATATAAGTAAATGTTTGAATATTTAACATTTTTAAATTAGTCAGGCGATTTCCTTAAAAATTATTTATGATTTATTAAGGTTTAGAGATATTTGCTTATCTTTGATAATGACTTTAGAAAGCCAAATGCACTCGAAAGACATTGAACAATCACTGCATCCTGACTCGTGTTCATCGCTGGCGAAATACTTCTATCATTGTGGTGGCTCTGTAGAGAAAATAGGGCAGCTGGAAATTTGGTTTGTCCAACGCTGTTACTGCGTTCGCTGTATCTTATGTTCTTTCCAAGGGAATAAATAGCAGGAATTAATTTCAGACTGTGTGATGTCGAGTGTAGAATTATGTTGCAAAACGGGGAAAATTCATGAAGAAATTTAGAATTCATAAAACCAATGGGATAAAAGAAAATCAGTGAAAAAGAGAAGAGGAAAAAGCAATGGAAAGAACGAACAAAAGAAAGTAAGACAGAAAGAACCAAAGAAATTTGGAGAAATATATAATCCGAAAGAAAGAGATATATGGAGTCTCCATCTTTCTTTTCTGCTTTTGTTACTCTCTTTCTCATCCTTCTTTCTGAAAACGAACACACATGCATACACACACTATACACACGCACACATATATGCAAAAATACACACATATTCATTGGAATACACACACGTCTAATATTTAAAAAAAACTAAGAGAATATCTAAAGAAGGAAAATTATTTTCAAAAGTACTTTCAAATTGCAAGAAATAGATTATGAAGAGACAGTAATAATTAGATTGATAAAAAGATAATTTGAAGCTAATTACGTATATATATATATATATATATATATATATATATATATATATATATATATATATATATATATATATATAAGAAAGAAAGAACAGTAAGATATATAATCCGGTGTTCTTATAGATATTTTTATTTTTATACAATAGAGCTGAATGTAAATTTACAGAACATTAATATTATAAATTAACTGATTTAAAATATGTTTTTTCGCTACACAGTTATAACCATGTTTCAAAAATGGAAGCTAAAAGCTTCGAATTTAATTTTGTTATTAAATCAAAGACATTAGTTCCATTTCCTCCTCAAGCGAATTTTGGAGACTCCAAGAATTTGCTGAATTTATAAGTGTTTTTTTTTATTTAAAATTTTTTTTATTAATATCATGCCATTTCAAGAAGTATGCAAACATGGCTTTTAATATATTCCGTTGAAGTCCTGACTGGTTCCATTCTGGTTTGCTATTTAACTCATAGCTGGGGAAAACATAGATTCCAAGATTTTCTAAGATTATAAGTTTGAAAACGAATGCAACGTACTAAGCTGGATTTTGATCTTTTCTCGCCGATTCAAGCGCCGATAACAGTAATGCTACCCACACAAACAAGCATCTTGGTGAATATCTGCGTATAAACTGTGATAGGAAGACTATGAAAATAATCAAGTGTGAAAAACGAGAAGCCAAATATAATACAATAAAA
Organism: Acanthosepion esculentum; assembly: GCA_964036315.1. Classification (NCBI taxonomy): domain Eukaryota; kingdom Metazoa; phylum Mollusca; class Cephalopoda; order Sepiida; family Sepiidae; genus Acanthosepion; species Acanthosepion esculentum. Next base: position 50,801,103 of record OZ038496.1, read on the forward strand.
AAAAAGATGTAAAAAAACTGTTATACGCGTTATAGAAATAAAGGAGATAAGTAGAGGGAATGAGTGAATGAAAAAGAGAGATGGAGAGAAAAGAATAGAATGGGGTAAAAGAACAATGGCAAGACAGAGAAAAAAAACTGAGAGCGAGAGTGAGAGATGGAGAAAGAAAATGTTTAATTATAAGAAGGAGGAAGGTAGAGAGAGGGTGATTGGAAGAAAACAGATTGACAGAAAAGAATTTGAGGGACAATTAACGTAAAACAGAGCCAAGTTATTTGACGGTTGGTGGTCGGTGTGTGAGCTTTCAATGTGGGACCCATTAATCGATATCTGAAAGGGCGTGAAAATGCAAAACTAAATAAAATATGGCTAAATGAAAATGGCTGCAAAACGATTACGACGCCCATCAGTTAATGACAAAAACACAGTTTTTTCTTTCTTTCTCTTTTTCTCATTTCTTGGGAGGCTTCAAGCTCTGCTGGGACTCTCACAGATAGGCGGATTGCAATTGGATGAATTGGACTTCTTTCCCACAGCGAAAACAAAGACATAGAAATATAAAAAAAAAATGTAAAAATATTCAAGGCGAAATAGGCTTGGTTTTTTTTTTCAACTCACAAACCTGTTCCAAACAGAAAAATTGTTTTTCGTACTCTTAATTGTTTTCTATAATAATAATAATAATAATGATAATAATAATAATAATAATAATAATAATAATAATAAAATGATTTTTAATAATAATAATAATAAAAATAATAATGATAACGTTAAGAGTAACAGCAATAACAATAATAATGATGATGACGATAGCTATAAGAATAATAGTGATAATAATAATAACATAGTAATAATAATAATAATAATAATAATAATAATAATAATAATAATAATAATAATAATAATAATAATAATAATAATGATAAAATAAGATTAATAGAAACAATACGAATGATAAAAATAATAATAGTGATAATAATGATGAATATGATGATGATAACAATAAGAAAATAGTAATAAGAAAAATAGTAATAATAATAATAATAACAGTAATAATAACAGTAATAATAATAGTAATAATAATAATAAAATGAATAATAATAATTATAGTAATAATAATGATGATGATGATGACACCAATAAGAATAATAGAAATATTAAGAATAATAATAGTAATAAGAAGATTAATGATGATAACAATAAAATGAATGAATAAATAAATAAATAAATAAATAAATAAATAATAATAATAATAATAATAATAATAATAATAAAGAAATTACTTCTTTGCAATATGTTTTTCTGGAGTGTGAATTCCACAATTATTATTACTTGGTTGATTTTGTTCAGCTGCTTTATCAACCTCTATGATTTATTTAATGTCAAAATCTAAATATTTGGAAAACAATTTTATGGCTTCAACTGAATATATCTTGAATGTAATTGTATGCCTTCAACTACAGATGAAATGTATTGATGGTCCTTTTATTATAAAATGTATTGCTGGTCCTTTCGCTTTAAAACTGTATTGTTGGTAATTTTACTCTACAGATGTATTGTTGGTAGTTTTCTTTATATAAAAATGTATTGCTGTTATTTTTAGATAAATATGTATTTTTTACTTTCATAGTGTTTTCTTTTTGTTTACATATTCAATATTTGCCCATAGCTGGAACTCTAACAGGTGCTACCACACCCGGTCAGGGTGGACCTGGGAACAACAGTAATTAAGAGGTGGTTCCATGCTCCTCAAAACTGCCATTATCCCTCTTCTGGATGTAGTTTATCGTCATACTCAGGACTATGCAACAAGCATTAATAATTATTTAAAAAACAATAACAATAAGAGTAACAGCAATAATAATAATAATAATAATATTGTTAGGCACAACTCCATATAAAATTCACCATTATAGAGTGGGCCAATATCTTCACTGCAAACTTTTACCGGAAGGAAACTGGTAGTATGAACATCACCCAGACCCGGTTACAGATAGAACTGTATGGGACTTTACAATACATACAGACAAAACAATTAAAGCTTATCGTCTCCACCTGTGCTGGTCAAATTCTCTGCCTTGGAACAGCGAGGATCCCCAGGCGAGGCTATGTCGAAGGGCAGAGTATCGTCTCGGGAAACAGCTACCCGACCCCATTTTATGTGGGGCTATAGGGAATTTCTAGCCGAGCCAGCAGGCTCGGATACCCAACATTAAATTCGGCCTTGTGCCACATCTAACAGCGTGAGGCGGTTGGTAATAACCTGCAGTTGGAGATACATTGTGGAATTCACTTGACTCACTTCTGGCAGTTGACTACTTTTTTTTTACGCGCCGCTGGCGAATCTTATATGTGTTGTTCTTGTCCTAAGTATTATCGTTCATTATTAACCTTCGTGTAATTATTCTATTCAGTAACCTCCCCTATGTTACAACAATAATAATAATAATTAATTCAGAAATAATTCGACTTCAGATTTAAGATCTAATTAAATAGAATTTTTAACTCATTTCGATATATATATATATATTAATTGTGTTTTGCCGTGTGTGTGTATGTGTGTGTGTGTGTGTGTATGTGCACGTGTGTGAGTGTAATTATATATATATATATTATTTATATATGAGTGGTACTTATTGGAAAGCGCTCAATTACACTGATAGGGCTAACATATTTAGTTGCATTGATGTGAGTTTGTAACCCAGGGTTTCACGTTCAGGGTCACAAAATCAGGCTCACAAACTCACATCAATGCAACTAATATATATATATATATATATATATATATATATATATATATATATATATATATATATATATATATGTCCAGAGGGATGCAGGTTCGAATTTGGCAGGAGAACGTAAAATTTGTTTAATAAGATTTCACTAACATTCAGGCCTGTAGACGAAAATAAATAAATATACTGTTTAATAAATATACGAAGCGTCTACCCACTAAAAATAACGTTTATGTGATAATATATATATATATATATATATATATATATATATATATATATATATATATATATATATATATATATGTATATATGTAAATGTTTTATATAGAGTGTATCTATCAAGGGCACTATGAATAAAGACAAAAGGAAAATACATTTTAGCCGCCGCATTTCGTCCTATGTGGGAATTCTACAGAGGACGAAGCGCGTCGGCTAAGTTAAGTTTTTGTTTTGTCTTTATATATATATATATATATATATATATATATATATATATATATATAGATAGAGAGAGAGAGAGAGAGAGAGAGAGAGAGAGCTAGCTAGCTAGATAGATAGATACATACATACATACATACAGATATATATCTAGGTAAGTATGTATGTATGTGCATGTATGTGTGTGCGTGTGTGTGTATAAATGGAAAACAAGACTTAAGTAAAACTGTCCACTTGCTGTCCTTAGTTTGTTTGACGCCGCACTCAATCACTGACTTGTGCTGTCAATTGTGACAAAAAGAAATTATTGTAGCAGCTCTCGTAACTCAAAAGCCCTGATCAGGTTTATTCTCTTTGATAGCCACTAACTTCCGGGGACTCATGCTTGATACACAATGGTTAAAATTATAGACGTACTTCACGTCTCCATAAAGGTAATTTTCCTTGGTCGTTACCTGATTTCAGTGCTTAAAAAGAGGCTTTTATGATCTAAATTCAGTTCCTCGCAAAACTGTTCAAACAAACGAGTGTTAAGTGCGTGTGTTTTAGTGAGATTTATAACCGCAACTAAGACAATCAATAAAGTCTAAAGATCAGGTGACAGTTTTCTACTTGTCAGCATTTCCCTGTATATGACACCGGTTACTGACTGGTATTGAGAAATAACCTTTTTGATTCGAATACGTTATATAGAGAGTGAAATGAACAAAGGTACGTCATCTCGGCACACTTATGTAATCTTTACAGAGAGACGATCCTTAGAGAACCATAAATCCTGCTTGGATTAAATATGCAACTAATATATATATATATATATATATATATATATATATATATATATATATATATAGGGAATTTTTAGCCGAGCCAACAGGCTCGGATACCCAACACACTTAACAACATAAGATCTGCAGATAACACTACGTTAATCGAAATAGTTAATTTCTAGACAAGATAGCGAAAGAAAAAGTGGAAAGGAACGACGACCCATCCATTGTTAGAAGACAGAACATACGATCTTCAGAAAAACGGATTGTCCAAGATGGGAGATACGAACTGTAGATGCCATATTTCGGTAAGTACAGAGATTGAACTATCGTGAAAGTGCTATAACAGATGGCAGAAATAGTAACACAGAAATCTGAAGGCATATTGAGATAAGGAAAGATGCCTTACAAAAGGTAAGCCAAGTATTACGAAACAGGTAAATTTCGTTAGAAACAAAGAAACAATTGCGCACTTGCTAAGGAATATTAATCATGGCAGTGAATTTCGTAAAATTTTGTCACATGTTCTAGATAGTCTAGAAAATAGACATGTTATACTTCCTTGACTGTCTAGAAAAGTAGACACACTTTCTAGACATTTTAGAAAAATAGTCATGTTCCTCTTTCTAGACGTTGTAGAAAATAGACATGGTCTATTTTCTAGACATTCTGGAAAATAGACATGTTCTACTTTCTGGTTATTTTCAACAACCGGCATGCTCTACTTTCTATATATTTTAGAAAACAGATATGTTCTTCTTTCTAGACATTCTAGAAAAATACGTACATTTTACTTTCTATATGTTCTAGAAAATAGACATGTTCTACTTCCTAGATAATCTAGAAAATAAACATGTTCTACTTACAAGAGATTTCTAGAAAATGAACATGTTCTACATTCTCTGGAATGGTTTATGCACTTTGCCATCTAAACTTACCGTTATGTAACCTGTCAGTAAATATTCCTTGCGTTATTAATGTGTGAAGCTAACTCAAATTTAATGCTATATGAATAACAAGTTCTTATATTAGCGATGTGTTTGAAGCAGACTTCATAGAAACTTGGATGTTATAGCAATTTGGACAAACTATCGTACTGCTTCTCGGATGGAAGTTCAAATCTATTAGGTTGGTGCAAAAATAATGTCGTTTTTTGACGTTCAACTTCATGTGAGAAAACGACATTATTTTTGCACCAACCTAATAACACAATTGGTTCTTAATAAGAGAACGTCACTCAAGCCAAAATGTGTTTGATACACTGAGAATTATGAAGGTTGAAAACGTCATTTCCTTTCTAAATAATACCATCTGAAATACAGAATATGTCAATTATAAAATGTTAAAATCATTTGTATAGCTCCAATGTCAGTGAAAACCACAAATAATTTTTTTTTATTTGGGACCAGTCATTGAATTACAGATAATTTAAAACGATATAAGCATCAGTGTGTTCTAATAAAAGTGTTCATTAGTGTTCACTGATATAAAATCTACTAGTGTTCTACGATATCAGAATAAGAGTGTTTCTTTGAAAACACTTTTTGTCTCTCTTTGTCAGTGAGAAATAGTTCTTTCTAATTTTGTGCTGCAACGTTTTTGCCTAAAGATATGGATTGACAACAAGAATCATTAAAAAGCTCATAAACTTCTGTATAAAACGATGTTAATTGTTAGTTCTTTAAGAAAATTTCCAAACTGATGAAACTTCGACAGGACTAAGATATACACGACAAGAGTGTGACTATTGGCGAACTAAAACTCAAAAATAAATGACCAGTATTTCCTTGTCCCTGGAAGAAGTCTATGTTTAGACCCGATAATAAATAACCAAGAAAATCTAAAAGACCAATATTTCCATCAAGATCTGTAAGAAAAAATACACCTGAGATGAATGCCGCAGTCTCCGTAGCAGGTAGATTAACTCCAAGGATTATCCCACCAAACAATAGGTTAGTGGATTAAAACGATGCTTCCTAAATTCGGATCGCTAGTAATTGTGAGTTCAATCCTTGCATCGGGATTGTGAGTTCAGTCTCTCAGTGGAAACAGAGCGAATAATGACTGCGTAGTACTCAGAACGAGAACAATGTATCCTCCTTAGATCAAATAAAGGGTTCATCAGCAGCTTGTTACCGAAATCGACATGCACCTTATGAAAAAAGACGGAGAGCTCAACAGCCGAAACGTAATAATAATAATAATAAACGATTGGTTGATTGATTCGTATTTTACGTCTTATCAACCCTTTGTGGGGTATTTAAAGTCAGAATATATTTTTAGACTGTAAGCTGGTTTTTGGGAGATAATAATGATTTCGTAATATAAGTCTTACTAATTAACCAATAACTGGGCGAGATGAGGTAGATTAATACTTTGCTAAGGGTATTTTGTGCGGATGTAAATATAAGGAACCCAATAGAAATTGAAACTCGGCTCAATTTACAATTCCAAGTCATGATCCATTACACCACCCGCACATCCAAGGTTACAGCACCTGTTATTCCCAAGCGGTCACTTATCTAGGTTCTGACCAGGCTCGACGTTGCTTAACTTCGGTGATCGTACGAGAACCGGTGACTGTGAGACAGCAAAGTATAAATAATGTAAATTACAATGGTTTACATATCTAAAAACCAAGTAAATTATTTTAAACTGAAATAAAACTGAATGATATTTACCTATCCTCTAACGATGCGTGGTTGTAGATTTAAATTTAAATTAAATTTAAACGACCAGTAATTACATATCTTCAAACTAAGTAAATGCTTATCGACCAAAATTCATCTCTTCCCGAAACCAGGTAAATCCTTAAAATATATACGAACCTTGACTTAAATATCTCTGCTGATTCTGACGCTGCTTCCTCGTAAAATCCTCCAACCAAAATCCAGACCCATTTATGAATATAGTAAACCAGTCGGCAATATATAAGCACAGGAAAAACAATGTCTCTTATATAGCCCTCTTTTTCTAGGCTAAGAATGTAATGTGTACAGGATGCCATCGAAAGCGACGATGAAATTTGGTATTGACTTTGTTTGAAGTCTTCTAAATAGGTTTATCTTTAAATCACTGACCTTTACACCCTTAAAAGCATTGTTTTAGTCCTTTAGATAAGTGATTTTCCTTGTCTATGTAAGATAAACTAATCAGTCTGCTTGTATACTTAAGATATACACGTAACATTCTAGACTTCCCAAGCTATATGAATTCATTTTTTTTCAATTCACCACAAGCAAAGCGACAATGCCGCTAAGACTCAAAGGAGTACTTGAAATAAAAGAGAGTGAAAAAACTTTACAACGAACCGGTAGCCCAATCATAAACAGAGAACAAGGGATAAATCTCTACTACTTTTCCAAACATCGGGGAGGAGTGTGAATCGGACGTTAGGTGAACCTATCTACTATAAAATCTTACCTTACTACCCAGGGATGTAAAATGATTATATCCTAATTAGTATCTTTCTCTTTGTATTTCTGAGATAGTGATTTTTCAGTGTTTATATTCAGACGAATATCCTCATTGTTGCTGTTGTTATCACAGCGTTTCGCTGTTTAGGTTCTTATCGAGTCGAATAACCAATATTTAAAGCCAGTAAATATTTTTAGATTGTAAGAATCATTTTGGAGATAATAACGGCTCTGAATAAAGGATTAATGATAGAATTTTACTAATTAACCCATAGCTGGGGGAGAAGATGTGGCTTCATACATTTACCAAGGGTGTTGGTGAGTAAGTGATTATGACGAACCCAACCGGAATTTGAAATCGGCTCTCCGATTAACAATTCTTTTTTGATGTCAACGAATATTCGTTGTCACTTTCGTAATGCTCGTTGTAGTAGAGGCTTTGTAATTCCAGATACAACTATAGTAACGCCATTGAACAATGCTGGTGTCAGACGCCTTCGAATAGCACTCGCATTAATGGTATTTGCTCGATAATACTTGCTCGAATAGCAATCACTGAATAGTAATCCGAATAGTAATCCGAATAGTGATCAGTATAGTGAAATAGTATAGAGAATAGTATAGAGAATAGCGTTCCATATAGTAATAGAGGATAGAATAGAAATGGTGATCCGTATACTAATAGAGGATAAAGTAGAAAGAGTGAGATATTCACTAATCGCCTTACGCGTTCAGACGTGACATAAGGCCGAATTTATTGTGGGGTATCCGAGCCCGTAAGCTCGGCCAAAAATTCCCCGTAGACCCCGTAAAATTGGAGTCCGGTAGCTGGCTCCCGAGACTAAACTCTGCCCTTTGACATAGCCTCGTCTGGAGATCGTCTCTGCCCGGTAGCAGAGAGTTTGAAACGCACACCTCGAGTAGGAAGAGTGATCGTTCAGACGTCACACTAATCCCCATATATACATTCCCTTTTAGATCATGTGATCTACTTATTCAAAATGGGACCAGCCGTGTTTGTTCTCTGGTGATCTGTGTTCAAACTCCAGTGTCGGTAGCGACACTTTATTCCTATATAAGAAATTCCCTGGTATTACCAAGCAATCTTCCATATGACCAGGCTCGACGCTTGCTTAACCTCATTATCGTACGGGAACCTGTGTTTCAACGTCACCTGGCCATAAGCCTCCACAGATCAGAGTCACGTTTATCTTTCATGAGGCACATTGGACCTTCACGCTTGGCTGGGTCGAATTCCTTCCACGTCAAGCGAACCATCATCAATATACGGTCACTAGACTTCAGAATCAAAAATTCGGAGATCTTGTAATATTTTGCGGGCACATGGAGTACCAGTGTTCGGCTCTTTCTGCCCAGTGTTTGTAACTAAGCTTTCGTTCACTCAACCATTCCATTAGTATACCTTGCTACAAATACAGCCCTGATATTAACAGTAATTATAAGATGACAATTAATCAACTCGTACTTCAGAAGAAACCCTAACCCTTTCATGTATGTCTCTGTAAATAGTTCTCTCATCTGTCTGGCGAGGATGCCATACAACTACCAAAGAATTCCTATCGATCAGGTTTTGTCCGAATTTTGAATAAAGAAAACAAGTGACCAAATGTTACATTTAATTACAGATTCAATCAACAATGTATTTTCCCTGATTATCTATGACTTCCTCCCATCTAATTCCATTACTGTAAAATTCTTTTGGCTTTGATTCGAAGAAATCACAAATGTCAGTTTTAACCTCTTCCTGTGTTACAAAAGCTCTTTCTTCCAAATGATTCTGTAAGCTACGAAACAAATGATAGTCTGAAGGAGCAAGGTCGGGAGAATAAGGTGGATGAGGAATTTTCTCCCAACCAAGTTCTTCGATCTTTTGTGACGTGATTCTTGCTGTGTGTGGTCGCGCATTGTCCTGATGAAACATCACCCGTTCTCGATTCACTAGAGCGGGTCTTTTTTTCCTCAAAGCTTGGTTCAAACGCTCTAATTGCTGACAGTATATTTGAGCATTAATTGTTGCATTAGGTGGTAAGAATTCAAAGTGGATTATTCCTTGGCAATCCCACCAGATAGAAAGAAGAACCGTTTGCCCATGAATTCCCTTCTTGGCTGTGGCTGGGGTCCTTCGCCTTTACCAAGCCACTGTCTACGACGCTTAACATTTCGATAAAAGATCCATTTTTCGTCGCCAGTCCCAAGTCTATCCAAAAAAGGTAAAACAAGTTGGCGAGAATGGAGAGAAGAGCAGATGTCAACTCGGGATTTGAGGTTGTTTTCAGACAATTCATGGGGCACCCATTTTCCAAGTTTAAGAACTTTTCCAAGTTGTTGAAGATCACGATGAACAGTTGTATGGTTTGAACTGAGAACCACTGCCAATTCCTCAACTGATAAAGCAGGATTTTCTTCAAGGGCTGCTTCAAGAAGCTTTTCATCAAACTCAACTGGACGTCCGGTTCGATCTTCATCTTCAAGGGTGAAATCTCCACCTCTGAATTTTGCAAACCATCTTCTGCAAGTTCTTTCATTCACACATTCCTCTCCATAAACTGAGTGAATGTTTCTAGCCGCTTCGGCTTCTGAGTTTCGTTTCTTGAACTCATAAAGCATTATGTGCCTCAAATGATTCTTGGGTACTTCCATGGTAGCAGGGTTTTAATCAAATAAAATTTAATTTTATTGTTCTCTGAAATAAAATTTGATCAGTTTAAATGCATCTAAACATAAAAATAATGTTCAGCTCCATTAGACATTATAAAATACTCTTTAAATTTCGTTCATTTTAACAAAAAGTTAAAATTCGGTTAGAACTTATGGGATGACCTAATAGTTTCATCTGTGTCACTAATACTTTCTCCTATTAGCAATTCAATCTCTGCACAAGCTACTCTTTTTCTTCGACTTCATTTCCAGTACCTGGCATTTTGATATATAAAACTACATAGCAATTATTATTATTATTTTGGTATTTTCCAGGTGACTAGAAAACCGTTAGTCAGTGACCCAATATTGTTACGCTTTCAGAGAATGCTTTCTACAAGCGAGGATGAGCATGATTTCATGAGGTTGGGTATAGGCAAAACAGAGAAAAGGAGGAAAGGAAAGGGTTATGTAGGAAGTTAGAGGGAGATCGCGGTAGAGAGTGAAAGGGTGTCTAAAAGAATGAGAAAGAACAAAAGTGTGGAATTAAAAGAAAGAAAGAAAGAAAGAGAGAGAGAAAGAGAAAGAAAGAAAGGAGTGAATGAACGTTAAACGAATATAATTTTCTTTTTTTTTTCTTTTATATACTATCGCCGAGAGGATTAAGCTTTTCTTTGGAATCGTGTAAGGCAGTCATTTTGAACAAGAGACTTGCGTGACTGAATTCCATGGCGCCGATCGGCAGGTAATATTGGAGAACAGACGCCAGATGAGAACTGACATTTCTTGCTGAGTGGCAGACGTTAAAGGCGACGTGGCCGATGGCGAAGATGATAATAATCGTCAAGCGGATGTTGCTATTACGAGACTCAGAATTTACATGTGGATTTTGCTGATGCACAAAAGACGTCAAAAATATGTATTGTCCCAGTACATTTTCCTTCATAGCATCTTAGGCGATCATGGCTCTCCACAGAGTCTTTTTTATTTATTATCCGTGAATTGCTATGGATTATTGGAAAAGAAAGTGGAGTAGTTTCCCCGTTGCCTTATCCACGGTTTTAACTTGTTATATTTAACCCATAGCTGTGGGGAGAAGAGAGGGATGCATATCTTTCTCAAGGGAAAGATATGAATTCACATTTTCTCCTCCAGCTATGGGTTAATTAGTACAACTTGTATTACTAAATCAGTATTATATCTAAAAAAATATTATTACGCTCTAAAAATATTTTCTGGTTTTAAATAACCTGCAAAATATTGACAGTAGACGGTAGAAAACGAAATCAATCAATAACTCTTTACATCAATAAAAAAGCTACACTATCAGATTATCCATTAGATAACCGGTGCCAATTACACTGTTGTTGGAATAAGAAAAGATATTTTGCTTTCTTAATTTTACTCTTGTTGATTCTAGCGTTTCTGAAATTACTTTAACGGATATATGTTATCACTTGCATATTCAGTGCTTCTGGTTTTTTTCGGGTAAGCTTCTATTAATTGTAGAACGTTTCTTGTAAGATAATAATACAGAAAATTATCTATTGGGTCGGAACAAGTGTTCTCAGCGTTTTTAAGTGACTATCAAAGACACTATTTACATATTTGTACATAGATATTTTCCCTCAACGTTTCGATATATGTGAGGCAGTTTCACGATTCCATGCTAGAAAGAAATTGAAATATTTCTGGGAGATGAACTGGTGTAAGTATTTTTTACAGGCTTCCATAGAATTTAAGAGACTATTGCAGGGATCGGAATAAGTGTTAATCCGAAAGTGCAAGGTCAGTTGAGTACGGTGACTGTAATAGGACAACCCAGCCAAACTGGACCAACTTTGGTCAGGTTTGCAAAGAGCTGAGATGTTTGGCTTTTGTCATGGGAGAAAACGACACCGTTCCGTTTGTCCAATTTAGACCTTTTCCGTCGATTGCTGTCTTTAATTGGTATAATCAGGAACAATATTTATCTCAATTCAACGTTTGAATTTGCGGAAGGAAATCGTAATCTTCAATGCACTTTCAAATCTACCAGATACACAGACCGGCTTCTGGAGTGGTTAAAAGATGTAAATTACGTTTTACGTCCTAGGTAAAACGTAATTTACATCTTTTATCGGTACAAATTGTTGTAAACCATCCACTTTTTAACGCCTGTGATTATTCTTTTCATAAATGGCTTATTTTTGTTGCGTTTTAGTAGACAATCACAAATGGAAATGTCAAACGTAATTTACATCTTTTATCGGTACAAATTGTTGTAAACCATCCACTTTTCAACGCCTGTGATTATTCTTTTCATAAATGGCTTATTTTTGTTGCGTTTTAGTAGACAATCACAAATGGAAATGCCGTTCACTGGATATATCCGTGTAAATCATGTGATATCCAGATAGTGATTCACGGATAAAAAAAACAAAAAACAAAAAAACCTGTTCAAACGCCTTGAAAGGCTCGTATGAAATACGTGGAATATCTTTGTGTTGTCCAATGTCGTGAGGCTTCTTATTTTTAGTCAGCTTTCTCGGTCTTTCAGATCAAAATTGCCACTTCTGGACCAATGGAACAACTTCCAAACTTACAGCTTTGAGACCGTCTCTATGAACGGCACAGATCATATTTGCTATTTGTGCAATGATTTCCCTTTCCAAAAATAAAAGAGCATGAAATGAAAAATAATGCATTTCATTTTTCCTCGATTCTTGAACTTGAAAGACGACACCTATCAGATTGACCAACTCTGGACGCTTTTTATCGATTGCTATCTTTAATTGGTCCAAATGGACACAATACTTGTGCAGGTTCAAAATCTGGTTGTGCGAAAGTGGATCCTATCATTCAATAGCACACTCGTCCACTCAGATACGCTGCATCGCTTTCTTCGGGTGCCTCTCATTTTCCTCTATTATCAATTTTAACATAAAAAAAACGTTTAAAATTCATAATCAACACATGAATCCTACAGAAAGAAGCATTAAAATGTCGTCTTTCAGAATATGTATATATGTCATAAATTTCAGTCACGTGTGAAACGAAATCACAGGCTCAAACACCACCGACTGAAAAACGCTATAATCTTTTTATTCCAACACAATATATAGATAGTACCAATGGTGGCGTCCTAAATTTTCATGAACCGGTTCTATAAAGGCAGGTAAATTTTAGGAACCAATTCTGCTTATTTTTTTTTTCAATCTGAGAATGGAAATAAATCACTTTATAATATCAAAAAGAATTAAACCATTTTGATATTTTAATATTTCCAAATTTAAATTCTGTTTTTAACATATTTCTGTTCAGAAGTATGATTCTTCTTGACTTTAGTGTCATCAGCTGTGTTATGGTTTCTTAGCCACATTGAAACTGGATCGCTGCAGTCCCAAAGATCCAATGAAAGACCTATCAAATTTATGACTAGAAGATTTGTCACATTTTTAACTTCAAAACGGTAGGGGGTGTCCATTAGAGTTTCACTAGGCGCGAGAGCATAGCTGAAGTAACATTTTACTTAGACCATCTGCTATTAATATATAAGATTATTTTCGGATAATTCAGCAAACTGTTCGCTAAGCTTTTATATTTCTAAGAATCGGCTCGCGCGAACCGGTAGGATACGACCACTGGATATTACTAAATCTTATATCATGAATAACTAGCCAATTAACTTGGAAGTGATATAAAATAGACCTGATTGAACAGGAGTGATCATCAAATAGGAATTGTGCAAAACACTCGGATTTGGGTATGCAAATCAATTATATAAAAAGATAGCGGAATTTATTTAAGGGAGTTGATGAATTTTAAAATTCTATCAGACATTGTGATGGAAAACAACGGATGACCCAATCCCAAACCAGTTTTACCGTTTTTGCCGGACACAAGGACGCAGTTTTCCTTAAATAAGTCTCGTAAACTTGCATAACATTAGGAATTATGGCATAGATAACCTTTCTCTGAGGTTAGCATAGGCCTATGAAAACCATAACCTTTGTCCTCAAGGGAGCACAGAAAATGTTCGAGACGTATTTCAGGAAAGAAACTGCGTCTTTAACTCCGAAAAACAAAACAAAAAACAGTAATCATTATAAACAAAGAAAAGAAAAAGAAAGAGAATCAATATTGTCGTTCAGAAATTAAGATAAAAGAGAGAACTGAAGAAAGTAATCAATATCAGGGTGAGAAGTCTACTCATCAGCACGGGAAAAACTTCAAACTCTAAAGAAAAATTAGATAATCGGTGAAGAACAGAGTTTGTGTTGTCACTTGGTTTACTGGTGTAAAAATTCCTTATAAGTAATTATATGCATGTAAAACATGATTATAACTTAAGCTGTAAGGACTGTGGAAACATTATTAATAATAATGATGTTACAATTTCTATAGCATATAAAGCGAATCATACAAGACCCGGGCGCCATTCAAGGTAGAGGGTTGCCAAAAGATGTTGTATGAGCGGTAAGAGTAAGATGGAAAAAGTGTATTTTATGAGGATATGCGGGAAAGATAAGCGGTTAAGTTTAGATCTGAAGAGGTAAATATTGTAGTGCTTGGGAAACATCCTCTCGGGAGCAAATAAATAAAATGAAATAAGATAAAGAGATAAATACATTCCAGGGTTATAGCAGTAAATAAGTATGTCAACGGAGAAGAATAGAAGTTCGGTATATTTTTTTTTTTACTAATGCTCTTTGAATACAAAGGCCCAAGAGCCACTCAAGACAGAGAGTCACTGAATCACGTTGTTGTATGAGCTGTAAGGTTAAGAGGTGTATTTTATGAGGATATGAGGAAAGATAAACTTTTAAGACTAGATTTGAAGAGGTAAAGAGTTCTTGGGAAAGCATCTTCTCGGGAGTAAATAAATAAAATTAAATAACATAAAGAGATAAATACATTCAGCGGGTATAGCAGTAAATAAATATATCAACGGAGAAAAAATGGAATTTGAGTATTTTTTTTACCAATGCTCTTCGAATACAAAGGCCCAAGAGCCACTCAAGATAGAAAGTTACGTTGTTGTATGAGCTATAAGGTTAAGAGTTAATAAGTGTAGTTTATGAGGAAATGTGGGAAAGATAACGGTTAAGTCTAGACTAGAAGAGATAAAGGTTGAAGTGGTCGAGAAAGCCTCAGTATGGACATCATGATTAGTAATATTTCGTTGCTATGTTGGCTGGATATTTTACGTTATGCCAATCCTTGTCAACTAATTTAATTTCATATTTTTTCATGGGCACTAAGTGAGGATCGAACTCAACATTAAGGATGTTCATCAGCCAGACTATCATCGCCAACCTCAAATTAACAATAATAATAACGATAGAAATAATATTAGAAAAATAAAGCAAGAAGAAGAATTTTAAAAACAAAGTGCGTCTTTCCATTATCCCAATCGATTCGGTAATTATTTTAGTAATAATGAAAAGACCAGAAGCGTTATTGTTATTATTATTGTTATTTTAATTACAACATCAGCAGCAGCCTCAGTGCCTAGCTTCGTCAGAAATAACAACTCCTTTAATTAAAACACAGAAGAAAAACAAGCAAAAGAATACCATGTCATTTATTATTATTAT
The DNA here is from genome assembly GCA_964036315.1 of Acanthosepion esculentum. Lineage (NCBI taxonomy): Eukaryota > Metazoa > Mollusca > Cephalopoda > Sepiida > Sepiidae > Acanthosepion > Acanthosepion esculentum. Next base: position 50,816,702 of record OZ038496.1, read on the forward strand.
TATTATTATTATTATTATTATTATTATTATTATTATTATTATTATTATTATCTGAGAGAAGAAAACATGAAAATAAAGTGATACTGGGGTACAAATATATGAAGTCGAATGTAAACGTCATGACACCCAGTCTGGTAAGTGTATGCCAAGTACATATACCACAGGTGTAATGTAGTAACAGGTTTTGATGAAAGCGCAGTGCATCACCTTGGAGATGAGGCTTAGAAATACCTTCAGGCCGGGTAGCACAGTTGGCTCAAACGGCAGACAGTTTCTGATTAAGAATGTTCCCAAGTATCGAGATGTCACTTCCAAGTCCAAAATGAATGCCGTAATTCTTTCGAAACTTGCAATATTTTGCAACACTTCTAAAATGTGTAAATTCTAGAAAAGACACAATGTTTAATATTGTTTCACATTTTATCTTTTCTGGAAATCGCACCCTTCGAGGAGTACATTATTATTATTATTATTATTATTATTATTATTATTATTATTATTATTATTAGTAGTAGTAGTAGTAGTAGTAAAATACTTGAAATATGAACAGGGTTAACCTAATCACAAATAATAAATCGGCTAATTAAAACAGGAATAACAAGTAAAACAATAACAGGTTATTATTATTAGTTCCAAATGACAGCTGTAACTCTTCTTATTATTAAGATTTCTAGAAAAGTACGACTTTTAGAAAAGACACGATGTTTAACATTGTTGTGCATTGTGACATTTCTGGAAATCGCGTCCTTCTAGAATTGCATTATTATTATTATTATTATTATTATTATTATTATTATTATTATAAAACATCAGCAATAGGAAGAGAGCTAACCTCATCACAAATAAATTGGCTAATTAAAACGCACAGGAATAACAAGTAAAGCATTATTAAGTAATTTATTATTATTATTTTATTATTATTGTTGCTTATGTTGTTGCTGCTGCTGCTGCTGGCGCCACGATCGTTGTAATTAACATTATAGTAATGTTATTCAAGTTGACAATGTGTAATCACTGGTCATAATGTAATGATGGCAATGATGAGGCAAGACTAATTATCACAAGAGTGACAAAATAAAAAAATTTCAATCAGGATTGTGATGAGAATAATAATTTTGAAGCGGAGTTAATTATCAGACCCAGATCAAGGCCATGCCTTTATCTTTTTTTGAAGAATATGTCGCGCCAATCTCGCAGCTATAGGTTACAAGCTTTTAAATTCAACACCAGAAAGATGGAAATGCTCTTCGCATTGTCAGCGGCTGAAACAATCTCTCATAGATAATCTGCCTTACAAGGTAAAGCAGATTCTGGAAAAGTAATAATAATAATAATAATAATAATAATAATAATAATAATAATAATAATAATAAATTTGAAGCATAATCCTTATGGCTTCTGGTCTTAATTGATAAGAGGTGCTGACACCTGTAGGTTTTATTTTAGTGATGGGCTATACTAAATATCCTTTTGTTTCCTTGTGCAATTTTTTATCCACTGTCAACATGCTAAGCCAGTCACAGCTTCACCAGCATTACCTCTTTCCACCTCCCACGACGAGGACGAGGGGTTGGGCTTTGAGAGGCAGGACGAGGGGTTGGGCTTTGGGAGTCTGGAGCGATTCAGTGGCAGACACTCTCAGAGCCCACGAGATGTCTCTCCTCCAGGCCACTTGCGTTGCCGCTGACAGACGACCGTGTCTCCCCCGACGCCTAACAGCACAAGCGGAAGGAAAAACTAAACTAAACTACGCCAAATATCCCCGTTCAGTACTATAGATTTGCTTGTCAGTTGCCTGACCATAACCACTTGCACATTTCCCTTCCGGGGCTGACGCGCTATGATTCTCTGAGCAGTAGTACTGCGTGAGCATCATGACATGGTGTTGAGAGGGTTGTTGCTTTTTTAACTTGAAGTTAAAAATTTGAGAAAGAGTGGGAAATAAAGATATTAAGCTCAAATATTAAACGAAGTGACAGGGGAATTTCTACGGATATTTTATTGTCGTAGAAAACACCATAAGCTTATTTAATCATTAAATTAAGAATTAAAATGCATCAGTCAGTTATGTGTCATGCGTGATGCACGTTTAGGCGATCATGTATCTTTCGATACATGACTAACGAGGCTATAGAACCCGGTCTATCCTGCTATTTACTCACAGCTGGGGTGAGAATAGAAGGATTTATACCTTTCCCAAGGCAGGATTGAAATTTGTACTCGTGTCTCCGATTCCTCAATCTGAGCCGCTATCTATTACTCCACCGTGCGTCTTAAAACTGCCATTTAATACCGAGATCTAATTTTCTTCGGTGCTTTGAAGTAATAAAAACATATGTTATTCTGCTTTCACAATTGAATACATGGTAGATGATACTCAGGTTTCATGAATATACATATTTGTGGGGACATAATTACTAGAAGTAATGATATGTGTGTTTTATGTTGTAGTTTTGTTAAAGTTATGTTTTGGAATACGGTTTTATTTCTTTAAGAAACTGTAGGATATTATATGGATTCAGTCACGAAAGAGTCCCTTCATGCTGATTGATGTATTGTTGGTAATTTTAGATAAATAAGTATTGTTGGTAATATGTTTATATAAAAATGTATTGCTGGTATTTTTACTATGAAAATGTATTTTTAGACTTTCATAGGGTGTTGTTTTTTTATTTGGTGAGTTCTCTACTTTGCCCATAGCTGGGACCCTAAAAGGTGCTACCAACCTGGGTTAGATCAAGAGAAATAAATATAAATATAAAATAGCGAAGAGATCGAAACGTAGTGGTTGAACATAAATTCTGTTTTGTACTATGAAATCCACCCGATATGAGAAAGCAGATAATAATAATAATAATAATAATAATAATAATAATAATAATAATAATAATAATAATAATAATAATAATCGCCCAGACATTGTGATCAATGACCACAAAAACTGAATGTGCTTCCTTATTGGCATGACAGTTCTTGCAGATTGTAATGTATCTTTGAAGGGTGCCAAAAAGTAATCAAAATACAAGGATCTTGAAAGGGGAATTCAAAAATGTGTGATATGAGGACATCAATAATTCCAGTTGTAGTCGGAGCATTCGGGTGGATTGGAAAATGCTCCGATATACTCTTTGAAGAGATTCCTTGTAGCCCATGCCTTAAAGAAATACATGAACTCACAAGTACAAGTTACACATCAGTAGTGCTTCATCTATGTAAAATGTGTGTCATCTTAGTTTTTAGTGTCTTGCTTTAAAAAATGATCAGTGGAAAATGTCATTAAGTCATTTCTGACCGTAGCTCTCTAGTTGAGACCCAGAGGGAAATTTATATACAAGAGAAATCAAATGAAATCATAATAATAATAACAATAATAATAATAATAATAATAATGATGATGATGATGATGATGATAATAATAATAATAATATCTCAAGAGACAAACACGTAAGTTGACGAGAAACCTGGAGTATCAACGGAAGAGCATTAATTGCGGTATGTTTATTATTATTATTATTATTATTATTATTATTATTATTATTATTATTATTATTATTCATTATTATTATTATTATTATTATTATTATTATTATTATTATTATTATTTCCTTCGATTTAATAATAATAATTTTTATTCAGTAATAAAGTAAGCTAACAAATCCATAGGTAAAATAAGTGGATGAAGAAGGGCAAGTAAACCATGATACACCTATTTCAGCGGCAAATAACCTCAGTAAGAAGCAAATGCTATGAGTTTTCTCATTCTCTTTCACTCCCCGTAGTCCTTTGTGTATTAGTGGCAGTATCCCCTTGTTTGGATAAAGTGATTAGAAAAAAATAAAAATCTATAAAGATAGGGTGAGAGAACGGAACGATTGAAATATATTTAAAAAGAAAAAGAGGTAAGCAAGTTATTCGTAGTGCCAACCTCTTCGCTGCTGGCAGAAGGTAAGAAATTTTCAAGCAAAATGAATCCCAAAGATACAATTCTTGGCATTAGCCGAGGAAATGTGCCAAGGAATATGGTATTTGGAATAACAATTTCGGGTCTAATCATTTAAGATATTCATGCGAAACTTCAATTGGCTGAGTAACCATTCCCTGGTGCTAGTTTTAAATGAATGTTTTTAATTAAAGCTTACTAAATAGAAATTATCAAGCAAACAGTGAAAAATAGTGTTGACCCCAAACGTACATTCTGTTATGGATATTCAGAAACAATTGGCCATCTTCTATCAGATATCATGTGTCTTTGATAATTTCTATTTGATATCCTGTATCCCTTGATAATTTTGAAGATCTTCAAAGATCTACAAAATTATCAAAGATTCAATGAGTTTTAAGTGGAGATCTAAAACATATGGCGCATGAAGACATCAATAATTCCAGCTGGATTCGATTAGAAGAGCTTCTGTGGAAGGGATCCCTGGTAGTCCATTACTTAAAGAAATTAAAAAAAAAATGTTCTCATAAATAGAGCACACCTTACCCAGGGCTTGATCTATGTGAAATATGTGTGAAATTACGTTGTTTTATTTTTATTTTTAGTGGAAATGATGCAACTTCTGACCTCGGGTATCTGGTTGGGACCAGGATAGAAATGAGTATACAACATATAATAATAATAATAATAATAATAATAATAATAATAATAATAATAATAATGATAATGAAATAAAACCCTATTTCAACCCAGATAAGATTGCCAATGTCCCCGGGACATCATACGAAATAAAAGACTCACAAATGCAGAAATAGGTCAGATAAAACTAAATATAAGACAAAGGACAATAACTCATAGACCAAACAAAAATGAGGCAAGAATGGAAATAATAGAACAAAGAATGAGGTAAAAAATTAAAATAAATGAGATAAGAAATAATAATCGCCCAAGAAATAAAACGGGAGAATCTAGCGGCGACATAAACAATTGTGCTGATTCAAATTAAGTCACTGAAGCTGAATCAGACGACATTAGAACAGAATTCCTAGAAAACAACAGAGGTGAAATAACTGAAGCGACAAACGACGTCATTAAAACAAATCAGCTGAGTAACTCACATAAACGTCAGGAAGTGACCAGCCCCCCCCCCCCCAAATTACTATGACAATGTCCAATAAACGTACTGTGCAAACATATAATGCTGCACAGCAAACACTGTTAATGGACAGACCACCGGAAAACATCACAGAAGTACATAATGTCATATATTCAACAGCTATTGGGAAACCTAATGTCAAGACAAAGAAAAGATTAAACAATAGACAAAAAGAGCCAGTTTGGTAGGCGAAATGAAAGTGAGAAATTGAGGAAATCAGACGTGAATTATCGATTCCAGATGAAATTTCACGAAAATCAAATGTTTCAACGTGGACAATCGGGAACATCAAGCAGAAATATAAAAGTAAATTGCTAAATGATATTCCACCAATCAAAGTAATGCTTAAACAGAAACTGCAATTAAAGAAACAGAGACAAGTCGATATGAAAAGCGATGTAGGTTCTATCGAGAAAATAAGATATTCCAAACGAACATCAAGAAGTTTTACAGATAAATTGGAAAAGTAGCAATAGAAATCAAAAAGCCACAATGTATTGAAGAATTGCAAACATTGTTGGAGAATATTTGGAGCAACCCAAATGATTATAATGCCAAAGCAGAGAGGATCTCACGAGAACAAGAAAGAACGATGGATGAACCTCTGTGCAAGAATGGAAAAATGTAACCAAGAATAACGTTAGGCAATCTCTAACAAAATCCCCAATATGAAAACATCAAGGAAATGACAAGGTGACCAATTTTTAGCACTATTATCTTCCATCAATCCATAAAGTCCTACCGTAAACTTTATCAATGCTAATTGATAACCCAAATAAAATTCCAGGTCTATCACTGAAGCTATTACATATCTCCTACTAAAAATGGGTGAAACAGATGAGCTAAATAAGATATAGGCCAATAACATGTATGTCCACTACATATATATATTGATCATGTGTGTACTGACGAACTGTACTCACTCTTTTCTCGATTAAAACGACAATCATCCCTGGGACAGAAGGGAAGTCAGAGAGGTTCTTATGGTTGTAAAGATCAACTATTCATAGACAAAATGATCCAGGAATATTGCAGGAAAAGAGGTAGAAATCTGAACACAGCATGGATAGATTAGCCGTTGATAGTGTCCCATACTCATGGATCATTAAGGTTTTGGAAATCTAGAATGTCTTCTCGGTGATAGTAAATTTATTATAGGACACTATATTTTTGCTAAATCCCACCAAATGAACTGCTACTTACAATTGCCTGAATATCCGACGAGGAATCATTCAAAGAAACTTTCTGTCACGCCTTCTGTTTTATCTGACCTTATTCCTACTTTCGCATAAACCAAATACTAATAGCTATGGATATAATTTAAAAATGAAAGTGTTTAATCACCTATTCTACATGGATAATATCAAACTCTTTGCCAAAGAAGACAATGAATTGAATGGTCTTCGTAATACTATAACATGTTTCAATGGATTTCGGATTAGTTAAATGTGCAAAAGTAACATTCAAGAGAGTTTAAGTTACAGAAATAGATGAAGATTTTGTCACAGACATTGGGGAACTGGAACAAACAGAAGTCTATAGGTACCTAGGAATCAGTGAAGGAGATGGAATACAGCATACCCAAATGAAAGCGAAAGTAAGAAAAGAATACTACAGACATGTGCGTCTGGTGTTAAATCCGTTGATGAATAAACACAATAGATTATCAGCCATAAACACATTGGCTGTGCCTGTGGTACAATACAGTTTCAACAGCCTTAACTGGACCATAGCTGACATTAAACGAAATCATCTCTATGCAATCGCATGCATCACCCCAAAGATGATATTGATCGTCTGTACGTGTCAAGATCCGAAGGAGGCAGAGGATTAGTTCAACTAGAACTGTCTCACAAAACCACAACAATCGGTCTTCAACGATACCTGGAAACTACAAAAGACTGGATGATGATCTGTGTCAAAGAACATGAAAGAAGTAAGAAACGGTATTCAGTAATGAAGGAAGCCAACAACTTCAAAATGGAATTTTAATTGGGTGAAGAAATGCAAGTAAAACGTAGTACAACTCCTGCAGCGGCAAAGAGCCTAAAAAGAATGCTAAAGCCAATGATGACAAGATGAGCATCTTCATTATCAATACTCTGCCGTACCAAACAAGGAGATGTAGAGAAACCGTGTACTCATCAGTGGCTACTTAGTGAAGGGCTAAAAGCTGAAACCGATGTTTTTATTCTTACAGCACAGGACAAATCTTGCTAACTAGAAATTACCAAGCACAAATACTGAAAAATTGTGTTAGCCCAAAATGCAGATTCTGTGATAAATATCCAGAACAATTGGCCATCTTGTATCAGGTGGCACGGTATTGGCACCAACTGAGCATATAAGTCGGTATGACAGTAGTCCGATAGCTGTACTGGAAAATCTGCAACACTTACGGAAAAGAACCTGCAAGAAATTGATATGAACACAACCCAGAATCAATTACAGTCATAGGACATGTAACAATTTTATGGGACTTTACAATGCACACAGACAGAACAATCAAAGCTAATCGCTCAGACATCGTGATTGGAGAGCACAAAAAAGAATGAACTTTCTTGTTGGCAGTACCTGCAGACTACAATGTATCTTTGAAGATCTTCAAAACTCTAAGTACGATGATATTGAAATGAATATCTAAAAAATGTAGCACATGGGAACATCAGTAATTCCAGTTGTTGGAGCCCTAGATTTGATTGGAAAAGGTTCCGATAAACCGATTGAAGGGATTCATAGTAGCCCATGCCTTAAAGAAATACAACGAATTGTGCTCACAAGTACAGCTCACACTTTACCAAAGGTCTTATCTATGTACAATATGTGTGATCTTAGTTTTTTTTACAAAATTGCTCAGTGGAAAATGTTATTTCTGATCATAGATCTCTGGTTGGGACCACGAAGGAAATGAAAGGAAGTAATAATAATAATAATAATAATAATAATAATTTTAGATTTCCACTTCAATATCATTGTTTTTTGATCGTTTTTAAGATCTTCAGAGATACATGATATCTGATAGAAGATAGTCAATTGTTTCTGCATATTCGTCCCAGAATGTGCATTTGGGTTCAACACTATTTTTCAGTGTGTTTTTTTGATAATTTCTAGAAAGTAAACATTGAATAAAAACTTCAGTTTCTGCTTTTAATCATGCACTGAGGTCTATGAGGTTTGTCTACATCAACTTGTTTGACACAGGCATGAAGAGGTTTATCTTATCGATTCTGCATTTGGTCCATAGCATTTGCTTCTTATTTGGGTTCTTTGCCGCTGCAGTAGGTGTATTATGGTTTACTTGTTCCAATAATAATAATAATAATAATAATAATAATAATAATGAAAATTGTGTTAGTCCAAATGCAGATTTTGTGATACATATCCAGAAACAATTGGCCATCATGTATCAAGATGCGCAGTATTGGCAGCCACTGAATATAAAACACGGCACGACAGAGTGGGCCAATATCTGCACTGGAAAATCTGCAACACTTCCGGAAAGGAAACTGCAAGAAATTGGTATGAACACGATCCATACGCGGATACGGACATGGGACATGTAACAATTTTACGGGACTTTACAACGCACACACACAAAACAATAAAATTTAACTGTCCTGACGTCGTGATTAGAGACCCCAAAGACAAAATGTGCTTCCTTGTTGACATGGCAGTCCCTGCAGACTGCAATGTATCTTTGAATATCTTCAAAAAACTATCAAAATGCAAGAACCTTGAAATCGAAATCTCAAAAATGTGGCACATGAGGACATTAACAATTCCAGTTGTAGTTGGAGCCCTCGAATTGACTGGAAAAGATTCCAGTAGAGTCACTGAGGGAATACCTGGCAGCACATGTCTTAAATAAATACAAAACATTTTATTCACAAGTACAGCCCACAACATACGAAGGGCTTTATCTATGTAAAATGTCATATACCGTACCTATAAACACTAATGTGTATGTCCCGATTCTCATAAATACGTTTGACACTATTGTAAGTGGGGTTAATATGCTGTCTAAGTAGTCCACTACTAGCAGTGGTTTACCTACTTCACGGCGCTAGCGAGTATTTTATTTTGTTGATGTTATAAAGATTACAATTTGATTTCAAACCTCCGTTTTGGTTATTCCTCATTCAGTAAAGCTTCCTAGGTTACAACATAAAATATGTGGAATTTTAATTTTTTTTCAAAACTGCTCAGTGGTAAATGTCATGATGTCATTTATGACTTTAGATCTCTGGTCGGGAATCGAAAAGAAATGAGTATACACCAGTAGCCAAAGGAAATAATAATAATAATAATAATAATAATAATAATAATAATAATAATAATAATAATAATAATATCGAAAGCTATACTGCAACAAATGTTCTTCCATCGATACTCCAGTTTTGTCGTCGGCTTGCGTCGTCGCACAAGATACCCTTCGTCACTCGAAACCTTTATTTGCTTGGAAAATTAGTTCGTAGGCCCAATTTTTCGTCATTAAATTATTTGTTGAATTTGTAGCGCTGTGTTTGAAGATTATTTCTTTTCTTCGATTTTTATACACATTACCTCTCTATATTTACCTTGTTCATGTTGGAATGAGGCAGTTTGATTATATATATGTAGCAATCTACCTCTCTGTCACTTTGTCGGTGCTTATCTAATCAATGGGATTGTCGGGGATCTGTCCTGATTGCCACAATTGTTTCCCATTAGTGCTAGTGTTTATTGGCTGCTTACTCATCCGGCTGTCGTCCATTTAAAACTGGCACCAAGGAATGGTTACTCAGCCAATTGAAGTTTCGCATGAATATCTTAAATGATTAGACCCGAAATTGTTATTCCAAATACCATATTCCTTGGCACATTTCCTCGGCTATTGCCAAGAATCGTATCTTTGTGATTCATTTTGCTTGAAAATTTCTTACCTTCTGCCAGCAGCGAAGAGGTTGGCACTACGAATAACTTGCTTACCTCTTTTTCTTTTTAAATATATTTCAATCGTTCCGTTCTCTCACCCTATCTTTATATATTTTTCTTTGTTGAAATCAGTTAACCCCAAACAAGACGATAATGCCACTAAAATGCAATGAGTTACAGGGAGTGAAAGAGAATGAGAAGACTTTAGAAGGAATCTGAAATCTAATCTTAAAGGGATAAACTTCCTCGACTGTTCAAAAGACAGGAGAGGCGTGTGAATCGGGATATAGGAAAATCTATATATTCTTATTGAGGAAAAAAGATATTTAGTAAAAAATTTCAGAGTTCAGACGGAGACGTTAGAATTATAGAGTTGAAGCAAACTTTAGAAGGAACCGGAAAACTGATCTTAAACAGGAAACAAGGAGAAAAGCCTCTACTCCTGTTCAAAAGACTGGGGAGGAGTGGTGTAGGTGACTATGTCACCCCACCGCTCCCTCTCCCTTGTAACTCTAAGCAAGTTTTGTCCCCTTGCCAGTCATCTCAGGCCCTGCTCCGTTATCCACAGGATAAAAATAATTAGTAAACAAAACGAGTTCAGACGGAGACTTCAGAAGTATAGAGTCGAAGGAAACTTGAGAAGGGACCGGAAACTTAATCCTCAACAAGAAACAAGGAATAAACCTCTATTCCTATTTCAAAAGTCCGGGTAGGGGTGTGAAATATTAATATAATCTATAATCTCATTATGTAAACGTTATATATGTCGATAAACGCATTCGAGTAAGCATCCCTTTTACTTTTAACGGTGGAAATTTTTGTCTACCTGTCTGAGCATTCGTAGATCTTAAGGACAATGTAAAATGTGCCTTCCTGTAGGTTAAATATGTTTCACCTTCAAGTGGATACACGTTCGAACCCGGCCGAAAGACCCATTCTCTTTATTAACACTCTCGAATGCCTAGGCAGATAGACGTAAATTGACACTGTTTAAAAAGAACGAGATCTCTACTTGAACACATATATCCACTAAATACAGCGTTTAAAGTAATAAGGCATAATGTCGAATTATAAATAAAATTCATTAATTCATTTATATAGCTTACCATTTTTATATTGTTGCGGAAGTATGCTGGTCGAGTGTTTTTTATCGGAAAACACGTGTCTCCTGGTATATTTATCCCACAACAAAAATGGCGGCCTGGGTAATAAAATGTATTAAAATACAAAGAAACAACTAAAACAATATATATATATATATATATATATATATATATATATATATATATATATATATATATATAAAGAATAGTAATTGTTGGTTATTGGAATTTATTCCGTATACACCAATCCTAGACTTGGGTATATATATATATATATATATATATATATATATATATATATATATATATATATATACACACACACACAAACAATAATGTAAAAGAAAAAAGATGACATTTTTGTGAGCGACAAAGACAATGATATTGTATATAAATTATATAATTTCTATAGATTTGTATTCCAGAGAGTGTAAATAAACGCCTGTGTAGCTGATCAGCCTTTCTTTGATTTATTCGTTTTCTAAGGCTTATCATCCATTTGCAGGTTATTCAAATGCAGAAAAAAAGTAGATTGGAAGTTTTCTTTTTTTATGGAGAGGAGATAATAATGATTTAGTGATACAAGTCTTACTAATTAACCCATAGATGGGGGTGAAGAAAAGGCGGATTTATATCTTTCCCAAGGATATTTGCGCGTAAGTGAATATAAAGAATCCGATTGTAATTGGAACTCGGTTTGGAGATTAACACATCCGGGCCATTAGCCATGACAACGTAGACTCACGCTTACAGCACCTGGGATTCAGAAGCCGTCACCCATATTATACTCTGCTGTAATTATATCTCTTTCTGTTTCACTCCACTTGTCAGCTGGATGTGAACGCTAAGAAAGCAAAACACAAAAGTAGTTCCTGCGCAGGGGTTCCGAACATCTCATCCGGTCCATAAAACAAATTCCCGCAATAAAATGCAATAGCCAATCATGAACTTTCCCGCCGAAAAAAAATGTGATCGTGGAGACGAGCAGATTTAAAAGAAAGCCGCTCGTAACGACCGGCAGTTGCGAATCGAAAGCCACCTGTTGGCCAACCTACCCAAGAAAAAGGTCAACTCTTAGCCCTCCAGACAACACCCTTACACATAATCCTTTCCCTTATCAATAGCAACTGAAGAACTACACACGAACAAATTTCGAACAACTATGTAAAAATTTTGACGAATACACGCTGTTGAAAATGTAATCTTTATTTGTTCCTTAGCTTTGCGACCAAACGCTCGTTATAACATCCATACAGGTACTGACCAGGCTTGAAATTTCTTAACTTCAGTTAACGGACGGGAATGAATTTCAGCGTGATATAACAGTAAGCCAAGCTATTTTCCTCGCTGAAAGAAGGACAGTTTTTGTTTTTAGTTTTTTTTTTCACGATAGATCCATGGCGATAAAACCAAATCATTTCAAGATAATCAGCACAATCCTTGGCCTAAATTTGTGATTTTTTCTCATTTTTTTCTTGTTTTGAAGAGTTAAATAAGTTAAATCGATCGATCTATTTTCAGTGTGTGTTGCCCTCTGCAGCTGCTGTTTCACCAACTCATTAATGATTCTGATGCTAATCAGTTGGCAACCTAATTGGCTTATTGCTTCATCAACATGATCCGATAAGTTATCTTTACTATTGATATTCTTACACAATACTAGGCGCAAGAGACGATCAAGGTAGAAGAGTTATTAGTTTGGTTCGCTTTGTTTAACGGCATATCAACCTCAATGGGTTATTTAATATCGACAAAATTTTAATTGCTGGTAATATTTTTTTTCCAAAAATGTATTTCTGGTAATATTTTTTCTTCAAAAATCTATTGAAGGTAATATCTTTTTCAAAACATGTATAGCTGGTAATATTTTTTCCAAAAATGTATAACTGGTAATGGTAATATCTTTATTTTTTTCAAAAATGTATTGCTGGTAAGAATGTATTGCTGATAACAATTTTTTACAAAGTACTTCTGACATTATAAAGTTTTTTTACATTTTCATAGTGTTTTAACACCAGTTTAGGGGGGGTTAACTATTTGCCCATAGCTGGGACCCTAACAGGTGCTACCACTGCGGATCAGAGTGAACCTGGGAACACCAGCAATTAAGAGGTGGTTCCACTCTCAAAACCTCCTGATCAGAGTCCTTGCTGTCGGACGTAGTTTATCGTCTTACCCAGGACGCGTAGTGTTATTAAATGAGTTTGTTGTAAGGGCGTACAAGTAAGCAGAAGATGCATATTACGAGGCTATGGGGGATAGATGACGGTTGACTCTAGACATGAAGCGGTTAATATTGTGATTATCGAGGAAGCACCATCTCGGAAGTCTGTTCCACACAATAGCAGATCTAGGGAGAAGCCGACTGAGTGGAACTTTTACCATCGGAATACAAAGAGAAGTATGTTGAGTTGACGTTCTTTACACGGTATGGAAGCTGCTAGCTGTGAAGATCTGAACTGGTGGAAGTAACGAATGTAGTTTCTCTTAACATTTGGCATGCAAACAGCAATAGAGTTTGCGAGAAGTTAACAACTTTTAGTCTGGTGGAAAATAATTTATATGTTAAGGTATTTTCAGAAAAAATCTTGACATCGCACCCAGCGTTGATTTTGCAATTATCGTGTCGTCATTATTGCTTTTTACCAGGTGCGCCTGATCATTTGGTGTGTATGTCAATCTTAAGTTAAAATCGCAATTCTCTTTCGTATAGACCTTTCACCATCGGTTTCTTTCTTTTCTATCAGAATGATATTTACTTTTGCCAACAAAATTGTATAGAAGTTCTCTATTCAACTACACGGTGCGATGTTTAAATTGTCGCCGTTTTATACTTTTAATTTCGCGCATGCGCGTTGGTTGTTTTCGAATTTCTCCACTGCATATTATAGTAGGCTCAGTTGGGCACCATCTTTGAGAAAAAGAGCATCACGACGCAATTCATTCAGTCATAAATTTGGAAACAGCATGGTGTACTGCTTGTCATTCACACCGGAATCTCCAATATGAACATTTCAGAGTGTTTCAGTATCAATCTGAGGACAGTGCCGAGGATTCGGAAAGAGCTGGATGAGTCTAATGGTGAACACGAAAGTACAGCATCTTGGAAAAGTCACTCTGATCGTTCTGATGAGAAAACAACTCCGGTATTTGTTCATGAGTGCCTCAGACTCAACATAGAGGCCTACATCAAGTGACTTGAGGTAGCCGCCCTGGGTCACGAGGGTGGTTGGTGGAAGGCCCTATGTCTGGCAACAGGACTCTGCACCATGCCACACAAGCAAGCGAACCCAGTCATGGCTGTCAGACAATTTCTGCGACCACATCACTCCTTACATCTGGCCACCTAACTCCCCAGACTGCACCCTCTTCGTTATTATGAAGTTGTCTGGAGGCCGTGGTTGAAGCCAATGGCGATTTTATTGAATAAATATACTCTTTAGTATATAAAAATATTTTAATGTAATTTTGGTAAATACATCTGTTAAAATGAGATGTCAGTGTTATTTTCATTTTTTGCGTAATTTAGACGACAGTTTATCCATCGCAGCCTGCATATCTGTTAAAATGAGATGTCAGTGTCATTTTTATTTTTTGCGTAATTTAGACGACAGTTTATCCATCGCAGCCTGCATATCTGTTAAAATGAGATGTCAGTGTCATTTTTATTTTTTGCGTAATTTAGACGACAGTTTATCCATCGCACTCTGTATTGTTATCTGATAATTCGCACTTTATGCTTAAAATTTTCTGACGTGAATCAAACAACGTTTTGCAGATTTAAGGGTCACGCACCACCAAAGAACAACTGACTGACCAGATACTCGATGTTTCTTCAAGTGAATAATTTTCTCACATTGAAGACCATATAAATCTACACGGTCACATACGTTTCCGTCGTATCGTTCTATGAATTGATTGCAATTCAGTTTTTCCTGACTTTGACGTTGGCAAAAGTATATGCTTTCTGAGTAGTTAAAAATGTATAAATAAAACACTACGAAAAACTTACTGTAATTGTCTGCGCAGAGATTGGTCACTTGTGTGACGCTCAGTTTGAACCAATCAACGGACCTTGGCCTGTGCAGAAAGAAACGTCTCGCGTTAAAAGCTGCGAAAGAAGATGTATTTCTGCCTCGTTTTAGACATAGCCTTTATACAACCTGATTTGCTGAGCTTGTGTGTAAATACACCATTTTCGAACATCCGCTAGTTTCCTCGTTAACGGTGGGGAAAATGGCATATATACTTTGTTCTCTTTCTGGGAAATAAATGCTTCATTAACGTTCTTCCGATTTCTTCCAAGTTGTCTTTATTTTCTTTTATTATGAATGTTTGTGTCATTATCTGCATTCTACGACAAGATACGATGAAGGTCATCAAATATATACTTGGTAACCCAACAATGGTAGATAAGAAGTAATATGTATACCGTAAATTGCGGCGTGTAGGTCGAGTTTTCAAGCCCAAAAAATATTTCCAAGACTAGGGGGCGACTCATATGGCGGGTATAAAATGCAAACATTTATCACCGAGTAAACAAATGGGGCAGAACTCCTAACAATTACTGTACCCCATTTACGCTATCTCCAGTAGGCTGCCACAAATATCTCCCAGTAAAACATGTGTTTGGTGAAAATATCTGGCATATTAACGCATAAATTAATATAAAATAATAAAATAGAAACACAAAATGAATGTTCTATTAAGGCTACATCACACATCGCGTCTAACTGTTGATATACTAAGTACCTACATGTGTATGCGGTAGTTTGTTGGCTATACAACGCATCTAGAAAGATATAAGGTTAGTGTCTCAATATACAGGTAAATGGTATGATCTTATGTAGTTTTTGGCACAGATTATTGTATAGAGTATCCTAACTTCCCTTACCGGTAGGCTTAAGTTTTGAGCCACTGGTAGCCTACCGTATGTTTGCGGATATACCTATCCGATATGTATAGGACTAATACATAATTTTGAGCTAAAAAATCTTGAGGTTGATATGTGCGCCCTAATGTACGGTATTTAACATTGCAGTTATTCTTTAGATTTTTAATGCCATAGTTTTTCAAAATGTAGGTGATGATGGTTCTCATCAGTTCTTTTTCCCTTATCATCTGCAATTTACCATTCATACTTGGAAAATATCGTGGAGCTGTTTTCCGTTGTTTTCTTCGTAGTTTGGAATCCAATATTATCTCTCTTGGGTTGGTTGCCATCAAAGGATAATCTACCTATTCTCCTTTACTATTTAGCCTCTAGCTGTGGTATCATGGATTTAGCCTTGATATAAGGCTGCTAGGCGACGAGGCCTGTTTAGAGTTTGGTAATAGCAACAGACAGTACTCGACTGTGATTGAAGTTGAGTCTAACTGACCAAAGCCTGCTGGGCAAATTAGTAGGTGGTTATCAAAATCTGGGAGATTCCACTCTGTTACGGGCAAGTCTATTCTATAAGTTCTGATTGGCTGATGATTCCACTGTGAATATTGTGCTCAATGAATATCCAGCACAATATCCACCCTCAAGAGAGGCACACGAATTCACTTACAACCCAGTTCATTTTATCCATTGTTTACGCACACACAACCTTTATTTATCCCTGAAACAGAGTGTTGCCGCTGAGTGTCCACTTTTATATATTTACATACACTCTATTATTTTGAGCATAAATATAGCATAAATATAAAATTATATTCAGAATGAAAACATTTATATTATAACTAGATGTGCTGGTAGTGCAACGGTTATCGGTAGGCAACGTGAATTCGGCGAGTTATTCTGCTGTGTTCACTTTCGCATAATTGTCCTCGGAGAAGAGAGGCATTAATCCGCCTCTTCTTTCCGATTCCCAGCTACGAATTAAATAGATCGGCCTTGGGTGTTAACTGTATAGTTTAGCAATAACAACAGGCAGTACTCGACTGTAATAGAAGTTGAGTCTAAGCTTATCTGCTGGACAAATTGGTAGGTGGTTTATATTAGGTTGGTGCAAAAATAATGTCATTTTTTGACATGATCTTGAACGTCAAAAAACGACATTATTTTTGCACCAACCTAATATAACAGCCTGGGAGATTCCATTCTGTTACCCAGGCCAGCCTATTCTGTAAGTTCTGATTGGCTGATGATTCCAGTGTGGATATTGTGCTCAATAAATATCCAGCACAATATCCACCCTGTGACTTTATTCAAGAGAGCGACATATATTGAGTTACAACCCAGTTTATTTTTGTCAGTCAACTGGACGCTAGTTGGAAACCTTCTTGCGAAGGTGAGTCTCGCACTCTTGATTGTTCAGCCTTGATAAATATTAGCCTCGTAGTTACGTCTACTTGGTATATAATTCTGGGTTAAAATTTGCTGCTTAGATTCTATCAACATATGGCAGTAACTTATGGAATCCCATTGTTTCAATCAATTCCAGTCAGTTTCATTATATTCGATTTCGCATAAATAACCTTGGGAAATGGTATGAATCCATCTGTTCTCTCGCACGACTGGGTTCTTCAGCCTTGGTTTGCAACCAGTCTAGGAGAAGGAAAACCCTGAATTCTAAACAGATGCGAATTTCAAATTGGAAATATAAACTTCAAGCAGTGGGAAGTGGTTCAATATATGGGAAGCGTTTTCACAGAGGATGGAAAATGCGACACCTAGATCCGAAACATACACTGCGAAAGAAGCTTTCCTAAAGCTAAGCAAAAGCTTAAGAAACAAACAAATTTCGTCAGTATCATAGAAAAGAGAGATTGATTGGTATCCATCCTCTTATACGGCAGTGAATGTTGGACAATTTCCCCAAGAATGAAGAAAAAAAAAATAAACTAAGGGCAACAGAAATATGGTTCTACAAAAGGCTGAGAAGAATTTCGAGGAAGCAAGAGGGAAGTCTTGAAGAAAATGGCACCAGAAAGAACACTTATACTCAAAATAAGGAAAAGGCACCTGAAATTAATTAGACAAATAATGAGGAAGTAGGGATTGGACAATATAATCCTCGTGGTGCAATTTGAGGACAAAAGAAATAAGGAAGGCAGTGAACGACTTACCTATCGAGCTTGTGTGAATAGGGAAAGAAAATTGCTAAGAACAGATAAATCTAGATAAATTATAGAGGATAGTAAGTGGCGTAATTTAATGTTTAATAAATAAAAGTGAATAAATGATGGTGTTCAATTAATATTCAATATGGAAAGGATACATTTATGAATTATATATTTTATAAACAACAAGAAATTATTAATTTAAACGTTGTCTTTTAACTTTTAAAAATTTGTATACTTATGTATGTTGGCATATATATATATATATATATATATATATATATATATATATATATATATATATATATATATATAAGTTAAGAAAAATTTGGTATTCTGTATAGGTAGTTGCAAGGAGGATGAAATCCTGAGAGCTCAATGTAAATTCAGAGCTAATAATTTAAAGAAAAACAGACCACTTTAAGGATCCATGTAATAATTTATTTCACCATAGCCCTTTTAAAGGACGTAGGATCATCAGACTACACTTCCAAAAGGTCAAACGAAAAATGAAAAATGAAATGAACATTTACACTTTTGACGGGTAGTATTAAGTTTATGTAATTTAAAAGAGAGGGTAATGAGGGGTAGTGTGAGAGACATGATCGAGTTTAGAGAGGGTTTATTTTAATATTTCTATCTATTTATTTTAGTCATCTGGAAGTAATTTAAATTGATGAATTAATTTAAATTTAAGTATATTACTCTTTAACTATCAATATTGATAGTAAAATTAGAAATATTTGTTTTTATATTTAAACACTTAAGTCATCACCTAACGTTAAACATTAACTGTGAAATTTATGGAAAAATTTAAGCATTGAGCTCTTCAATCTTTAAAACATTGAGCTCTCAGGATTTCATCCACCTTGGAACTATCTATACGGATTACCAAATTTTTCTTAACTTAACTATTAGCTCCTAATAAAATAAGTTGAGCTCTCATTAGATTACCTCCCATCGGATTACCATAAGGACCCACACTTCCAACATAAAATGGATAAATTTACACCGGATTACTCACTCAAAAACATTCCTTATCCTTCTGTTGAATCTTTCACCATTTCGTTGACGGAAAAAATTATTGACCTCCTCAAAAGAATGAGGTGGAAAATTTACTTCCATTTTAATCCTCAAAGCAAACCTACAAACCTTAATGACGCTTTTTACTTGAAATCTCAAAACACTCCACCCAGCAATAAATTATTGGAACCCTTTGAACACGACTTAATTAATTTAATCAATAAAATATCTTTTAGAAAGAAATACAATCCATTCCAATCCAAACTTAAAAAAAGACATTACAAGTATCAAAAGCTCAAAAAAACTATGGATCAGAGCTGATAAATCCCAAAATATCTACAAGATTAATCCTTCTGAATACAACCATCTGATTCAGAATAAAATCTCTAATTCTTATAAAAAAGGTAATGACTCCAAACACTTATCCTCCATACACAGAGAAACTGCGAAATTTGAATTTTAATATAATATTGCTGATAAATGGGTACGACTCATTTAAAAGTCGCCTACCTACTTTTTAAAGACCATAAAGCTAACTTTCAGAATAATCTACATTCCAAACTAATAAATCCCTCTAAATCAGAATTAGGAATAATTTCTAAAAACATCCTGAAAAGAATAAACACATCTATATTAGAAAAATACTCCGTAAACCTTTTTGCTAAAAATTATACTGAAATTATTTTTTAAACCATTAAGTTTTAGTATAGACTATCTAGAGTCCATTAGGATTTTTATTTCTTTATCAGTAATTTCAGTATAATTTTTAGCAAAACTTAAGCTGTTTTCTAATAAATCTTTAGAAATTGAGGGGGTAGAAATCAATAATATCTAATTGGATAAAAGTGGCATTATTTTTAGATTTTGGAACCAGTTAATGGCCTCAGACGAATCTTTCCAAAGGTTTACGGGGTATTTGTAATGTCTTTTTTTAAGTTTGGATTGGAATGGATTGTATTTCTTTCAAAAAGATATTTTATTGATTAAATTAATTAAGTCCTGTTCAAAGGGTTCCAATAATTTATTGCTGGGTGGATTGTTTTGAGATTTCAAGTAAAAAGCGTCATTAAGGTTTGTAGGTTTGCTTTGAGGATTAAAATGGAAGTAAATTTTCCGCCTCATTCTTTTGATGAGGTCAATATTTCTTCCGTCAACGAAATGGTGAAAGATTCAACAGAAGGGTAAGGAATGTTTTTGGGTGAGTAATCCGGTTTAAATTCATCCATTTTATGTTGGAAGTGTGGATCCTTATGTTAATCCGATGGGAGATAATCCAATGAGAGCTCAACTTATTTTATAAGGAGCTAATAGTTAAGTTAAGAAAAATTTGGTAATCCGTATAGGTAGTTCCAAGGTGGATGAAATCCTGAGAGATCAATGTAAATTCAGAGCTGATTACCCTCTCTGTTAAATTACATACACTTAATACTACCCGTCAAAAGTGTAAATGTTCATTTCATTTTTCATTTTTCGTTTGACCTTTTGGAAGTGTAGTCTGATGATGCTACGACCTTTAAAAGGGCTATGGTGAAATATATTATTACATGGATCCTTAAAGTGGTCTGTTTTTCTTTATATATATATATATATATATATATATATATATATATATATATATATGTTATGAAATGGACAAAGTTCGACAACTATTTAAAAACATTTTAAAGATTGTTAAACATAAAAATGTCTTTAAATATATATATATATATATATATATATATATATATATATATATATATATATATATATATATATACACGGTTCGATGAATGAATTGTCGTATCAATTATGCAAAAATGAAAATAACACTGCCATCTCATTATAACAGATATATTTACCAAAATTACGCAAACATATCTTGAATTACTAAAGTGTAAATTTATTTAATAAAATCGCCATTAGCTTTAGCTATGGCCTCCAGACAACTTTGGTATCTCCTGCAACTCTTCTGGAAGATCTCCTTGTTTAAGTTGGTGAAAGCTGCCAAAATCCTTGACTTCAGTTCATATTTATATTAGGAGTTTTGTTGGTCTCACATTCAACTGCGCCCAACACATAATAATCAAGGAGGTTGTAGTCTGGGAAGTTTGGTGGTCAAATGTAAGGAGTTATATGGTTGAAGAAATTGTATGACAGCCATGACTGGGTTCTCCTGCTTGTGTCATGGTGCAGTGTCCTGTTGCCAGATATAGGTTGATCCAGCAACCATTTTCTTGCCCCAAGACGGCTATCTCATCAAGGAACTTGATTTAGGTCTCAATGTTGAGTCTGAGGCACTCACCAATTAATTCAAGAGGTCACTTCTTATCAGAACTATCTGAGATGCCGTACCTTCGGAATCACTATTAGACTCATCCAAATTTTTCCTAACCCAGCTCAATCATCCTGACACTCTGAAATGTTCATATTGGAGCTTCCGGTGCGAATGCCAAGCAGAATACAAGACCGTTTCCAAATTGCGTCATGGTGCTCTTTTTCTCACAGACGTTGCCCAACTGACCCTACTATATTGTGCAGTCGACAAAAAAGAAAAACGCACGTGCATGCGCGAAATTAAAAGTATAAAATGGCGACAATTTACCCATCGTACCCTGTATGTTGGCACACATACACACATACACCCTCACACCCACATATATGCAAATATATATATATATATATATATATATATATATATATAGTTTACGAAAAACTAGGTAATCCGTATAGGAAGACCCAATGAGGATAGAATCCAGAGAGCTCAATGTAAATCAGAGCTAATAATTTAAATTATATATATATATATATATATATATATATATATATATATATATATATATATATATATATATATAAAATGTTGTAATAAACATTATATTTGCAATGATCACTTGGTCTGAAGATCAAATTGAAGCGTGAAACTGGTTATCATCATGCAGTGTTGAACCCCGTTTGATATATATATATATATATATATATATATATATATATATATATATATATAGAGAGAGAGAGAGAGAGATAAATAGATAGATCAACAAAGATGAGGGTAATATTTCAGCTGTAAATAGTGTAAATAATATATCATTTACATGTATATATGGCCGATACGTCATATTAATATTTAAATTATATAATTTATATATAATAATTTATATTTGAAAGATCTCTCTTTTTATCATCTGAACAACACGTTATTTTTGCATTGAAACATACATTATCTTAGTCTTCAAACGATAAGCTAATATTTATAGTATGTACTATTTTACTTATAAACGATGTATATTATCTTTTCATTAAACATTTATGTTACATTGAATATTTAATAATTTCGCCCCAAGAAAGGCAATAAAGCCACTAACAAGCATGGGGTTACCTAGTTTGAGAGAATATGAGAAAAAGAAAGCAACAGGAATTAAAAAAGACAGAAGATAATTCCCAATGCTTTTTAATTTTTGAAGATCAAAGTTGGCTGGACAGCAAGAAGCCAGAACAGATTTCTACGAGGAAATGAAGAAACAGTTAGTATAGAATTTACGGTTGATTCTAGTCATCTCGACTGTAAAATGATATCGCTAATCTAGTCTGGATACCACAAAGGGTCGCTCATCAGAACAGTTACCATGAAAGTATTTCGAGAAAAGCACAGAGAAGCTTCCTTTCTGCGGTGGGAAAAGTGACTACTCCGAGATGCTATGTTTTTTTATCAAGAATTTCTAAATCGATAGCAGAAGCACCTGATCAAATGTGATAGAAATATTCAATGCATGGATGAATGGTAGACTTTTAAATGTGTAAAATAGGTTCAGGTGAGAAAACTGTCCACCTCGACACAGTGAACTAATTTTCCTAGCAGCACACCTAGCAATTGATTCAATATAATCTTTCCACTTCATGTCAGCGCAAAAAGGTTCGCTTGAGCAGGCGCAAGGAGTCATTCTCCTTGAGATTAGCATTAGCCAATGTTGATGGAAGGCAAAAAAAACTTCTCTCAGATGATTAAAAGAAAGCAGTTTCGTTTTGGAGGCGTTAAAATGAACGAGACATTTCTTGCACCAATGTAGGTCATTTTTGAGATCAGTTGCCTATTTGACCTTCTCGAATCGATCGATCTTACCATTAATCGATGTGTCATCAGCATAGATACCGAGTTCGGAACAGATGACATATATAATTACTTAGATTTGTTGTTTTACATGTCAAATGTTTTCGGGTAATTTGGTGTATGCAGAACTCAGTGAGGATCGTACTCATTACTCAGTAACCATAATCTTACGAGAAGCGTCCGTACTGTTTGTATGCAGGAGTAAAAAATGACATACTTTCTCTGTAAATAAACATGCAGATCTTGAAAGCTATTCGGAGATCGATATATTATGAAAGTGGCTTTTTAGTAGGCATTGGTTGGGTCTAAGTTTCAACTTCGCCTGAAGAAAATAAAGAGACAACATATAAATTTCGTTATAATCTCGACTGATTCTTAATACCTAGAGTCTAAAATATTATTAAATGAAAGCCAAGGTGATTGGAGGATCAAATAATAGATTTTTTTTGTGAATCGGAGGTTGGTGAATCCGTCTGAAAGTTATGAAAGAAAATAATACAAGTAAATGAATAGTACACTATAATCAATAGAAATAAAGACTTTAATTTGAAATTGAAAGAGATTTCAAAAGACAGGTTTAATTTTAATTTGGCAGCGCGAAATTAATTTCAAATTGTCATTTCCTTTCTTCTACTTTTGCAGAACCTTTTAAGATGCATTCAAAACAAGGTATTGTTATAATACTATTACTACTACTAATAATAGTAATTAATTTTATTGACTAATGAATGGATTTTTGAATGTTTTGTAATCAACTGATGAGCTTCTTTCTTGTTCTACATATACGTGTTTCTTTCTTATCATGGCTATTTTAGACTTCATTCATATGTTATTGCTTTACGTCATTTGTCCGAGGTTCTGTTTTATTTAAAAGTGGAAATTAAACTCTTGTAAATATGCAATTATTTTTTTAAAATCTTCGTTTTATTCTATTTTTCTTTTCTCTTTGCAATCTGATATGAACGCATTATATCCATTCATTAATAAGAGCGCTCTAAAAGATGACGCCATCAACATAACTATTCAAAGAAGGATACGACCAAAGTATTTAATATATTACTCACAATTAGTTTTATTTGAGTTAATGACTTCGGGTGTTTTATTAAATGCACGTTTTAGAAAATAGTTCGGTTGATAATGGAAGCAGATAGTCTAGCGCAAAGTTTATCTGAAATTGTTTCAAAGTCTCTCCAGTATTTAATCCTTGAGACACGCCATCCCTGTTCAGCTGTGATTGTATTCTCCTGTGTGTCCCTTCGTAGCTATGGTGTTACAAATGCAAACAATATGTACGTATATATATATATATATATATATATATATATATATATATATATATATATATATATATATAGTGACCTAAGAAAACAACGCAGAAGAATTTAGGCAACGGCCAGATGAAAGGGACAACAATGTCGTTCCGACATCAAAGAAAATTCTTCGGCTGGTGTACCTGTTCTATTCTTTGCTGATACCACGAAATTTACTTAAAAAATTGTACCAAATAATTGTTTGAAAAGTATTCGGAGAAGTATTTCTCTTTTTCTTCACTTTATCTAGGTTTCTTTTCTGGGGATCTTTTTATGCAGCACTATAATTTTAAATTGTAAAAAGGCATATTTTATTTTCAGTGGTAATTTACAGTAAACATACATGCTATTGGCTATCATTTGACACACAAATCACTTCCGTAATTTGTGTAATTCATTTTTGTGTGTTAATTCATTTTTCGTATGTTTATATATATGTTTAATTAAAAAACAGACAACCTGAAGAGTCCATCAATCGATCCTTAAGGTTGTCTGATTTTTTTTAATTAAACTAATATTCGCTCTGGTTTTTCATTGAGCTCTCTGGATTACATCCTTCTTGGGATTATCCATACGAATTACCAAACATTTCATTACCTACCTACCTACCTATATATATATATATATATACATATATATATATATATATATATATATATATATCCATACTGCTTTAGTTTCCTTTCTTTCACTATTCGGTCAATTTTAGGCGTGACAGGGTGTAATCGATTTCTATTTTTTTCTCAGATTAGGTGATTTACAGTGGTGTGAATGTAATATGAATCTACTTTCGAGATGTATGATGAAATTCATTCGTTCGGCCTTGAAATATATAAAAAATATTGCGTCATCCGTGATTGCATCAGATTTTTATCACGCCCAGACATTATTTTCTCGACTGTCGATTAGTTGTCTTATGGCCATTGTTTTCGATGGACGTTACTCCAAGGGAGTATACGAAAATTGTAACACTGCAAGAACACATTGGCAGGCCTTACCAGTTGGTAATTTAAAGTACTATAGACTGGCCCGCAAACTATTCTGACTTAAATCCAATCGAGAATCTGTGGTCACTCTGTAAAGAACGACTTCGTGGAATGGACATATGAAGTACTAAAATGTGCACTGGGTCATGTTTCATTAGAATAATACGAAAAAAAGTAAATAATAACGGAATTTTCACGAGAGTGTATGTGTGTGTGTGTGTGTGAAATCTTGGCAAATTTTCTGTTTTCATGATGTGGAATACTTAATAAAAAACTGATAAAGGCATAAAAAAGAAGAAACTAAAGGAAATTCTCTGAACTTATACTTAAACACAGATTTTAAAAAGTTAAATTTGAAAGATTAAGGAAGGACTGAGGAAAACAACTCATAACATACTTGGTGAGTTTGAGTAAATGGATGACGGAAGTGGGGTTAGGGGAAAAAACAACAAAGACAAAATATATTGATAGCTACAAAGGACAGGAAATTATGGACGGTCATGATCGCCTACGTTGTGAGGGGACACGGCACATGAAGAAGTATTCGAATATCCTTATTTTAATGCAGGTCGGCCAACAATCTCGCCAGTTCTTTGGCCGGACCTTTGCTGTGATTACATTTACTCTATTGCAAATAATTAAAAATACCAATTTCATGATGCTGATGCAAATATTAATTAAGAACATGTTTTTCAGGCCTCATTGTATTTTATAAAAATTCAGTTGATTATTTCTTCTATTTAGCGTAAAATCCGACTAAATGTTTCCTGGTGGCTATCAATAATACTTCTGGGACATATTTGATACACGATTATTTACTCCCTGTATTTGCATGCGGTCAAACAAACATTTGGCCTTTCAAAGAACGAGCAATACGACGTACCACGTTTTTTCAGGGCAGAGTGAATTTTATTAACTTATCGCTTCCAACAAACTAATAAAAGAAGATATCGATGAGAACAAAGAGTTGCAACTACGAAGGAATAGAAAAAGAAAACTACAAAACTAACGCCGTAACATCTAAAGAATTGAATTAAGAATTCGACCCTACACAGTTTTGGCTTCCGTAACTTATATGTAAATGAGTGAAGGTACAACGTTTGAATTACCTGAACTTGTGTTCTTATAAATGTCCTCGTAAAAAATGTGCCAGTACGTTGTTTAAACAGCCCTCGCCCGCTCACTGGTAGTTCAAATTGGGAAAGAAAAGAATTAATATGAATAATAGTGGTTCAAATATTGCCACGTTAAAAGTCATTGGTTGACGAAGTCAGTTCGGGAACATAGTTTCGGGCCAAGTGAATTTCAAGTCATCTCATGTAGAATCGGAATAGATGTTGCGGACGAGGTGAGATATCTCGTGCGACGTGTCGCAAGAATTATGATATCCCGTGCTCAGTCTCGGGCGAAATAAAATATCTCGTGCGATTATATCAGACGAAATGAATTGTCCCATACGAAGTCTTGGGCCGTAGTGAGAATACACGTGCGAAGAATCGGACGAACTGAGCTTTCTGTCGAAATCACTGACCAAATTCTATATATTACACAATCGACATATGCAAACTAGTTTGGTTCCAAAGCGCGGGAAAAACATGTTAAACGAAACAATTCACCGCTACCACGATCAAAACGAGGTTTTATGCATCCTGTTGATTAGCATGCCTTTTGTCCTGTGAGTTCTATTATTTTTTATGCGTATCTGCTTTATCTGTAATACACATTCTTTCTATTTAGGCATATTTTTCTTTGAGCCATTCCTCTTAAGCCTGTCTGCATTTGTTCCTTGTTTCTTTGTGTATTTTCCTGGGTATTGGCATTGTTTTTTTTTTTTTTTTGCTTCATTTCCATGATATCCAGAATCTCATCTGCCATCCAATCATGTTTATCTTCTTCTATTTTCCTTTGAGATGATCTCGTTTTCTGATGTTACTAAACCTTCTCTTAGTGTTTCCCACTTCAAGTTTTCATTTTCAAGAGTCTGTCATATTGTAATTTGGGTGCTGTCTTAGGTCTCTTCAATTTCCGTAATTTTGTTTTAAGTTTACATATAACTGGTAGGTGATCGCTACCGCAGTTGACACTTGGATAGGTTTTGCAGTGTTCAATTGCATTCCCGAATCTCTTGTTAATAGTTATATAGTCGATTTGGTTTTTGTTTCTTCTCCTGTGCTTCTCCATGTCCATATTCATCTTGGGTGTTCTTGAAACCAGGTTTTGGTTACTACCTGGTCATTCGCTGTACACCACTGGACCCATTTTTCTTTGCGTTCATTAGGTCTTCCTAGTCCGAATTTGACAACTATTTCACCATCACTCTCATTGCCTACTTTGGCATTCAGATCTCCCATGACAATTATAATTTCTTGAGATTTACATTGAGCCCTGGCTTTCTCTAGCGTAGAGTAAATCCCTTCTTCCGTGTTTTGCGCTATCAGTGCACACACAGTTATAATGGATATGTTAAAAGGCTTTCCTTTCAGTTTTACGACAAGAATTCTTTCAGATATTTGAGAGTATCCCAGAATGCATTTCCTTATGTCTTGGTCTAGTATTAATCCCGGTTCTCTTTTAATTTACTCTCCACCTGTATATACGAACCTTTGTTTGTCAAGGACCAAATATCCATTGCTTTCCTTTTTCATTTCGCTTGCTCCTAAATACTGACATTTACAGTGCAACCTCGGTTCACGAATTTAATTCGTTCCTGACGCCCGTTCGTAACCCGAAATGTTCGGAAACTGAAACTATTTTTCTAATAAGAATCAATGTAAAATGGATTAATCCGTTCTTGGTCGCAAGATGATTGCTTATTTAAGCTTTAACATTAGTACCTTGTTCACAAATCTATACACAAAACTAATGAAAATCATATAATACATAAAATTAATGAAAATCATTAAATCTACGGAAAAATAGACCCAATACTAAACAGACGGACACTTCAATTTTACCGTACCTGCATGTAGGAGAGTTGATGGCGTAAGTGGAAGGGGGAGGAAAGAGATGTTATTGTTTGGAAAAGGGAAGGAAAGGCACGATCATCTATTTATTTATAAGAATAGTATAGATCGTTGATTTTGCTATATGAAACTGTGTAGGAAGAGACAATATCATTACCATAGAGACAATATCATCAACATTGTTTTTCTCTTAACTATTCTTTTTCCGTTACCAGTATCACTGCTAGATTTCTTTAGAGCCATGACTGAGGACTAATGAAGAAAAAAAAGGCACAGTATAATAAAACTGTAAAATTAAAGTACAGCAAAACGCATGAATGAATACAACATGGCGGTCGACTAAGAAATTATTCCGTTCAGATTAACTCGGTTCGGCAATGTTGTTCGAGAACCGAAATTTTGTTTGATAACCGAGACATTTCCATCTCAAATATTCGGTTCGATAACCGATTTGTTCGACATGTGAGCCGTTCGAAAACCGACGTTTCACTGTACTCTGTCATCTTTCTGTTTTATATTTTCTAACTGACTACACAGTGGTTTAATGTTCTAATATTCCATGTCCCGAGAGTTTTTTTTTAATTGCAATTCACGTAAATCCTCCTCTTCTGATATAGGTAATTTTTGCGTGTGTGCGTGTTGTTGTTATTATTATTATTATTTTATGATATATATTAAGGGTTTTTATTTGCTTTCTTGTGATAAAAATTTCGGAGATGTCTTTCATTAAGTTTTCAAGCATTTGTCCGGATTTTGAGGGTGACTATAACATTTTCTTCACTATTGTACAATTTTCCCCGATAATGTGATAAAACAGGGAAAGTATCCTCCGCAAAACCCGATATTATAAGTTAAAATAAAAAGAACATATTTCCTACCGCTGTCTAAAATTAATGATTGTTCGAATTCACGCTTCGTCATTGGTCTATTTCCCAAAAGACGTCGCTGTCAGAATATCATTATGGCATCCCAAAGGTATTGTGTCCAGCAATCCAATAATAATAATAATAATAATAATAATAATAATAATGCGAATATATTCATGAATAAGAGGCTTGTCAAATAATATTAACAATCGAACGATGTAAGTAAAAACTACTGCAGAGAAAATTTTTGGAAAAAGTGACAAAAGACGATTTGGATGACGATGAAAAAATAATCCAAAATAAATAAATAAATAACTAAAAAACTATTTGTTGATAAGTAGACATTTGTAGAAAGAAAAAGGAGTCAGGTAGAAACAGATGAAAAAAATTATATATATATATATATATATATATATATATATATATATATATATATATTGATGAAAGCTAAGACAAAACGGAGAAGAAACATAATTTATCATTAAGAATAGCAAAACTAATTTTGTAAGAAGATTACACGAGATTGTCATAGACAATACGGAGGTGGGCCCAATGGTTGATCAGAAGGCGATAAACAGAAATCTGAGTTGGAATCCAATTTTTCACTTTAAATACTCCAGTAGTAAATACTGTATGTTGATCTGCAGCTAGAGATTAATTATGGAATTCACTTGACTCACTTCCAGCAGTTGACTACTTCCTCTACGCGAAGCTGGCGAATCTTATATATGTTGTCCTTGTCCTAAGTATTATCGTTCATTACCAACCTTCATGCGATTATTCTATTTAGTAACCTTCCCTAGGTTACAGCACTTAGTAAAGAGCTTAGTTAACTTCCGTTCGTTCAAGTGATACTTTCCAGAAACTAAGCAAACTAATAGGAAATTGAAAGCAAAGAAAAAAAGATGGCTGAACTGACATGCGATACATATCGTATATATCGGTGTACAAGGCGACCTTTTAACCTTAAAAATATCCGCAATATATTGGGGGCCGTCCAGGTATCAAATATAAACATTAAATTCAGTGGTTTATGGTAAATTGTTAGCATGGGATATTTTTGACCATAGGCTAATCCTGGCCTCACTTCCTTGTTTTCGATGATGTTGAACAAAAACCCAACTGAACGTGTCTCAACGCTTAACTATCACATTCGAAAATAGTGGAACAAATAGATGGCTACCATAATAGCCTACCGAAAACACAGCACCCACTCATAAGGTATTGGATTAGTTAATCGGTCATATCTCCCCACCGTTTTTTCCGTTTGAATCTCAGTGAAAAGAATGTATATGCTTACTGAATTTATTTAATAAATTCAATACAATACATTTTAAAATACGATTTCGGGGAGGGGTCACCTTGTACGGCGAATATAGCCCGAAACCTACATTTTAACTTGGAAATTTGAGGGTTGTCTTATACACCCAGTCATCTTGTACGCCAGCATAAATCGTAATCTACTACATGCCATTGAGTACTGGTTAAATCTCCTCTACAGATAAAAAACAGACTTGATGCAGTAGAGAAGTGCTTCTCCTGACGAGTGCCGAGAACAGCATAGACAGAACTTGGACGAATATTTACAGTGATCTCGCGACTAAAGCCATTTCTATATACTTCCGTCTTAGTAAATTGATTTCTCTCTTAATTAAAGTAGCGTTTCTGAATCGATGATCAAACTTATTATTGTGAAAAAACTAATAAATTGTATAGAAAGTACTTTGATCGCTAGATCATCAACAATAAATTTGTTTCCAGATTCTTACAACATTTCACCTTTTTGGCAGATGTATTATCCACAATGTGTGATATTTAATAGCAAAAGTGATAAGAACATAAAGAAAACAGGGGAACACTGGATGAAGTGGGTTAGACTATATATGCCTTTAACCAATTCACCATAAGCAAGGCGATAATACCACTACACAAGTATATTGGGAGTGAAACAGAATGAAAAGACTTTAGAAGGAATCGGAAACCCAATCCTAAACAGGAATCAATGGATATAAACCTCTATTCACTTTGAATGAATGGGGAGGAGTGCGAACTGGGCCATAGGCAAACCTATCTACTAAAAATATTAAATTTAAAAGATTAAAATACAGAGTATCCTCCCCTTGGCGCGTAAGTGTAATTATATCAACATAAACATCACTTTTAGTCCAATGAAGTCCTAAATTAAAATCCGAACTTTTTATTGTCTGAGTAATTTTTTCTCTTATATGCCTTGATCGAAGACGATTTATTTGTGTTATGTCCGTCATCTGGTTTACCAAATACCTGACTTCAAGCGTGACGTTGTTTTTTATTTTTTATGTGATATGGTCTTGTTTTGTCACTGGTAAGCAGTTGCTTGATTTTTGTTATATATTTTGTATGTTGGTCGGTGATACGCGATGTAATTGAACTATTATCAGTTAAGCGTCAGAATAGTCCCAGGATAATATTGTAGTTGCATAAAAAATGTATATGTCTTTCACATATATTATAACAGTTTAAAAAAAAATATAATCGTTGCAACAGCGAAATTCCATGTTTTAAATTCTAAGAACTCTGAATTATGGATCTAATTGTTCTTTCCTATATATATATATATTGTCGGACAATGTCCAATTCTAAAATATATGACGTCATTTGTTTACATTTGATACGCTAGAGCAGATATGAATAGAAGAGATTCATGGAAGATTTAAGTTTAAAGATAGTAAAATCGACCTTGCTAACCAGACGCTCATCTGTGGCCGAAAGGTTAAGGCACATCACGCGAAATGATGGTTCCGTATAGGATACAGGTTCGATTCCTGTCGGAGAGCGAAAATTTTCTATGAAAATTTCTCGGACATTCAGGCCGGTAACTGTTACTTAATACTGTTTATTATAAAACAGAGTATTTGCTTAAATACTTGTATCTATAAAAAGAACGTTAAACATAATATAAATGTCTTTAAATAAATTGTCGGACAATGTCCAATTCTAAAATATATATATATATATATATGTTTTTCATATATTTCCGTAAAATACATCTATTGGATGCTTTAGTACGCATCATCATTGATGTGATGATTCTAACCGAGGTTTATTAGGGGTTTGGGGTTTTTCAACATCATACCCCTCCCCACGGTGATCCAGCCGATACTGATCGGGTATCGACTTGTGTACCTTCCATCAGCTACAACTTTTACCATCTTCCGAAATGCATACCATACGACTCTTAGCAATTTATTGTCCAATCGCGGATGACTTCCAGGTCACCAGTTGAGTACACTCTTCCATAAAAAAGGAAGGAAACACAGCCACAATTTCTATCTGATCCGCAATACTTGATTTCTCCCGACACACACACACACACACACACACACACACACACACACACACACATATATATATATATATATATATATGAGTAGTCATTCTAAAACCTGATTTGAAGTTATTAGCTAGATACATATATAAACATCATAATAAAGAGGGAGACTATTCAAATATGTAATTTATTGTGCAAGATAAATGCTTTATTTGATAATTCAAAGAATATTGAAGGAGAATTTATATCTATATCTATCTATCTATTATCTATATATATGTTGTGCGTTTCTGTGTGTATGGTGCAGTGTAATTAATATTACAAAGAAGTAGTCATACAAAGAATAAATTAATAACGTTAATGTAATTAATAGCGAATTCACTTCGCTAACAGATTTAATAATACCAGATCCTTGTTTGCAAAATTGTAAAATGGATTAGATATTCCGTATGTTCTGTAGATATGCTAGTAATTTCGATAATTCTTCTTTTCATCATCAGGCATGAATATTATTCTTCCTTTTCAGCTAAATTCTGGTAACTTCCGAGGCCAAAATAAATATAATACAGGTCGAAAGATGTTTTCTTAAAGTGTCTTATTATTAACAGTTACAAAATTTTGGAGCGTGCAGTGTCGCAACGCTAGAGCAGTATTTTGAAAATTTTAAATGAGTGCTTTTTTATTAAGTTTAAGAATGTCCTTCCTATGTTTGTTTTGACGGTTCTGTTGTATGGTGGGTTAAACCAGATAATTTTCTTTTTTTGTTTTTGTTTCGGTTGTGGTGGTGTGTATTGTCGTGTGCATACGTATATACATGTGTGCGATAAAACATTATTCGGCGAACAAAATAGACGAACAATCTGCACGTTGACACCGCACCTGACGAAAGATGTTCGCTACACAATCCAACATTGAATACAGCAACCAATTGCGTACGTATGTACGCAACGACACATGGATGCGCATATATGCCCACTCCCACACAGTTCATATATGTTTATATTTGTGTGAGCATCAATCAGTGAACGTGCGTGTGTGTATGTCTGCGTGCGTCAATGAGTTAACGTGGGTGTATGTATGTTTGGTATGTTTGCGGACGTATGAGTGGCGTTCCGACAAAAGATTTTCCTCCCACTACCATAAAAACACCGATATACGTAAACATTGTTATGGGATTTTACCTATATCGACACAATGAACTCTTCCTGACACTATAAAGACTGCGCCAATAGTAGTTCACTCCAAACAAGACTGACAGTCATACTAACACCTTCAACTTCTTGTATTATTATTCTGTGTAATATATCTTTGTTATTTCTACTCTTGTGTTCGCGTGTAACACTATTTAGAAACGGCAGGTTAATTAACCAATTAATTAACCACATAAGTTAATTACGGGGATTACTTAAACCGATAGATATAACGAAAGACATACTGAGCGATATTCTTTTTGTGTTGTTATTTTCCCAAAACAGGGGATCGGAAAAGATTTTTTGTTTTGTTATTTTCAAGTGCGAATCAAGATAATCATTTTTACTTTCTCGCTGAAGTTTGATGCTGAGATATGCCAAATTCCCTGCGAGGACAAAGGAAGGAAAAAGAGAAAGAAAAGAAAGAAACAGAGGGATAAGACTTAACAACTTAGATGATAAAAGAAAAAAAGGCTACCCACGAAAATTCTCATTGTCATTGTCGTAGGGGTTGGTTGATGAATCCCAGAGCTTTTGTGCAGATAAAACATTGGCTGTGTCAGGATGGCGAACTTGTGTTATCAGTATTCGGTGGGTCGTCTGCCGGCCGCACACGGAGCCCGGCCCTGGATCGAGGAGAGGTCGGCTGGACAGGGCATCTGTGTTCTGTTGAAATTCGTTTGTGATAACAAAAGCCATGTTATTGTGTCTTTCTTAATTAACCCAATTTTCGCCAAAATTGCGTCCACTTAATGTTGGCGAAAAACTTGATAGAGGAATTCCATATGCCGTGAAGTTGGATAAAAAATTGAGATTATCATTTGATGCCTATTGGCCGAATAGCCAGGCGGAGGTGATCATGTGACGCAGGGAGGAGGCCTGCCACCGCCCATTGAGAGGATAGGTGTGAGATGTTACTGCGAGGAAGTGGGAAAACCGTTGACGCCCTCTAAAGTATGGTGAGATACCCATATGAGAGCAGAAGAGGGTGGGAGTGAAAGAAGATTTCCAAAAATGGAAAATGATAAATATTTCTGACCGAAAACAAAGGAAATCCTTATTGGGGATTTGAAATCAACGTGGTGGCCACACCACGTCCGACCCCACGCCAGGTTTTGATCGGCGTCCATATAAGCAAACGTCTTCGGGTGTTTTAGACAGTCCAGAGTGAAGTTACAGCATAGTACAGTAAGGAGAGAGCAGTTCAGTGCAGTTCGCAGAGAGATCCAGTCGAGCCCAAGAGACAAGGGGACTCGGATACATAACGCCTCGCACAGGTGACCGCACGATTCCATGCCTTCCGACTTAGACTTCTAACCAAGAACAAATTCGTTGAAGTCCGACTTTAGATTTCCCACCAAAGCAAGTTTTCGACTTAGACTTCTCACCAAGAACAAATTATAGAAGTCTGACTTATATTTTCCGCCAGGGCCGACTATGTTGAAAGACAATCCAGATATCCAGAACTAGCAAAAAGTGTTACAATCCACATTTTTTTTCTTCGGGCTGGGAGAGAAAGAGAGAGACGCACTCCTGTAACTCAACAAACCGACATAAAATTAATCACTATTCCTAAACAGTCGCTCGCCTTGAAGTTGTTGTTTGTGCTTTTGTTTTTTTTTTGTCTACAATTATTCTGCAGTATCACCTTGACCCGGATTCGGCTGGCACTACGGCCCGACGTCTGATTGATCTCGTCAACCTAAGATCAAATCACAACGTGGGTAGGTTGAATCGAGATCAAAGCAGTTGCTTCGGTGACCAGGCGTTGGAAGCGAGCCGAGTACGACAAGTTGGTACTAGAACCCAACAAGACTTCAACCGATGTCCCAGGGTTAGCCCGTCACAAAAGACCGACGTCACATATTGGCGTCGTGACTGAAAGAGGTCGGGTGTCACACGTGTTGTTCTTCCTTGGTCCTAACCTTGGACCATAACAGTAGTGCGAGGATATTGGACCATAACAGTGGCGACGAGGATACTGAAGAAACCAACTCTACGCGGAGAATCCTAAAAAAAGTATATTGAAGAAACGAATTCTACGCGGAGAAATATAAAAATATATTGAAGAAACAAGTTCTACGCGGTGAAATCTAAAAAAGGACATTGAAAAAACAAGGTCTACGCGAATATTGAAAAACTAGTTCTACGTGGAGAATCTAAAAAAATCTTTTGCTATCGGTCGTCCATAACAGAGGCGACGTAGGTAGTGAGAGAAAAAAACAAGTTCTACGCGAATATTGAAAAAACTAGTTCTACGCGGAGAATCTAAAAAAATCTTTTGCTATCGGTCGTCCATAACAGAGGCGACGTAGGTAGTGAGAGAAAAAAACAAGTTCTACGCGAATATTGAAAAAACTAGTTCTACGCGGAGAATCTAAAAAAATCTTTTGCTATCGGTCGTCCATAACAGAGGCGACGTAGGTAGTGAGAGAAAAAAACAAGTTCTACGCGAATATTGAAAAAACTAGTTCAACGCGAAGATAAAAGAAATATTTTTTTGGACACCAACTTTACAGTGGTAACAAAGACACGAGTTCTACGCAGAAAAAAATTACGTACTAAGGTTCCAGAACAACAGGTAACAACGACCTGAAGTCTACACTGAGGAAAAATACTTACACATAATTACGGTGCGAACATGGCAGACTTTAAGGCAACCATATTGGAACTAATGAGAATGCAATTCGAGCAGCAACAGAAAAACGAAGAGAAGCATCTTGAACTACAAGAATTACTCCTACGGGCAGTAACAAATAAAGGGCAAAATTCTGAAAATGAAACGGCATTCTCACAAAATGCTATATCGAGCTCAATCAGAGACTTCATTTATGCAACGGACCAAGACAAAACCTTCGCGGCTTACTTCAGAAGATATGAAGATTTATATGAGTTTGATTGCGGGAATTGGTCAGACGCGAAAAAAGTACGTCTACTACTGAGGAAACTAGGGTCAAGCGAATACACTAAATTCGTAGACTACATCCTACAGAGGAAAACGAATGAGTTGACTTTCAAGGAAACTGTGAAACTTTTAACGGAATTATTTAGTCCGAACATTTCACTATTCCACAAAAGGTGGAAATGTTTAAATTTAACAAAAAAGGATAGCGAAGACTATCTAACATTCGCTTCCATAGTAAACAAACATTGCGATGATTTTAAGTTATCTAAACTCAGCCTGGACAATTTTAAATGTTTTATATTCGTCCAAGGCCTGGTTTCGACTAAAGATGCGGAGATCAGACGGAGAATTCTAACAAAACTTGAGAGTGAACCAGAATTGACACTACAAAAATTGGCTGAGGTCTGTCAGAGATGTATAAGCGTAAAACAGGACTTAAAAGATATATAAGAGTCTGGCTTAGCTTATATACGAAAAGTACAACGACAAGCACGTTTTCTCTCCTCAAAAACAAGCAAAACAAATTATTCTACTTCAAAAAGTCAAATGAAATATCAGAAGAAACTACCACCCAGTCCATGCTATCGCTGTGGGACTTTGCATCGGTACAAAGATTGTCCATACCACTATAAGACTTGTCTGTCGTGCAATAAAGTGGGACATAAAAGTTCGCATTGTAGAACTAGGAAAGAAAGCAAAAGCCGAGTAAGAGTCACTAGAAATGACCAAGTGGACGGGATAAATATACGAAAATACGTACGGTTAGAAATGTTAAACAAAAAATCAGACTACAATTGGATTCCGGATCACATTTAACCATTATTAACTTACAGACGTGGCAGAAATTAAACAAACCGACCATGTTGAGAACCGATAAAACAGCCAGGTCGGTAACAGAAAGAAAAATCAAATTTGAGGGGGAAGTTATCACAAATGTGACATTCAACGGAATGACTAAAAAATTAAAAATGTATGTTCTAAAAGATATGGAAAATTTATTTGGAACTGACTGGATGCAGAAATTTGACCTCTGGGTTTACCAATAAATACATTCTGCCAAAAAGTGAAAAGTTTATCGACCGAGGCAGAGAAATTAAAGGAAAGTTTCCCCGAAGTATTTTTAGATGGCCTCGGGGAGTGTAAAAAATGCCAGCAAAAATCGAACTGAAAGAAAGTGTACAACCCATTTTCAAGAAGAAAAGGAATGTACCTTTTGTATCATTAGAAAAAATAGAGCAAGATTTGGATAGACTCGTGAAAACCGGTATATTGACAGAAGTAGAATATAGTCAGTGGGCCGCACCTACAGTTTACGTGAAAAAGAAATCGGGTGAGATCCGAGTATGCGCTGATTTCTCGACGGGATTGAATGCAGCAATTAAGGATTATCAATATTCTCTCCCTAGTCCAGAGGAAGTTTTCACAGATTTGAACTGAGGAAACTTTTTCTCAAAGATAGACTTGAGCGAAACATACCTACAAGTACCATTAGATGAGGAAAGCTCGAGGTTGTGCATAAACACACATAAAGGGTTATATAACTTCCAAAGATTACCATTCGGGATCAAGGTCGCGCCGGCGATATTTCAGCAAATAATGGACACTATGCTAGGCGGACTGGATTTCACAATCGCATACCTTGATGACATCCTGATAAATAGCAAAAATATTGAACAACACTGGGAACACGTTCAATGGGTTTTCAGGCAGATACAAGATTACGGTTTTAAGGTAAAGGAAAATAAATGTGACTTCTTTATGGAGGAGATAAAATATCTGGGCCATATTATTGACGAAGAAGGAAGAAGATCAGACCCAGAAAGGGCCACGGCAATAAAAAAAATGCCGGCTTCAAAAAACGTAGCCGAATTACAAAGCTTCTTGGTCTTAGTAAATTATTACCAAGAATTTATTCCTAACATGCACAAATTACGCGCACCCCTAAACGAACTGTTGAAGAAGGAAAAAGTTTGGGAATGGTCAGCTGAATGTCAGAAAACTTTTGACAAAATCATTAAAACTTTAACAGCAGATTTATTTTTAACGCATTATGATCCAAAATTGGAAATAATAGTCGCTAGTGACGCGAGTGCCTATGGTTGTGGGGCATGTATACTTCATAAAATGCCGGATGGGACACTAAAACCCATCGCACATGCGTCAAGAACATTACAACCAGCCGAACAAAATAACTCGCAAATCGAAAAAGAAGTTCTGGGATTTATTTTTGCGGTTACGAGATTCCACAGATATATTTACGGTAGATTTTTCACCTTACAGAATCAAGTCGAGCCAATAGTAGTTCACTCCAAACCAGACTGACAGTCATACTAACACCTTCAACTTCTTGTATTATTATTCTGTGTAATATTTCTACTCTTGTGTTCGTGTTGTTCTTCCTTGGTCCTAACCTTGGATCATAACAGTGGGACGAAGATATTGGACCATAACACATATATAAATCCAAAATTTAAAAATGAATCATTTTGTCTGACCATCGCAAATAGCGTGTAAACCACGGTCACAAACTCACATCAATCCAACTAAAATATATATATATATGTATATATATATATATATATATATATATATATATATATATATATATATATATATATATATATATCTTTCCTGCATGAAATGACTTTGAAATAGTAAACTATGGAAAAAAGCAGTAATTCTGGTACATAAAACCCCTTACAATTTAATAGTATATATATATCTATATATATATATTGTCATCCACAGACAGACGGTTTCGCTGTATCACAGCTCATCAGTGTGCCTAGACGTCCGGTTGCCTCTGGCTAGAATCGAAAACCGGCTGAATTCGCGTCAGTCAGAAATTTTACCCTGAAGCTGTTGGCGCATATATATATATATATATATATATATATGTGTATGTGTGTGTGTGTGTATATATATATATATATATATGTATATATTTATGTGTGTGTATATATATATATATATATATATATATATATATATATATATATATATATATTATATATATATATATATATATATATATATATATATATATATATATATATATATTGGTCCTGATGATGCTCGAATGAAATCTCAGAAATTGTTTCTGAAATTGCATCTAAGATATTTTTCTGTTATATAAACTCAAAGAAACGCATTCTGGTCAAATATTTTGCATATATGAGACGAAATTGTATTATATCTATCGTTACACACCCCACACATACACGCACACACATGCAAGCCATTTATTTTAAGATTTTTCAAAAAGAATTTGATAACAATGTTATTTGAAGGAGACAATGTTGTTGCAGAACATTGAATCATAAACACCTTTTATTTCGCTATTTTGGTTAACTTAATTTTAGAAAACAGACAGAAAATTAATCTTCTTTCTCAATTGAAATTGTATTAATTAGTCTCACCAGCTTCGTGCCACTTCGGGAGAGATTTCAGCAGTCAGCCTTGACCACGAGGTTGCAACTTGAAAAGATATCAGGGCAGGCAAGTCAAGAGGAACTGGCTTTATTTTACAAATCTCATTATTAAAACTTTTAATTTTATTAAGAAAATTGGAAGAAAACATTTTCA
Source organism: Acanthosepion esculentum (assembly GCA_964036315.1). Taxonomy (NCBI): domain Eukaryota; kingdom Metazoa; phylum Mollusca; class Cephalopoda; order Sepiida; family Sepiidae; genus Acanthosepion; species Acanthosepion esculentum. The sequence goes on from OZ038496.1 coordinate 50,857,087, forward strand.
TGCATAAAATCAAAGAGAAAGTATGTGTTGAACTCTGTCAAGGTTGACAACAGGGGTATTATAAGTTGAGATATAATTACTTTAATAACGGTAAGATAATGTTAGAAATATGCAACTGTCTATTTCATTATGAAGTGTGGATGCATTACACTTGTACATCTATCTATCTATCTATCTATCTATCTATTTATCTATCAGTCTTTTCGCATCTATCTATCTATCTATCTCATTCTATTACTCTCTTTATATTTCTCACTTCCCCCTTTGTCTATGTATATATCTCTATCTGGTAGTTTCTCTGCGTTTTCCAAGGTTACAAGAACTACCTACCTACGACGCTCCGAAATTAATAACTCCTAATTATTTAGACGCAAACTGCTGCAGATGCAGCTAGTACAATAATACCGTTGTATTATCATCAACATCAGAAGTTCGGGTCCGGGCGTAAGGTCCTTGCGCAGTTGAGCATCTGATAATTCCCCTCTACATGTTTAGGCTGAAAACCTGATAAGTAAGTATAGCGTTTTGGGGGCAAACATACCTGGCGGGTTCCATCCCTGTGCACGTTAAACCACAAATAATATCGTTTTGCGGAGTCAGCATCATGTTAAAGCTCCATTTTCCGTGTTTGAGAACGAGGGTGACGTCGATGATTTCGCCATACTGCTTCAAATAAACAACCATGGCCCCCTTCACATGCAGGGCAACTTCAAAAACACTCACCCTGATCTTATGAATGTCCCTGTAGTCCGTGCGGAAGATCAGGTCATTAGTGATCAACAAGCGGTTAACTACGCCCATACAATCTTCGGGCGTGGGTAGCATAATTTCCCACATCAACATTCCGGTGCCCTTGATAATTTCCTGCAGTAAAGTAACCGGGGACGCCAAGGCCTTAACGTAGCCTTTGATGTCTAAATAATAGTAGCGTTTATTCCAAGCCCGGCGAGTTGAAGGTGGCTGGAATTCGTGTTGGCATCTCTCGCAAACACATCAAAACACCCTTTCCGCTGCTGAATAACGTCAGATTTATACTGGGTGCCAGATGTTTTATAGCAAAAAATGTAAGGATATAAGGATATTTGAAAAACTAAATAAAAAATTTAATTAAACGAAGCATGTTTGAAAGAAAGGTTGCAGCTCAAATATACGGCCCTTTCTTAGAACTCCGCTAAGTTTGTGAAACATTTCGCCCATCCTTATGATCGTTCAGCTTAACAAAGAAGGACCAGAAGTTCAACATCTAAAGTTTTGTCTAACCTAAATTTATCAAGAGTCAATCCTCGAGTAATTAAACCAGCAGGTTTGGTTTGGTTTGTTTTACGGCATATCAACCTCAATGGCTCATTTAATGCCGAAAAAGAATTTTTATTTCTGGTAATATTTTTCTTCACGAATGTATAGCTGGTAACGTTTTTTTCCTCAAAAATGTATAGCTGGTATTATTATTTTTTTCAAAAATGTATAGCTGGTAATATGATTTTTCCAAAACATACAGTTGGTAATATTATTTTTCCAAAATGTATAGCTGACAATATTATTTTTTTTCCAAAAACATATAGCTGGTAATATTATTTTTCCAAAAATGTATAGCTGGTAATATTATTTTTTCCAAAAATGTATAGCTGGTAATATTATTTTTTTCAAATATGTATAGCCGGCAACACTATTCTTTCAAAAAAAAATATAGCAGGTAATATTTTTCCAAAATTATACAGCTGGCAACATTATTTTTCCAAAAATGTATTATTAGAGTCCCTGCTGTTGGACGTAGTTTATCGTCATACCCAGGACGCGGATGCAGTTTATCGTCATACCCAGGACGCGGGTGAAGTTTATCGTCATACCCAGGACGTTTAAATCAGCAGGGCTTTCTGAGGAAGGCACATATTTACTGATGATTTATTTTTTATATTTATTTAGAATATAACTCTTCTATGTTTATATTTAATGTCTTTTTTTTAAAATCTATTCTTGACAAAATGATTTTTGTTTTTTATGTTATCGGACAATAACCAAGATAACACAATTTTGAGCATTAACAGCAATAAATATGTTTTTGATAAAAACACTTGATAAAAGCTTCAAGATGTTTTTAATGCATTTCGCAGCTAAGTACACAGATAATTTAGTCAAGGGAAGGTAAAGACTTTGCATATAGTTTTATGGGCGCTATCTTTGCCTTAGCAAAATTTAAAAAGGATATAGAATCCTGTCTCATATAGGAGTCAAAACCATATGAGTTTTTAGAGGTACCACAAAATAAATGCAATTCTGCAAGACGTGAACTGACGACTGTATATCTGGGAAATTTCAAAGAACTTATCTATACAAGCTCCTTAGTTAAAAGTTCCATGTCTTATAATTTCTTATAATGTCTTGTACAATTTCTTATAATGTCTTGTACAATTTCTTATAATGTCCTGTATAATTTCTTATAATGTCTTGTAAAATTTCTTATAATGTCTTGTATAATTTCTTATAATGTCTTGTACAATTTCTTATAATGTCTTGTACAATTTCTTATAATGTCTTGTATAATTTCTTATAATGTCTTGTACAATTTCTTATAATGTCTTGTACAATTTCTTATAATGTCTTGTACAATTTCTTATAATGTCTTGTATAATTTCTTATAATGTCTTGTACAATTTCTTATAATGTCTTGTATAATTTCTTATAATGTCTTGTACAATTTCTTATAATGTCTTGTATAATTTCTTATAATGTCTTGTACAATTTCTTATAATGTCTTGTATAATTTCATCCAGGATAATTTCAATTTCCACAAGTCACGTACAAGTATTCTTCCTTTTATTGTCAAAAGCAAAGACGAATGGTCAAACAAATTTTGCAGCTGTATTTTTCTTGTGTTGGCACAGGAATCTAAAACTCCCATTGAAATTTCTAAATTACCTTTGATGATACTATAATTATATCCTAATATTTTTCTAAGTCACTACTATGTTCTATAATTTTTTATCGTCTTTTTGACACATCTCTAATTTATTAATTCCTTGCAATTTGAGTTACACGAACGCAAATCAAAGCTTTCATCTGCGATTCTTTTCACAGATTCTTTATATAAATATATCAATTTTTCAGGAGAATCACTTGTCTTAATCAACATAAAAATTACTTCTTAACATGGCAGTGCATTAATCCTAAGGTTATCTGTTAAAATGGTGTTGGATAGCAAAATTCAATAAAGGGACTTGCTATAAAGCCAAAGATCAAAGCAAACTAAATTTTTACCTTCATTCAAGAAAAAACAAAACTTATTTCTATCATTTTAATTTTTTAACTTGAGCATAAGAAAGGCTTTTCTAATGCCGGCTAAGAAAGTATACTTATTTATTTATTACTTCAAAATGATATTATCAACTCTAACATGTTTATCAAATTAACACCAGGATAAATGGCTTCATTTAACGATGGTACACTGCCAGTTTTAAGTGAACAATTACGATACTGGTCTAATTTTAGTAGTGGTCTGTTCATCACTTTTAATCACAGTCCTATGAGGTATACAAATATTTCACATACTCTTTATTTTAGAGGAAATAGATATACTCTCTTCAATTACATCTTTTCCTGTACATGAAAAAACAAAAAACAGTCAAATAATTGTCAAGCAAGTTTTTCTTTTCTAAATTTTTAACTATCCTATCTAAAACCTTCAGAGCAACAGCATAATTAGAAGGAACTAATATTAATTTATCCTTATTCCACGGAAGTTCTATATAGTAAGCATATTCTTTAAAACTGATAGAGTTTTTATATTGTTTTATTTGTTTATTATCGAAATCAGGAATCTTCATCTTCTAATCCCAAAGACTCTAACTCGACTAAACATTTTATCCACATTTCTTTCGAGTTTCGACCATATTGTCTCCAAACCTGTCGCAAATAGGGTTGAAACAGTTCCCTTTGGGAGACAAAAGAAAGTTCCCCTGGGTGTTCGGATATGTAGAATACGCAATATTATTGTATAATATTACAATATTAATAGTTATCACTGCCATTCTTCTTGACTTCCACCTCACGGTATGGTTCTGTTAACAAGAAATAAGAAGACATTTTTCCGAAAGGAATTATATACCAATAGGAATTTCCTATGCAGATCTCTTCATGCATTTTAAATGCATTGGCCTCATGAACTGAATGATATATGTTACTGGGCTTAGTTTGGAAAGATATATTATAGAGGATGGCCGCTGAAAAGTCAAATCAACACAAAGGCGACACGCCATGTGGTAAACATAACAATTCATTTATTTAAAATGCTCGTTGGATCCATCCTGATCCCAGCATTCCCTAGTGGGACCGGAAGTCCTTACAATTATGATCATCATCATCATTATCGATGTTGTTAAAACATCCACCTTCTTTCTTTCTTTCTTTCTTTCTTTCTTTTTAATTTTTCCAAATTAAAAATAAATAATTACAAATCAATGTTTGTTCTGGTTACAGTCCTAGGGCGATAACTCATGTTTTGAAATCAAACATATTTTAGAGTTTGTATTTTTCGTCCTCACCTTGTTTTCCCAGTACTTTCTCATATACTGTTATTTGGTTGAAGATCCTTGTAATGATCACTAATTAGTTTCTATTTTTAAAAGTCTATTTTCAAAACCTGAGAATGAAATGTTTTCCCTGTTTCTTTGGCAATCCCCTTGTTTAGTTGCCACAATATACGACCTGTTGTCAGGGTTTTATTAATTAAATCAATGTTCTAATATTTCTCTTTAACCGATTTCATTCTAACTCTATCTCCTCTATACTTATTACATTTCTCGTACCACGGAATCTGTTAACATTCTTTTCCATCCTGGTTTTTGCGAGTCTATCTCTCACATGGCATCAGATGTGTGATGATATATTATGAAGACTGGCTGCTGAAACGTCGAAGCAACACCAAGACGTCATGACACATGATAAACTTAGCAACTCATTTATTTAAACTGGCCGCTAGATCCGTCTTGATTCCAGCATTCCGTAGTGGGACCAGAAGTCTTTGCAATCATCTTCCTCCTCAACAGTATTGATGACGTTATAATAATATCTAACCCTAATAATTATCCGACAGTGATATCATTACTGTTCATTCTCGAAAAATAAAGTCGCCATCTAGTCCGTAGTTGAGTTTTTTAGAATTATTTATCACTTTTCCCAGACTGTCAAAATTAAATTTTATATCAAATTCATTACTGATTTAAAATTCGGTAATGTTTTCCTTATAATGTGACATTTAATTTTTTGTTATAAAATTTTCCTACTGGAAACGAGAAATAATGTTTTTTACTTCATTTCATATTCTCTAGTGGAAGTATTTGTTTAAAATTTAATTTTTGAGGACTATGTTTGAGAAATATGATCTTTGATTCCCAGTATCAAGTAGACAAAGGAAAACTCTGTCTTCCTTGGTGACAGATACTTTCTTTAAAACAGGGAGTGGAAAATTCTCTTTACCAGTCCAACGTTCAATGCTAATGCATAGTACGTTCGATTTTCCCACCTTTAGGGCACAAAGATTGTACATGTGATTTAGAAATACAAATTTTGTTTTACAAGTGTATTTTATTTTTAAACTAATTTTTACTAGTAGCGCATTTATTATGATTATGACTAGTACACAAGTTCCATAAATTTCATTCCTTCCGCATCACTTAAAGAAGGGTAACTTTTACAATATGTAGTGGGTTAGCCAATCTGTATCGGTGACAAAATACAAATTAAACTGAACCTCTACTATTTTTACTAAATCAAATGCAAAAAAAGACAACAACAAGAGAAATAATCAAATAGGCAGATATTTGTTTTAACAGAAAATATTTTTATATAACAACAAGTATACACGATATAATAAAGTTGCTTAAAACAATTTAGAGTTCTTGGTTGTGTGATCAAGGGTAATATAAAAGGTGTTATGCTATAGATCTGGTAAGGAAATTAACAGTTTATATTGATGGTGAAATTGAATGAAATAGATTGCTTGACTTGCATGTGTGTCTGGCTAATAAAATACAAAGAAACAACTAAAATCAATATATATATATATATATATATATATATATATATATATATATATATATATATATATATATATATATATATATAAACAAACGCTAATTATTAGTGTATCTATAGGTTCATAAAACATCCCCTAGTGGTGTTTTTTTTTTAGTTAGGAAAGTAAGTGGGGTTAACGCCACAAACAACAAGGAATAGATAATTCTCTTTTCTAGTTCCAGGTTCAATGCTAATTGCATAGTACATTAGGTTTTCTCTCCTTTAGGACACAATGCTTGTACATTTGATTTAGAACAATAAATTTTGCTTTACAAGAATATTTTATTTTTAAACTAATTTTTACTAGTAGCGCATTGAATATGATTATGAATAGTACACAAGTTTCATAAATTTCATTCCTTGCACATCACTTAAAGAAGGGTAGCTTTTGCAATAACTTGCGCAACTGTTCTGCAAAAATTATACTTTTGTGGTAAGTTTTTAGTACTAGAAACTAGTACTAAAGGTTTTTAGTATTGAGTAGTTATATTTGGGGGAAGGTTAGGTAAACCCTTAAATCGGCACCATACGCAGGAATTCGCTCATTTATCTGTTTAAAAATATTTCATTAATAATGAAATCTCTATCTAAAAATTCATCATGTAACATTTAATTTTTTGTTATAAAATTTTTCTACTGGAAACGAGAAATAATGTTTTCTACTTCATTTCATATTCTCTAGTGGAAGTATTTGTTTCAATTTAATGTTTGAGGACTATGTTTGAGAAATATGATCCTTGACTCCCAGTATCAAGTAGATAAAGGAAAATTCTGTCTTCCTTGGTGACAGATACTTTCTTTAAAACAGGGAGTGGAAAATTCTCTTTTCTAGTCCCAGCTTCAATGCTAATTGCATAGTACATTAGGTTTTCTCTCCTTTAGGACACAATGCTTGTACATTTGATTTAGAACTACAAATGTTGTTTTACAAGAATATTTTATTTTTAAACTATTTTTTACTAGTAGCGCATTGATTATGATTATGACTAGTACACAAGTTTCATAAATTTCATTATTGCTACATTATAATTCTCGGCATTAATAATGATAGTAAGCGTGACATAGCGAGCGAGCTTAAGTAAGTGGATGTCAGAAGATGATCTGGGAGAAGTAGCAAAAATCAAAACCTATTAAGAACTATAAGGGATAGGAGGAAGTGGAGAGCCATGATCGCCTACGTCCTGAAGATAGATACTTGTAATTTTGTTTCGAGTCTATGTAAATTACACAGTTCTGTAATTTGGCCATGAGAATTTTAAATGCAAATTTATTTCTTTGGAGTCCTTCCCATTAAAAAAGGTGCATTTCAGTTTGGAGCCCAGTGTATCAGTAAAGCCTACATAACCAACTTTTTTCTCGGTATCAACTTCTTCGCTTTCCTTTTTCACTTGACGTTCCATAAGAGGGAAGTCCATGAACCCCCCACTTCAAATGCTGATTCCATAAAAAAATCACCCCTATAGACTTTATCTAATTTTTTGATTGTTCTACAGGCTTTCTATCTGTTGTTTATGTCTTTTCTATGTTGCCAAAACGTTTAATAAGAAGAATAAAAAAAAAACAACTCTTTACTTATTAATACTTTGTCCAATTAAGCCGACCAAAAAGGATTGTATTTTAAATTTAAATTGACTCCGTGCTGAGTCGAGGAACTAAATTCACACATTTTTCATGTTTTATAAATTTTTTCAAGTAAATAAGTATGCTTCAATCTTCAAAAATTTAAAAACAATGTCAATTGCGATCTTCTGTTGTCTTGAACCCCGTTCATCTTTTATCCTTTCCTCAATCCCCCCATATCCAGTCTTTCTTTCACTTTTACTATATGTAACCGCCTGCGTACTAGCGGCACTCTCACCTTGCTTGGGGTAATATGATAAAAAAGGTGGGACCTATATGCCAATATGCCAATCTAGTATCACATTAAATTCATATAGTTGAAAATGGTGAAAAAGCTCTTCAGAGCATTTGTCATGAAAATATTTATAGAAAATACAGAGGGAAGAGGATTATATATATATATATATATATGTAATTAAGTAATTCATCGAGTCTGAAACCTCAACAGAATGCAGTAAGCACTGTCACAGAATGCAGAAAGCACTGGACGGCCGTTTCGTCCTATATTTGGGACTCATCAGCAGTGCGCATCCACTACCGAGAATTGAAACCCGGACAGTTAGGTTGTCAAGCGAACACCCTACCAACTGTTCTACGGGCCTCGGTGACGAAGAGGTAGAAAATCAGACTCGATATAGCGCCGCTCACTCACATGGCGGAACCCAACTGAGATTCTCTGTAACCATACGGCCGTCCAGTGCTTTCTGCATTCTGTGACAGTGCTTACAGCATTCTGTTGAGGTTTCAGACTCGATGAATTACTTAATTACATTTATCAAATCCTCCTAATTATTACTTATATATATATATATATATATATATATATATATATATATATATATATATATATATATATATAGGTAGGTAGGTAATGAAATGTTTGGTAATTCGTATGGATAATCCCAAGAAAGATGCAATCCAGAGAGCTCAATGTAAAACCAGAGCGAATATTAGTTTAATTAAAAAAAAACAGACAACCTTAAGGATCGATTGATGGACTCTTCAGGTTGTCTGTTTTTTTTAATTAAACATATATATAAACATACGAAAAATGAATTAACACACAAAAATGAATTACACAAATTAGTGCTTTGTGTGTCAAATGATAGCCAATAACATGTATGTTTACTGTAAATTATCAATGAAAATAAAATACGCATTTTTACAATTTAAAATTATAGTGCTGCATAAAAAGATCCCCAGAAAAGAAACCTAGATAAAATGAAGAAAAAGAGAAATACTTCTCCGAATACTTTTCAAACAATTATTTGGTACAATTTTTTAAGTAAATTTCCTGGTATCAGCAAAGAATAGAACAGGTACACCGGCCGAAGAATTTTCTTTGATGTCGGAATGACATTGTTGTTGCTTTCAAGTTTCGTCTGGTGGTTGCCTAAATTCTTCTACTTTGTTTTCTTTGAGGACAGAGGTGACCTGTGTTCTCGCAGCAGCTGTTCGTTCACTCCAAAAATAAAATCCAAGCCTCCACCTATTTTAAAAACCTACAGGTAGGCTCCAAATACGCTGCTCGGAATTTGGAGGGGAATTCCTTCATTTCGATCTATCTATCTATCTATCTATCTATCTATCTATCTATCTATCTATCTATCTGAAGATATATAAGAGACTCTGTACCATACATGTTCACTAATTACTCTGAATATGCTTACTCCGAATAACATCATTTTCTATGGTGTGCAAACAGTCAAGCTTACGTTGTATGTTAATGAAAAAGCAAAATCTAGAAATTTGAACTGTTACAATATTTTAGCAGCGTTTGTTTTGGGGCAGAGGAAGAAGGTGTGGCCTCAAAGGCTTCTCTCTCGTTTGCCAATACGAAGATACGATCTGTTAGTCTGTGTAAACTGCCGGAGAAAATTTCATCGTCATATTGTTTGCGGGCAGGAAGCTATCTTCTGTGTAATTTGTCAATATAATAGAGGATATGCAAACTTAAGTGTAGGGATATACTGTGCAATGTTTACATAATGTAAATTATACATTCACGCATCTATCTATCTATCTATCTATCTATCTATCTATCTATCTATCTATCTATCTATCTATCTATCGCTACACACACACAAACACACACACACACACACACACACACACACACACACACACATATATATATATATATATATATATATATATATATATATATATATACCCAAGTTTGGGATTGGTATATACGGAGTGAATTCCAATAACCAACAATTACTATTCTTTAAAGAGTGCTCAATACAGAGTAGAACAGATATAATTATTTATTTGAATATTACAACATAAATTATTTATTTGAATATTACAACATGACTTAGGCGATTCGATTATATATATATATATATATATAATTATTTATTTGAATATTACAACATAAATATGTTATAAAATCACGACAAAAATAGCCATTTTGTTTCAACACTTCTGGTGTCTTATCAAATGATGATGTAGAATATAGAATAAATGGTTTTAAAAGTTTCAAATTAATTAACGATCCTTAGCTAGGAGTAAACGCTGTTACATAAGCCATGTAAGCTGTTACATAAGCTTATGTAACAGCGTTTACTCCTAGCTAAGGATCGTTAATTAATTTGAAACTTTTAAAACCATTTATTCTATATTCTACATCATCATTTGATAAGACACCAGAAGTGTTGAAACAAAATGGCTATTTTTGTCGTGATTTTATAACATATTTATGTTGTAATATTCAAATAAATAATCATATATATATATATATATATATATATATATATATATATATATATATATATATATATATATATATATATAAAATCGAATCGCCTAAGTCAACCAACTTCATTTCTGTTTGTGTCTTTGCAAAGGTTTGTGAATATGTGTATATTTTTTATTGTTAGGAGATCGACTTTACCATTTTCACACATGCACGAGATATAATAGGAATTGAATTTATAAATATAAAATAATTAAACATTTTTAAAAAAGGTAAAAAAAACTAGAACGTCCGGAGTATTTGTAAAAAATAGATAGCCCTAATATCTTACGTTTTTTTGTGCATAAAGTGATTGATTATATATTATGTATGTATATATATATATATATGTGTGTGTGTATGTGTGTGCGTGTGTGTGCATGATAAAATATAGTTTAAGTTATAGTATATTTATGTGCTCGATATCAGGGATACAGCGTATGTAAGTATAAATGTCGAAATTGATTTCAACATCTTATATATATATATATATATATTTATAGTTAAACCTAGAGAGCCAGACAAACCTACTAAGGTTTCACCTAAGCGGATCGTCAGGGAAGGCTGGCTAAAGATGTAAAACAAAGGAAACGGTATACTTATAGTCAAGAAACAAAAGACCAAAACCACGTGACCAAAAAAAAATGGTACTGTTTCCCCGTATAAAAAAGATAACCAGGAACCCCAATATTTAAATATAAGATCTAACCACCCGGCACATATCCTAAAACATATCTCTAAAAGCATCAGCCACAGTCTATCTACCAATTCATCAAATAAAGACATCTTCGATAGTAATAAATTAATTTATGAGCAAGCTCTTGCTAAAAGTGGCCATGAAGATAAGTTAGAATACATTTGACATAAATGATAATAATGAAACCCAGAATAAACATAAGAATAAACATCGAAATATTTTGTCGTTCAATCCTCCGTTTGATTTATCTGTAAAACTAAAATTGGTAAAATATTTTTCAACATACTGGAACAAAATTTCCCTAAGAAAAGTAAGCTACATAAAATATTTAATAAAAACAGCGTTAAACTTAGTTACTGTTGTATGCCAAACGTAGCGAATCCAATTAACGGATATAATAAGGAAAAAAATTAGGGATAATCCACGCACTACTTCTACATGTAATTGTAGAAACAAAAAAGTCTGCCTCCTACAGGGAAAAATGTCAACAGCAGTGCGTAGTTTACCAGGTTAAAATTTATAAGGACATAAATAACTACAATAATGATATCAATCCTAAAGTGTACATGGGAGCTAACCAAGACGTGTTTAAAAACCAATATTACAATTGTTGTGGACCCGATAGCGGTGCAGATCTGGCTTAACGAAAATAAGGCCTTGTGCCAGACACTACACACTCTACTACCGAATCCACAAACAAAGTAATAAAAAAATAAATATAAAGACGTGCTCTTTCCACCGTACAAACGTACAAAGTGAAAAGAAGTAGACAGGCAAAACAATTAAAGGTTAAGAACAAACATAAATTTTATTAGAGTTTAACAAGTAAATTTGTCTTCAATGAAGACCTTCAGTAGAATACTGGAAATGTAGTAATTGAGAAAGAGGCCAAGTAGATTGTCTTCAGTAAGGTTACTGGAAATGTTGTAGAGAATGAAATTTAATTGTCTTCAGTTAAGACCTTCAGTAAGATACTGGAAATACGGTAGTTGATAAAAAGGTAGATAAAGTTCCGCGCCAAAATTTAAATCCAAGATGGCTATGGCGGAAAAAAGTTCTTCAGGAAGAAAGTCAGAAAGTCAGTTGTAATGCATAATAACATACGGCAAAGAAAAAATACTCACTGCGAGAGTTTATAATTGTGAGTGCATGTAATTCTTTTTTAGGTAACAGGTTCAGAAAATACAGTGTTCGAAGAATGTGAAAAATGCTTTGTTCATCAGGTTGGAAGTTTTTGAAAGTTCCTGGAAGTTGGCGGCTCGATAAAGATGTTCGCTTCTGTCATGAAGGTGACGACCGTGTCGTATGTGTTAAGATATAGCGACGAGCCATGAGGTCTAGGCAAGGTTTGCCGAATAAAATGTCCCTGTCAGTATATATGGGGTTACCGGCGAGAGACAAGTGAGCCAGCCCGGCCGATGGTCAGACGACCACGGGGCGACTGATTTGAAAAAAGCCAATTTGCCGTGATGTCATCGCAAAACCACGCGAAAAATAATATCTTCCTCACTCGGCTAAGAACTACGGTTTACTACTATGACCGGCCGAACGTGAGAGGAAGGGGTGAAAATTCGCGCGTGCGTCAAAATGAAGGTGGGGATAGCGATATATCCCACACAATCATACGAGTAGCTTCAACAACGAAAAAACCAAACATAGTACTACACTATCTAGCTATATATAGAAAATTAGACAGGCGAATAACAAAGACCCAATCCTGGAGGGTTGGGACGAACATTTATTCGAAAAATGGCTTAAAAGGGAGGGGGTGATTTAGAGACAAACACGGACAACAGAGATTAAACAACTATTTATTCCGGGGAGACGAGGCCTAATCCAATAACCAAGATTTTCTATGTCTGCATTTGCTTAGAATTTCCGTTTTAGAATTTAATAAATCTTTGGGTTCCCTATATAAAGCTATGGCTAATTTTTCCTCTATACATAGTTTACAGAATTTTTGACCTGCTTTATATTTAAAACATCTTTTTAATATTTCCCATTGACTGTAAGTATACCGTTTCCTTTTTTTTAACTCTTTGGCCAGCCTTCCCTGACGATCCGCTTAGGTGAGACCTCGGTAGGTTCGTCTGGCTCTCTAGGTTTAACTAGGTCTGCTCTACTTATTGTATTGAGCACTTTATTCAGTTAGTTGCGTACTCGTATCGTTTTTTTTTCTTTGAGCTTTGGACCTGCATGCTGAACGATTGTTTTCGACAGGCGTTCATGTTCTCGGCTCCTTCTTTTTTCATACCTTTTTTTCCTTCGATATTGATTTGCTCATTTACAAATCAAGAAACGGAAGGTTTTCCGAAACGAGTGTAGTTACTTACATTTATAAGATTTCTACTACTACTACTACTACTACTACTACTAATATATATATATATATATATATATATATATATATATATATATATATATATATACACGCATAGAAAAACACACACACATGAATATATATGTATATAAAGCAACAAAAAAGTTCCATTTCATTTTTTATTTCTCGTATCGTTGAGAAAGGACACAGATGTGTCGAAAATTCCAAATTTTAACATCTTTTCTCATCATGCATCCATTTGTTCAAAAAGCCTACTAATATCCAATAAATATTATCAGTCTTATTATCAATATTAATAATTTTTGTTTTTTATCATTTCAATTTATTTCATATATATATATATATATATATATATATATATATATATATATATATATATATATATATATATATATATAAGGTCCCCTCCCCCGAAAAGTAAAGGCTAGAGAAACATTGAAAAGCCGTAGTGAGAGGAGAGACAATCAAATCGGGCATGGTTGATCGTCTATGGATGGAAGACGTAGTCATAAGCTCCTATGGTATAAAGTGAAAATACTGGACAGGGAAGAACAAGTTAGACGTCTTAAAGAATGCTAGTCTATGAGGATCTCCTTCGTAGCACTAGCATCGGAATAAATACATTATGGGAACCGCTAATAAAGAAAGAACGACAAATGAATTCAATTCAAACACAGCAGCAGTGAAAACATGACAAACTGCAGCAGCAATTTCAACTTAATCAGCAGCTAGGTTAAGGTTAAGGCTACGCCTTGTCGATAAAAAAGGTTGGTTTGTGATTTTACTTTTATAGTGTTTGTGAATTCTATCTGGGTCAAGCAGTGAGTACTTACACTTAGTGGAAACAGGCGAGCAATAACTGAATAGTACTAAATAAAAATAAGAACTGGACGATATCCCTAGATATGAGCAGTGGATCATAGATTAAATAAAGGGTTCAGTTTAGAATTCCATGTATGTTACCCAGATCGATATATGCATGAGGAAGAGAGGAGGGTACAAAGGTCGAAACATTGTGATAACAACAACAAAGATGAGGATAATGGTCAGAATATAAATAATGTATATAAGATACTTGTTTACTAAAGATCTAATGAAGAAACATAATTACAATAGGATTGCTTTTCAAACATTGAATGTTCTCACCAGGAATAATTGATCTGTTCGTTTTGATTGTTCAATCTATATTCTCAGGAAAGTTCCATAAAAATTAGCCCCCCCCCATGTTACCGGTTGAGGGTTGTGTTTGTATCATTTATCGTCCGTTTTGATTTTGTATTGCCTGTAGATTACCCAGCATAACTATTGAGCCATTCTCTCATATCTTGTTTTATATACTTCCGGGGTCAACATTTTACATCCTACTACTAAGTGATTATATTAATCAAACTGACTGCAAAACCTGCATTTTGCACTATCACCGTTTTTAAATGACATTAGCTTGAAGGTTGAGGGTGTTGCAGGCCGGTGTTGTTTCCCAAGTTGTTGTGGACATTAATAACGCCTGTGTTTGAGCTGAGAAATAACTGAAAATCCCACAACAAAGATGGTGGACTCGGAATGTGAGTCCATGTAAATAAATGCAGGGGACAACTATAACCAATATATATGTACAAATAAATGATAATGTATTAACTATAAAGGTATATAAGTAACACGGACAATGATGTGTGTAACAAAAGAATGTGAAAACCTTTTTTGGTTCGAAGTATGTGTAGTGAGTGAATGTGCGTACGTACCTGTGTTGTATATGTGTGGTTTGTTCATGCGTTTCCCAAAGAAAACCCATTCTCCGTGAGAGATTTATATGTTAACGAGTAAGCGTATGAGGTAAAAACAGGCTACGAAATATTATTTCAGATTATTTATAGTCCAGAGAGCGTCTCCTAGGGGCGGTTTCGAAAATTAGGAGGGGATAACCTGACAAGGGTAGATAAGCTCTGGTCTTGTGAAGCTATAATGAATGCTTTCTGCTTTTAGTCTTGACCTCGGTATCTATTCATGAGGGAGGTTTTGATCTATATCAGCCTTCTTTCTACGGAGAACATATTGACCGTTCAGAGGTTTTTACCCGCATTTCGTCTCTAAATACTTTTGTCCTTTGGCTTTTGTCCTTTGTCTTTGGTCATAACTTTTATCATTATTTTTTATTATTATTACAGCTTGACAATCATTTATCGGAAATTCTTGGAACCGGAAGGGTTTCGGTTTTCAGACTTTAGAATGCAGATACAATTTAATTTGTATATGGCATCTATAAAATTGGCAAGTTAGGAATGGAACCCAAGCATAAACAAGATATCTTTTTACCTTTCATAACAAAGCTTATACATTTATCCTGAAAATAGTTTTATATAAATAACATATATCCTGAATGTAATAGATTTTGTGTACATACAGATACAGGTAATCATGTAATGCTCACACGGGTTTTTTAAGTGGTGAAATTAAGATTTCCCATAAAAATTATTTTCAAAATTTCTGTACATCTACAAAAACCAAGATCACTACTTACAAAAAATATATACATGAAGGTTTTTTTTTTGACATTTTGAATAAAAACTTCACTGAGCACGAAAAAACCTGTTGATAATCCACGAACGAAAGTGTTGCTTTGACGATAACTAACAAAAAAATAAAAATAGCGCCAACGTAGGCTATTGTAACGAGAGCGCTAGGAAGAAAGATTTATTTATTCCAATTACATTTCTCCCGTTATGGACATTGTTATATTCATGATATAACAACACTGATATTTCACGGACAAGACGGAAGAATGGCTGAAAGGGAAAAGAATGACAAACATGCTTTGTTCTCACATAAATACTTTTATATAAACTACGACACACACACACACGCATACACACACACACACATATATATATATATATAACGTGGAGAACTATATATCACATGTCTACGTAAGCAAACAAGGTATATCGAGGAACAAAAAGAAAGGTCTTGCATATAATTTGAAGATATTGCCGACCTGGAGAAGCCATTTTAGGACTCCGGGCCGGCATCATGTGCTTGTAAGCTTGGGTGGCAAAATTAGACTCAGTCTGGGTCGAAGGCCCAGGCTAGAAGAAATCAACCTTTTCGTTTGGTTGCTATTCATGAATTGAAAATCGACTCCCGCTTTGGGTCATTGGATGGCGTGACATCACAAAGCGGTCGTCATGTGACCATCGGACTTATCTTCCACCAATGGGAGATAAACGCTTTCTGTATACCTCCACTCCGTAGCTAGGCTGGTGAACCCCCACCCAGGGTAGATGAGATAACTTACAAGAGCTGCACATCACTTAGGAGCCGTTCCATTCTGAAAGTTTTTATTTGTGGAAAGTCATGCCAGCACCTGAAAAACTTTCAGATTTTGGAGGTTTTCGGATTTTGGAATTTCGGATAAAGAATACTCAACCTATATTATTATTTCAATCACTTGTATGGGAACCTGTGGTGAAATAAAAAGAAAACGGCCACCAGGGAGTAAATTCGACCTCTCCTAACTGGTAATCCAACCTCTAGTCGTTCCGTCTCAAAATCGCACAAACAGACTTTTCCAGCCGGGAACGTCACTCCAAGCTTGTTTTGAACTGGGAAAAAATTGGAGCTTTTATATTTGTCCATATACCCATAATCCCTTGCGTCTTCATGCGATCCCATAGTTCATTCCGTCTCTGTCCCATAATGCATTGCATATTCATTGCATAAAAAGGTGATGCAAGTCTCCCCTTATTCTTCTACGTTATCTGGCCGAGGACGGATTACGGCAGAGCGGTAAGTGCTTTCTTTTTCTTCTTCATTTCAACTGCAGTAGCCCTACATGCTAAGCAAATACGGGCTCTTTTTTGGCGGGAAAAGGCAAGTCGCAACCAGTTGTGCTCGTCCCAGGTTCTGCCTCATCATGTCTGCCACAAATTTCTTTAAATGACAGGTGCCTTTATCAATTTCAGACCCCAGCAAAGCATTTTTTCTGGATAGTATCAATTCTTTCTCGAATTTTTAAATCATCCAATCTCTATTCTAGTATTTTTGCCACAGTTTCGCTTATAATTATAGGCACGTTTTTTAGTTTTCTGGAAAGATTGTGGATTTTTGCCAATTTATCATTTTCGTATGTTTTCACCCTGAGGTCCGGTACCGTCACTTGGAGATACATTTGTAGGATGTGAGTGAATTGTTTCAGGAAAAATTTTGTTTGGAGTTATACAGATATAAAACTGAAGAAGTTGATGTTGCTGTGCCTACAATCTCGCGTGGTTTGTAACACCCTATTTATAAGTTCTCAGTTGCGTCTCTGTCTTTGGTAAGAGTTCACCCCGGGGCAACTCCGTCATAGTACAGAGTCACAATTGAGGAAAATTATACTGAGAGGTGCCCGCCCTGGCGAACAGCTGCCTGGGGCCGCGCCTCCTCGTTGCACTAGAGAGAGGGAGTGGTGCACGCACCGAGGCAAGCGCAACCGACGGCTACAGGGGCTCAGAAATTTTGTTCTTAGCCCGGATGTACGCGCTCGGTCTCCCCACATTAAACTGACCTTGTGTTCCAACCTCACCTCTTGGGGGGTTGTGTAAAAACAAATATAAGATTGAATAATTTTCAATCGACAAAAGTGTTGAGCTGTGGTGAATGTTAAAAACAAGTTCTTGCATTGTGTACGAAATTATTAAAGTTACAAAAAAAAGGAATTGAATAAAAATTTAGTAAAAGTGTGTGACACTTCTTAGTCTTTTATTATTTGAACGTATAGAAATGATAGCAGAAGCAGCAAACTGTATCTGTTGTGTGTGGTGATGGCCTTTCATTGAGGCATCTGACAAGTAGTCTAAATATTGAACACCTGATCAGCGGTTTATAAATATGACTGAACAATGTTTAACAATGTTTAGTTAAATAGTAACTTGAAGATAAATGTAGAGATATCAAATGCGGAAGACGTTCACGTGTAAGACGTTCAAGTAAATCAGTTTCAATACATGGATTATAATCTTGAAATAAACGAAATGAATAAAAAAAAGCTGTATAGCTGAATCCAGATTTTGTATCTCTGATTCGGCTCCCAAAAGGGTTTCTGATGAACTGCTTGTTGATTGGTTAGCAATAATACTCTTTTTCTGATTGGTTAAAATTGGATTTGTTTAGTTTCTCACTGAATAGAAAAAAATTACCGACGGAATTCAGATTTTTATTCAGCAGTGATTTTAAGTTTGCGCATAATTTTTTATTGATGGATTCATTTTTTACGGCTTATCAACCTTTTGCAGCTTATTTAAAGCCATACAATATTTTCTGATTGTAAGAATGTGTTTTTCTATGTGGGGAGATAATAATAATTTAGCGATACAAGTCTTACTAATTAACCCATAGCTGGGGGAGAGGTAGATTTATACATTTACCAAGGGTTATTGCGTCTAAGTAAATATAACGAACCCAAATGAAACTCGGCTCTCCGATTAACTATTCCGAGCCATTATTTATTACCCCAACCAGCACATCCCAGCTTGTATTCGGAAGCGGTCACCCATCTAGGTAAATAAGACGTTGCTTAACTCTGGTGATCGTACGGAACCGGTGTTTCAACGTGATATAGCCGTAAACCCACAGAGAATTTATGCTAGTACTAAAGGCGTGTAAATACGAGTAGGGTGGAAAGTGCTATTAGCATGTCGAATTCAAATTCCAGTTTCGTTTTTAGCACGAATAAACTTAGAAATGTATGAATTTATTTCCTTTCCACCAGTTAAGGATAAAAAATACTATGCCTGCAAAGTCTAATTAATTAAATTATATTAAGTATTAAGTTTCGTAAAAATGAAGAAACACCGAAAGTAAAGAAAAAATATTAAAAATCAGCCCATATTAAATATGTTTCTGCGAGTGGACAGCAAGACCTGGTTTACTGCGCGCGACAAAGGCCTGATGGCAGGTATGGTTACCGCTGAGAGGAGCAGCATGCTTCCAACTTTCTTATTTGAAAGCAGTTGATCCCGATGTTCATGTCGGCCTCGATGAAACCTTTAGATAGATGAGAAGCAGGATAGGTGCCAGCCCCTTCGCTCTGATGCTTTGATTTCTCAGGAAGAAAAGGGGATGCTGCATAGCTTCAGATTATCTTTGAGTTTGTCATTTTAACGCAACTGTCCTGCTTGTTAGAAGCTGGCCAAAGAGGAGTTGTTTGGGAAATCTGCTATCGCTCATACGAGAAAGATACCCTGCCCACCAGAGTCGAATTTTCATTAGGATGGCTTCAATACCTGTCATGTTATATTTAGTCAGAATCTTACTGTTTCTAATGCGATCACTCTGTTGCAGATCATACGTAGGCATCGCATGTGGAAGGCATCATGTTTATTGATGTGTCATCAGTACAGAGTCCAATATTTTGCAACATAGAGTAGGGGTGTCAGTACTAGTGACTTGTACACATCAATTTTCACTTTTAATGAAACGTCACGTCTCTTCAAAAGCCTGTGATAAAGATTAGCTGATGCAGAACCAGCCTTTCCAATACAGAACGTTTATGAATTTGACATGTTTCGCTATTTATTTTAGCTCCAGTAGAATTTTTGGGAGAACGAGGGTACGTGGAGGTATTTTGATATTTTGAATTCTATATTGCTTGATTTCATGAGTCGCGTGGGTGTCACCTGCTCATTTTTGCAGCTTTGATATGTACGCGCGTTCTAGCAGAATCAGACCAGCAATAGGACAAGAACAGTGCGGGTTCGTCAAAGACACTGGAACAAAGAACGCGATATTTATGCTCAGAATGTTATCAGAAAGAGAAATACATATGCAGACGGACATGTACCAGTGTTTTACAGATTATGCAAAGTTAAAAATGTGTGAGGTTGTTTCAACTTTTAATTTTAAAATTGTTTTAATATCTTTGTTGTTTTGGATAAATGTCAAGCGATCATCTTGTGGTGTTGGTATGTATGTATTGCAGTTAGAACGTTCGCTTTCTAACTATGAGGCCTGGGTTCGGATCTCATTATGGTCGATTTGTCACAACTTATCGGTCGGAGGAGGCGACCACAGAGTGCGATATCGTCGGAAAGTGCGTGAAAACGAGTTGAACCAAGCATTGGGAGAGAATTTGGATGTATGTTTGAGCTAGAACAAAGTCAAACGTCGCCGTTATCAAGTGTTTGAGCGTACTGTGGTTGTTCAAACTGCTCATCATGACAGATTATGCGTTATCTCCCAGATTCAGTTACTAGGTTATAACTTGCCGTATAAACGAAAGGTGTGTTTTGTAGGTACCGAACAAACAAAAATCTTCCCTAGTAAGTGACTATGACAGGTACTGGCTATCCGCCTTAATAGACGTGTGTACTCCGAAAACTAGAACAGTTGGTAATTTATGTGTTTACATATATATATATATATATATATATATATATATATATATATATATATATATATATATATATATATTGGTTTGAGGTGTGAATTTGTAAACAGTGACTATTTAAGCAAATATTGCACGACTCGTCGGTAGAATTGAGTCACTGTCAGTCACTGTGTGTTTATCCAAATCTAAAAATAAACACGCTAAAATTCACCTTCATCCCTGCCGTGCACCGACGGCTTAGTGGTAGAAGTTCCGACTGACGCCAATTCAGACGGGTTTCGATCCTAGCTAGAGGCAACCGGACGTCTAGACACACTGATGAGCTGTGAAACCTCGAAACAGTCTGTCTGTGGATGACAATATATATATATATATATATATATATATATATATATATATATATATATATATATATATATATATATATATATATATATTGTTAAATATAACAGACAACGAATGTCTATTATGTTAGATCATGAGCCATTATCAGAGCGGTTATATGGACATTACAAGAAAGATGTTCACAATCAAAGATGACATCCTGTTATGTCTACATAGAAGTTTGCTATGCGAAAACTAAGATCGAGGAACAGCATAATAAAAATATCGAAATGTTGTACAGCTTTTTTCTTTATTTTCTCTCGAAACTAAAGTCACTATACGAAGCTTAGAACGGCTCATGATCAAACATAATAGACATTCGTTGTCTATTATATTTAACAATATACGTTTGAATAATGATCTGCTTCCCGAATACAATATATATATATATCAAAGTAAGTTTTTAAAAGTCATTTTTTTTAAATATCCCTCACGGGTAAAAATATATCGGAAAAAGAAATCGCAAATGCAAATGGAGTCTTTAGGAAGATTTATTTAGAGTACCTTTACTGGATTAAAGATAGAGAAATGTGTGCTTATGCCATGGTCTGTTTCGCGTGTCCGAATATGGAAAAGTTACTCTGAATAAACATCCTCAAAGACTCCAGTTGCATTTTCAATTTCTTTTTCCTATATATAGAAAAATATTTAACGAAAACACATTACACTCTAGGCGTCATCCCTCGCCCGCGCCCCTGCCCCGCAATCTACGCACACTCTTAACAACATCTGGTATACATCATTAACCACCTCACCAAGCGAATGTCACCTGCAATAAACACCGATGCCAAGTCTGTAGACATATCATCACTGATAGCAATTAACCCGGTCCTACGGCACTCACGTAATATTCAAACCACCGGCTCTGAATTGTGACAGTTCAAATCTTATATATTTGCTCATCTATCTGCCACAAATGCAAAATGGTAAATTACGTTGGCGAAACTGGAACGGAATTCCGTCTTCGGTTCAATAACCAAAAAAAAATCATCAGGGAGAGCAACAACAATGTTTTGCTAAATTTTATATATATTTCTAAATTATATATATATATATATGTGTGTGTGTGTGTGTGTGTGTGTGTGTGTTTGCGAGTGTGTGTGTGTGTGTGTTAGATTTTGCTTAAACTTTAAGCTGCAAATTTTTTAAATATATTATTTCCATATTTTTGCACAACATTCAACATATAAAATGATATTACGAAGAGAAATTAACATGAAAAAATCAATACATAATGCATAATAAAATTAAACCTTTGTATTCAACATTTAAGTTATAAGCGTATAATTGTATTTTTCTTGGAGTTGTTTTGTAGTTATTTTAAATTGATTTTAACAGATTGAGAAATATTTTATAGTCTTAGACGAATACTCGGGGCTCGAAGATTGCAACTCTATATTCGTTTTGCGTTGCTCAGATATCATTTGCTTTATTTTGTTAACTGCTTTGGCTTAACTCTACACCAAAGTTTACTAAACAAATTTAGTTTATTATTACTAATATATACCGAGTCCTATCATCACAGCGTACTCCAAAATTGAATCCGTTTTTCGGTTAACCGGAAGTTTATCAAGCTACAAAGCAATATTGCTGCGAATCTGGCTCTCATACTGTTGCTATCTGTGCAAAGAACACCTGGCAAAGTAAACCTGGCAGTTGCTCTTGAAAAAGACCTCCAATCATTGGGTAGTTTGGGCAAGAAATGGTTTGTATATTTTAACGCCACCAAAACAAAACTACCTTCATTTAATCACCACAGAGAACTTTTTCTGCCTGCCATCAGCATGGCTGATGCTAAACTCCAGGAGATCAACATGACACCGTATTGACCTTACGATTTCCACTGACATCAAGTGGAGTGACTATATCGAATCTATTGCTACGTCTACTGGAAGGAAAGTTAGGTTCACTTTCTCATGTTAGAAAGTTTTTCTCGTTAGAATCCATCTTTCAGATTTTATAGATCTGTGCATTGAATACTGATGCCATATCCGGTCTGGCGCGCATGCTGTATATAACAAAATCCTTGATAAAATCCGAAGAAGGGTCTGTAATATCTTTGATCCTGACCAGGCATTTTCATTTTAGTCACTTTTTCACCGACGTGACGTCTGTTCCCGCTCTCTTTTCTACACATATTCTAATGTCAACTACTCTGAAGAGCTTTTTGCTCAATGGCCTAATTACGATGCGTATTTTTCAAGTGTTTGGGATCTGTCGAAAGAGATATCTGTAGGTGAATACGGCGATACAAGAACCACATTAGACTCATCTTGAGAAGTTTTAATATTTTCCTTAGCCAAATGTTGACATCTGGTACATATTTATGAGGAAGAAATGCTTGAAAAATTTGGCGCCCATGACATATCGAAGGCAAGAAAGATAGGGAGAACAACAAAGAATCTATCTAATGCGCATGTGTAAAAAGATGTCAGAAAAGGGAGAGTAAGGAGACAAATATTGCTAAGAGCTATAACCGATTAGAAGATACAGTAAGCCATGCTAACCTAAAATTTGAGGGGACACCGGAATGAAGAAGAAGAAGAAGAAGAAGAAGAAGAAGAAGAAGAAGAAGAAGAAGAAGAAGGAGGAGGAGGAGGAGGAGAAGAAGAAGAAGAAGAAGAAGAAGAAGAAGAAGAAGAAGAAGAAGAAGAAGAAGAAGAAGAAGAAGAAGAAGAAGGTGGTTAGTGACCGAGTAAATTCATTAAGAAATATTAGCTGTTTTTAGTACTATGTAGACATTGAATATAATTTCTCCAGTGTTTACAGCGTTGTTTTGGTACATAAGTTCCCACTTCGCGCTGACATCTATTCTAATTTGTCTTGGCAGCCTCTTATGAGATCTGTAAATAGCATTCTGAATATATATTGGAGTTTGAAGAATGCCTCGGGAGAAATATAGGTATAAAGCCCACAAGGATAATGAAAAGGCTATTGTTTTATAAGGAAAGATAGCAATGGCTCGTTTAAGAATACCAGAATAAATACAAGGTCATTCTCTAAAATGCCTAAATAAAAACAATATGAGCTAGGACTTGATCCTATATTCTTAAACGTGTATGTTACTTCGTCACAGTACAATTCAACTGATTTAATTGCTAACGACCATTCTAGATTTGGACTTTTCTATGGAAGACACAAGAAATGTTCTTGAGTTGAGAAATGGGGATAATGCTGATAACCTGATTTAGCTTCAACTAGTACTGTAATGTCAGAAGATTAGTTTAAAAATACAATAAAAATACCACCCTGGGTATGACGATAAACTATAACAGGAAGTAAGGCATCTGATCGGGAGGTTTTAAAGACCGTTGAACCACCTCTTAATTGCTGTTAACCCCATATCCACCGGGGTGGTAGGACCTGTTAGTGTTCCAGTTATGGGCAAGTAGTTAACCCACAAACTGGACTCAAAGCACCATGAAAGAATACATTTTTGAAAAGAAATATTACCAGCAATATATTTAGAAATCTTACAAGCATTAAAATTTCAAAAAAATTACTGGCAATACATTTAAAAAAAAAACAGCACTACATTTGACTCTCGACAAAACCCTCTTTACAAAAATATGTCAATGAGACCTGATCTACAAACTGATTTCTTTCAAAGAATACATTCTATTGATAAGAACCTATAGTATCTTGTCGACATTAAATAACACATTGAGGTTGATATGACATAAAACAAAATGGACCAAACCAAACTAAGCAATAAGAATAGCATAAATTTCCAAATGAATTAGTATTAAAATGACGTTTAGTTTTTGTTACAAGCAGTTACATTTCATTAACATTAATTGATACAACAGGCATAATATTAACACTAATTGATACGACATTTGTATGCTCTTCATATGAAATTATTAGGAATGTAAGTTATGAGGTCTGAAGAAGTCTTTTCAAGAATAAAATCGATATGCATTCGAATCTCGATGGAGACTTTTTTCTTAATCTAATTTACTTACTAACGGCCGCAGAATGACGTGACGGTTGGCGAGCTGCAATAAAACGCAAACGAAATTAAAATGAAAGAAATACTCCCCGAGAGATCAATAATAATTTATAGTTTGAATTTACACTGAGTAGCTTAGAAAGAAACGCCAATCCGAACATTTTAGTTATTTCATTGACGTTATGGTGTGTGTATCAGATAAAATAAAGTAGATTTCCACAGTAAAAGAAGAAATTCATTTTAACCCATATCAACATGGAGTCAGTCTAAAGTTACGCTTTTTTCCCATAATTCTAGACTATATAAACTATAATTTGTAATTGTGGAGAGACATGATCGCCAACATCCTGAAATGACACGGCACACAGAGGAATATTTCACTAAAAAAAAGTTTTCATCCGAAATCAAGAAAATACAAAAAAGAAGATGTCCCAGTATCAGCTAAAAAGAATTTATCAGCTTAAACTGATCCAGGAGGATATCAATCCTTCATTTTAGATAAATGAGCGAATGGTTTCAGTTTAGTCACAGATAAGGTTGGAATGGAATCTAAATTTGCATACATGACACCCACATTTATTTACACTAGAGACATTCTCCAAGACACTTAAAAATCTCTTATTCAAATGCACTATATTTTTAAAATGCTGTCAAGTATTCATGTAGAATACATCAAGACAAAATATTTTCCCTTTCAGTAAGTAATAACCAAATTATTACATAATAATCATTAAAAAAGAATACAAATTCTGTCAGCAATTATAAGTATCAGGTTAGAATAAAGGTTCTGTTTGATTTCTGTGGTGAAAATGCTGAACAAAATTTATTAAAGTATTGCCACTTATTGTTTTTGGTACTATGAATAATTTATGTCTTTTTCTTTCAAATAAAAATATTATTCATGACATAGTTTGGAACTTGCCGCTATGTTTGTTCCAACTTAAGAACACATTACAAATGCTGTACCCTATGAGTTTCATAAAGTTGTCAGTGCAAGTGTAGAAAAAAAATCCATCCAGCACACTTATGGAGTTAATGCATTTCTAATTTCAAAATTTGGAATTTTAGTTTAGAGGACAAACCAAATGAGGCCCATCTAAAAGGACTAGATTCAGAAGATTTAGAAGCTGCTGTTACAGCAAATCCTCTCACTATGGCTTGGGAACTCTGTAAGAAATTTAATGTTAGTCCTACAACAATCCTACATGAATTGAAAAGGATTGGAAAGGTTTAGCAGTTGGAAAATGTCTCCTGTACAAGCGTCTCAATTGTTGTGAGTCATTGCTACAATTTCAAATATCCTTTTTGAACGGTGCTGTTGCTGGTGATGAGAATAGACCCTTTACCATAATGTTAAGCACTGTCATCAGTAGATCATTCAAGGAAACAGACCTGTTCAGCAACTGAGAGGAGAACTTCATTCAAAGAAGATAATGTTGAGTTTATAGTGGGATATTCAAACAATCATCTATTATGAAATAACAATCAATGCTCATCTCTACTGCTAACAACTTTGTTTGAAAGTAGCTTTGGACAGAAAACGCACATCAAGAGACAATGCCCATCATCACAATGTATGATTGACTTGATCTCTTCGAGGATCTTGATTCGGGAAAGATTTCTTCATTCTCAATATTCTCTCGATCTTTCTCCTTATTATCACTTGTTTAGCGGTCTGAAGAACAATTTGGATGGCTTAAGGTTCGGAAGCATGGTGGAGTAATGGATTACGGCTCGGATTGAGGAATCTTAGTGCTGGGTTCGAATTCCAGTCGAGTTCATTAAATTCACTAATATGGTAATACCATTGGAAACCAGCTATGAGTAAATAGCAGGACAGACTGGGTCCTGTAGCCCCTGGGTGGCAACTTAGTAGAGGAAAAACTGAATTCAAAACTGTATGTAGCCCTGACAAAATACATACTATACAGCTAAGGAAACGATATTTCGCATTGACTCAATGATCCTGAATACGGTCGAAAAAAGTTGATTCAAGAAAATAAAATAAACATCAGTTGGTTTCGTACTTTACGCAAAGCTTAGATTATTATAACCATGGCTTCTATGAACTTGTTGAAAACTGGAATGTTTTTTTAGGAAGCAATAGGAGTTGCAGTGATGAATAAATATTTTCATGAGCATTACTATCTTCATCTGAAATATACACGATAATATCCGGACAGAAGTTTTGTTTCAACCTGATACAAAATACGCCACAGGTTTCTTGCTTAATCTCCGTCATCGGTTCCATTTAGATATTATCAATAATTTCAGTGTTTACTAAGTATAGCGTATTGCAAATTCACAAGCACAAACCACCAAGTAGGAATGAAACTCTCTACTCAAAATCTTCAAGTTCAGATTACTGAAGCAGAATTAGATGCCACAATGTTAGTTACTCAGCTTGGCTCATTTTGAAACAATACCACGTGTATGATGCAGCCAATGAGGATCGAAGTCACAAATCAATACTAACGCTCAAACAAATTAATCCATTGATTATTATGCCACATGAATACAAAGGTGAGGTCGTTTTTTTCAGGTGACATCGAATCAACAGCTGTATCTACTGCAAGGAAAGTGGGGCCACTGTGTCGTGCCAAAAGATCTTTCTCATCAGAATCCATCTTGCACATCACCCGTGCATTTAATACTCTTGCCATATCTTGTATGCTTCCTCTGCTATCCATCTTGAAGATCTTGACAAAATTCAAAAAAGGATCTGCAATGTAATCTATCCTGACTTGGCATCTCGACTTCAGACACGTTCTCACCAACGTGACGTGGCTTCTCTGTTTTTTCTACAAATATTTTTATGGCTACTGCTCTGACGATCTTTTTATCTCTGGTGCCCGTACTACGTGTGTTTAAGCGTTCTACTAGATTGACATCTAGGTCCGCTTTCACTGATGAAAAGCTAAATGCAACTGCCACTTCTACTTCTTCCTAAAGTAAATAATAATGATAGTGAACACACAGTCAAAAATAACAAATATTTTCTACAAAAGACAAATGCTCATTAACTACAAACAAGATGAATCTTCACTTAGAAATATCATAAAGAAATACACTACCTCAAAAAATTAAGTATCTACAGCAAAATTTTAAAACAGCTAACCTTATCCTCAAAAATAAACACACAATAGCCAAAAAATTATTTATGAATTCAAATGCCCCTTAAGGAACTGTGTACCTTATCAAACCTAATTCATAAATAATTACATTGGTCACACGACTACATGCTTATCCAGACGCTTTACCTTATACGTACCTGGCCACAGCTTCATTAGACTCCATTTAAACATACACGCAAACTTACCAGACTCCATCCGAAACATACTAGTAGAAAATATGAACATAATAACCTCATTCACACGTAAAAAGTTTAAAAATAAAGGAACCCTTAATAATAAAAAATGAAAAAGCTAAAACTCAATAATATTAACTACAAATACGGCCACAATATGCTGTGTTCGGAAAATAGAACATCATTTTTTAAAAAGTTTAATCACAGTATCTTGTCTGTCGTCTTTATTGAAACATGTATAAATAAAAGATTGTTGCCTAAATACACAATTATATATATATATATATATATATATATATATATATAGAGAGAGAGAGAGAGAGAAAGAGAGAGATAGACAGAGAGTGAGACACGTTCCATTGAATAATTTAAACAGGTTTTGTCTACATATTTTCACTTGAATCATTTTCTTATTTTGGTGTCATTATTGAATGAAGAGACCCCTAGTAATGGAAGAAAGAAAATCTCTCTTCCTTTAATAACTTGTCCGTGAATATGAAAGGATCCAATTGAAAATAAGTAGACACACCCTGTCTAAATTATTCAGTGAATCCTGTCTCAATAAAAACATGCTGACGAAATATACGCAATTTAAACTATATATATATATATATATATATATATATATATATATATATATATATATATATATATATATATATATATATGTATGAAGAAATATACTCTTATGGTGTGCTATACTTATGGGATAAAGTGCTCAATATCAGAGATAGAGCGTGTGTAAATATAAAAGTGATCATTGAAGTCAACACTTAGAGGCGACACGTTGTTTCATGCTAGACGCAATCATCAGGCCAGGGATGTGTGTGTGTGTGGCCTGACGATTGCGTCTAGCATATATATATATATATATATATATATATATATATATATATATATATATCTTATATATATGCGTTTGCGTGTGTGTGTGTGTGTGTGTGTGTGTGCATGTGTGTTTCATTATGCGCGACTGACAAGGTAATGCGATAAAGCTTTTTATTTATTTTATTTTTATTTACACAAGAAAAAGTAAATAAAAAGCTTGATTGCAGTACCTTGTCAATCGTTTTAAATGAAACTTGTGTAAAAAAAAGTATTGCTGCCCAAATACCCAATTATTAAATATATATGTGTGCGTGTGTGTGTGTGTATGTGCGTGTGGGGACAATTTCAGATATAACTAAAAATATAGATATATGTAGTAGGGCAATATGAATAGAGGCAAATGGAAAACTTATCTAACCCGACGAGTTTCGTCCTCTGTTGGTCATTATTTGCATCAGAAGACGAAACGCGTCGACTAAGATAAATTTTCCTTCTGACTTTATTCATGTGTGTGTGTGTGTGTGTGTGTGGTGTATACTAGTATCCGAAACAAAAGTGAAGATGATGTGAAAAAGTGAGAAATTTATTACCGACGCGTTTCGCCGGAGAGCGAATCCTTTCTTTGGTTTCCTCGGGTTAGAATTACATAAAGAGAAGACTGTGTGTGAGGAAAATGCCTTGAGATCTTTGAGAGAAATCGAACCTGTATTCGCTTTTCCATCAATGAAATCAATCCTTCAGCGGAAGTATGTCCTGCCAATTAGGCCACAGGAAACAACAGGAAGTGTATGTAGGATGAATAAAAAATCCCTGATTCCAAATCAGCTCATATATTGATATCGATGAAGCAAGCAAACAGGAGGAGAGAGACTCTCTTAAGTCTGGACATTTTGAGTTGATAAGGTAATTTGATTTATGATTCCCACTTATCCTCAGAGTTTCCAAGGCATTATTATCCTCACACACAGTTTTGTCTTTTTTTAAATTCAAACCACAGTTAGCCAAAGAGAACATATTTTCTCCTGCGAAACGCGTCGTTAATAAATTTTCCGCTTTGTCCTATTATTAAGTGTGATAGGCTAAATGAAACAGACGTAAATGTCATTTATATCTTCTTTACGCCTTCAGGATGTGGCCGGATCATGACGCTTCAAATCTTCCTATCCTTCGAGGTTCATAGCAGCCTTTCTCCATTTCCTACGCTTGTATACCTCTACCTCTAGTGGCTTCCGGGCCTTGTGAACATTACTGTAATATATATATATATATATATATATATATATATATATATGAAAATTTCTCAGAGTTAACCTGTAGAAAAAGACAATATTTATAACTGTAAAAGACAATTTTACATTTCTTAACAGAATTACTACTCTCCCAAACAAACGTACAGAACAGTATCAAGAAATCAAAAGAAAATAGTTGAATCTGCCAACACACCAATAATTACAATGTCTCCACGCGTAACAGTAATTGACGTAATTTCAGTTAACAGTATGAAAATAGCGTTCTCTAAATTCTTCCAGTTGCTAAGGACATTTTGTTTTGTTATTATTAGTTACTTTGTTTAATAAATTCATTTTGTTTAACCTTGAAAAAGTCCACGTCGGACGAAACGCGTCGGTAACTATTACAGTTTTCCTATTGTCTTTTACACACACACACACACACACACACACACACACACACATATATATATATGTGTATATATATATATATATATAGGGTTAGGTAAATGAGATAACTAGATATTAGCGACCGCATACGCGTATGCTGGCGTATATACGCTGGTAAGCAAATAAATAATTACCAAATTTAGCCAAGAGGTGTAGACATAAGAGTGCTCAATATTATTAGACAGAGCTAAGTAATATATGTTAATAAATACACATATGCCTACTATAAGCGATACTTCGTATCCGATGAATTGGGTAACCAACGAAATTCGAGTCGCACATCAAATGTAGGTATAAGTGCATTTATTAATATATATATATATATATATATATATATATATATATATATATATATGTGTGTGTGTGTGTGTGTGTGTGTGTGTGTGTGTGTGTGTGTGAAACAAATATTTAGTTAGCGAGTGTTATAGTCGCGTTTGCTTCCTTTTTATGGGAGAGCGTACATTGCTTGTCAACCGGAAGTTATCCGGGATTGGGCTATAAATTGCCAAGAGGAGTCGCAGTGTGTGGTAGAGAAGCTGGAAAAAATTTTAGCTAACGGAAGGTACACAAGTCGATACCCAATCAGTATTGCCTGGGTCACCGCGGAGAGCGGGTGTGATGTTGAAAGACCCGAAACCCTCTTTCATTTTAGCACTTACTCCTACTAAATTAGTATTGAAACAATATGGAATACGAAAACCTTATAACAAACAAACACAAAATTGAAATTAGTATATTCTAATTTAGTAAACAACTCAGTTCAGGTAAAAAAAACTTACATACGTATATAAGCTTACCGTAAATTTCGTTCTGTGGCGATAGTGTAACTTTCTTTATGTGACGTGTTCCTTCAGGGCGTATGCGATCATGGCTCTCCACAATTTCCTGTCCTTTGTAGCTCTTAATAAACTTTGTCTTTGTGTTATTTCTCCTAAACACTGTTCAGCCATCGATTTTCTCAAGTTCGTCCAGTCTAATATGCGCCGTTTTCCTTTGTCCCTCTTGCTTTCAATCGGTCCTGTGAGTATTAGATTTTCCAAACCCTCCTTCCTCATTATACGCCCTAGAAAATTCACCTGCCTCTTCCTGATCTCTAAAACCTCGTCGTTGCGCACATGTTCGGTCAATGTTATCCTCAGCATCCTTCTGTAGAACCACATAACTGTTGCTTGAAGTCACTTCTTAATTCCCTGCTATAAAATCTGTTTTTTCTGTTTTTTGATCTGCGATCATATGCTAACATAAAAGTTATTCTAAAGTGCCACGTAACCGGTGTTTCCAATCTAAGTACTGACCGGGTTCGATGTTGCTTAACTTTGAATGAGAACAAGCGTTATAAGCGAGATTTAACAATACACTGTTATAAATTTCAACCGAGAACTGTGCTGGTCTCTCGGTCAAACAAAGTCAAATGTCGGAAGGAAACGGCGAATGTTACCACACACACATACATACATATATATATATATATATATATATATATATATATATATATATATATATATATATATATATATATATATATATATGCGAGATGGAGAAGAGAGAAACAGAGAAAAGAGAGTAAAGCGAGTGAGAGACAGAGAGATACAATGAAAGAGAGAGTTATATTAAAATAAGGCATTCATCCGAGCTGTATTTTTCCATTCTACGAATTTTGAATCCTGATCACACTTGTCTATTTAAAATTCCCTTCGGGTTAAATGCAAAAAAAAAAAAAAAAAAATTAAAAAAAAAAAAATCTGTTGACGTCATAGCGGTTACTGTGACAACCATTGCCTGCTACTCTGTGGTATGAATTTCTGGTTGGAGGTAACTTAGAAACGTGTGAAATGACTAGATGAACGCACCAAAACGTCAGTAGATAATTTTCTATATTTTCCATTCGGCTTTGGGTTCAGTTAACTTGGCATGAACCTGAACGAGAGAAAATGACGGAACACAAAATGAAAATAACCAATGTCGGCAAATAACGATAATGAGCTGGAAAAAAAGATAGCACAGTCATGTAGAAAAAAAAGAAGATAACTCACATATAAACGCACCTATATAAGGTGCGATAGGTAAATTGTCGTCTTTTTATATTTTTAATTTCGCGCATGCGCGTTGTTTGTTTTTTTTAAATTTTCTCGACTGCACAATATGGTAGGGTCATTTAGGCACCGTCTCTGAGAAAAAGAGCTCCATGACACAATTCAGTCCGCTAGAAATTTGGAAACGGCATCCTCTACTGCTTGGTATTCGCGCCGGAATATCCAATACGAACATTCTAGTGTGTTTTGGTGTCAATCTGATAACAGTGCAGAAGATTCAGAAAGAGTTGGATGTGTCTAATGGTGGTTAACAAGGTACAGCCGTTCGGAAAAGTCGCTCGGATCATTTTGATAAAAATAGAACTCCCTAATTTGTTGGTGAGGGCCTCAGACTCAACACGGAGTCCTACATCAAGTACCTTTAAGAGGTAGTGTTGCCATGGCTGCTGGAAGACACTATTCTGACTCAAACAACAAAAGAATCTTTATCTATAAAAGTACAAATTTAACGGAAAAAAATGCCGAAAAACATTTTGTCGTTGATAAAAATAAACAAAAAAAAACAGACGACATGAGGTGAACGAATGTCAAAATTCGTTGAAAATGCACCCCTACCCTACCTAAACATAACGTAACTCATAATTGATACAATAATAGTTAATAAAAATGAACACGCTACCGCCCCTGTCTAAATGATTGGATTTCTCTGTATCCTTGGAAACAAAATAATTATGAATTGTATGTGCGTTTAAAACTGTAAATTTAAAAATAAGTTATTCCAAAATTCGCTTTTCGCTTGTCAAACGAGATTTTGACCAGAAGTGACCTATTGTTTTGGAATCTATCGTGTTTTCTTGCATTGACGAACTTTCTTTGGCCCAAAGTTTATTCTTTAAGTTAAGATTTATTTTTCGTTCTTTGATTTATTCTATTCTTTTCTTCAAATTATTGTTTCTTGGCTTTGGCCAACTTTTTGTATTTTATTCCGGTTTTGAGAAAGTCTTACCGGACTACTGCCTTTTTGTTTTCTTTCTGTTTATTTTTTTTCAGTTATTGAATTGAAAAAATAAGTTCATTTCAAGAAGAGAAAAAGAAAGAAAGATTTTTTTATTTTTTCCCTCCTTTTCAGTTTATATCCTCCCCCGTTTTTTTTATTTTCGAATTAATTCCAATTGTTTTATTTTTCTTTCTTTATCGACTTCGGCCGCGAACCTTTATTTTTTTTATTTTGGTTTGACTAGTTTCAAACCAGATTTTTGCATTTCTTTTCTTTTTCATTTCACAGTTTAATTTAATTGACGTGTTTTTAAAAAAAGGAGTTCACTTATTGTTTTTTGAATTTTGAACTTTTCATTTTTTCTCTTTTTTCTCTAACTTGTTTCGTTTTTTATTTCTTTTCGGCAGCTTTTGGGCGCCATTTTGAATTCGTTTTAATTTCCTTAAAATCTTAACAGACTTTTATATTCTTTCTTTTATTTACTTATTTGAGCTTTTTTAGCTTAAATTAAATACTCTATTAGCTTTATTTATTTTTAATTTTAATTTATAGTTTTCCCAGTTTTTTTATTTACCAGCCTTTATTTTAAAGTTTATTGATTTGGGTTTTTGGTATAATTTCTATTTATAAATAGTTTATTGTTTATTTACTGGTGTATCCAGGCTTTCTTTCTTTATTTGTTTTAACTTCTTCTGTTATTAGTAGAATCTAAATTTTGTGCTTTTGCGTTTTTCTTTTCTTTTCTTTTTTTTTCTCCCTATACCAACTCTTTTCCCGTTTAACAAAATCTCATTAGACCCGCTGGGTAAAGTTTTTTCTTTTTAAAAATGGTCGACGATGTAAGTCGGTCGGCAGTAAAAAAAGGAACTCTTTGGGCCTGCCGCTAAGGCTGACCCCACCAGATAAAATAAAATCCGACAAACGGGGAAATGCTACCCCTAATATACCTTTTAAAGAAGGATAATGTAAAGGATGCTGCAAGCAAAGGAGAAGAGGAGACCATGCTGATCTCAACCAAAAGTATTAAAGACAAGGTGTCGAAGGAGGCACAAGCAAAGTCGACAGCCGGAGAATCGCCTTCTTGCTGGAAGTCACCGCCAATTTGTATCGTGAATATCGCGGAGTTCTTGGAAAAGGCTAAGGGCTACGCTCATCTTGTAAAAAGGAAGATGGGCTACTTGAAGTCGTCCAAGGACTGAAGGTATTCGAAAAGAGAATGGTGTCGGTCTTCGTGTTGGAGAAGCGTACGCGTAAAATTTGTCGCTCCACGAAAGACACAGTGATCACATCATTTTCTCCCTGGTGAGTAATTAAAGGTACCGGGTTTTTCATGTGGGACGTACTGCTGCCACAGCCGAAGATTGCCTTGAAATGGCTAAAAAAGAACTTATCATAAAGGACCTCATTCTAAGGACAGAATACGAGGGTCGGCGAAGGACCACGGTAACGGGAGAGCACCTGGCTGAATTTTTTATGCAGCATGGCCAAATTTTAGGGTCTCTTTCCGATAACCTGAACAGGGGATGGACTTTTGATATAATGCTCGATCGTTTGGCCTTCGTCTCCATCCCCAACTGTTTGGACTTTTTCGGCCGCTCATCGTAACCGGTAGAAAACCTACTTGCCCAGAGAAGAAGCCCACTGGAGTTCCAGTCACTGGCGACCAAAATCCCCCTCTGGCCGAGAGTGTTAAATCCGCGGCACCTGTAACGGGCCTACCTGCGACACGGACCGGTAAAGAAAATCCCGTGTTTGGGTCTTTTCCACATTATCTCCCAATCCGATGCCTCCCACTAGCGTGGAGAAGGAAGAAGGGGAATGGCGTGTCGTGGGTAGGGGCAGAGGGAAGAACCGAACAGCGGGGCCTCTGTCCCAGCATGACCCCAGGGATAATAGCACCTACAGTCCCATTCCCTCCACCAGCTCTGAGGGCGACGCCTCGGCGTCTTATGACAAAACTGCATCTGTTACCCAGAAAATGAACGAACGAAGCTGGAAGTTAGACGCAAAGCGGGCAAATAACCAAAAGTCTCTGGGGGCGCCTTGCCCCGTCTTCCCCTTCATCTACCAAAAAATCATTTGCAAAACCACCTCCGCCCAAAATCATTGTCAAATTCACCGACCAAACAAAAATCACAAACACAGCCCTTCAACTAAGCCTTCCCCTTTCAAGACCACATCTGGCAACACACCCTCCGACACCTTCACAATCTTCTCAAAAGAAGAGGAAAAGAAGCCCCGAGTTTCACGTCGCAGCAGATAGGAGAAAGAAAAAAATCAAACCGCCATATCTCCCAGGGGAAGACGTCTGCCGCGTATCCCGGGCACAAGCAGAAAGGGTTTTCGGGCAGACGCGGAATCCAAAGCCATTGAAAGTGCTGTGGAATTTTTGGCATATCAATGGAGTCGACGTTAAAGTGCTCGAAAACTTCAAAGAAGCAAAAAGAGTCCTGACTGTAGTTCGATTTGGCCCGGATACCCGGGAGATTTGGAGTATGATAGAGGAGGCAAACGCGTTACTGAAATTGGTGCCCCCCGCGGCCTATTTACTTGAACCTGAGTTGGATGAAACAAAAGAACATTGTAAAGGGAGAGTCCCTGTTTTTGTTCACCCATCCCTTCATAGAGCCCGTAAACTAACCTATCCTGCGGACATCGGCGTCTTGTCTCATGATGATACCGTCAAAATTGAGATGGCGACGGGCTGTCGGTGTCCTCACCCTGTCCATGTTCTATTCTGTTGGACAACCCTAATTAGTTTGATAATGTCTCTCTGGTTGGAAGTAGTGTGAATTCCTGAGGCCTGAGGTCGGAATCTCGAAGGGTGAGGCTCTGTCGCGACCTTCAGCGCTTAGGGGTGAATATATGTTGTGTGCGAGAGACGCGTTTTTCTTCTCGCAATTATGAAGGCATTCTGTCTAAGGGGTTTTCCCTTTATTCAGCATGTTTTGATGGACGCTCGAGGGGTATCTCTTGGCAGGTTAGCAAGTCTTTAAAGGCTGCGTGTGCTCTTGTCTTCGCAGATCCGGCGGGCAGAATTTGCGTGCTGGATGTTACCATAAAGGATAAGGCTATGCATCTCATTGAGGTTTATGGGCACAATATCCAGACTGAGCGGCCTGATTTGTTTCGTCAGATCGGGCCGTTTATGATGACATCGGTTAGTTTTAGCAGGGTATTGGAATGCCATCCTTGACCCCAACATAGATCATATAGGGTCAAATTCATATTCAGGTACTAACAACTGGGGCGTGAAACCTTTTCGCGTCTTTGTCGACGCGTTTGATCTTTCGACAAATGCCGGAATGAGCATCCTCAGTCGGTAGCTTGGACTTGGACAAATAGTGGCAGCTCGGCAAGATCTTAGCCAACCGTTTGCAGCTTGTCTTGTCTAGTCTAATTGGCTCCGAACAGAGTTGTGCTGTGAAGGGCAGGACTATTCACGACAACCTTCATATGGTAAGCGTGATCATAGAGAAAGTCGACAGTGAAGCCGCGCTGATCAATTTGGATCAGTCCAAGGCTTTTGATAGAGTTGATCATCGATTCCTGGAGGCTATTCCTTCGGTTTCCGGTTTCGGGTTGGACTTTCGCTCCTGGATTCGTCTTCTGTATACGACTCCCTGTGCGCTGGTGGAAGTGACCGGTGTAAGATCGGAACCTTTCGCATTGTCTCGATCTATTCGTCAGGGTTGTCCGCTTTCGCCTATGATTTACGTTCTTGCGTTGGAACCTTTCCTTCGCAAGTTAAAGGCGAATCCAGTCCTACGCGGAATTTCCCTACCTGGTGCTACCACCTCGGCCAGGTATTCTGCCTATGCTGACGACATTTCGGTTCTTGTGTCGAGCAGAGCCGAGATTAAAGAAGTCAGCAAAGAAATCAGTGGTTATGAGATGGTGACAAGGGTCAAGGTCAACCGCGATAAGTCTGTTAGCTTGCGATTGGGTGCGTGGAAGGGAGTTTCTCTTCCCGGACTTTTCCACTGGACGGATGGGCCGGTTAAGTTACTCGGTGTCTGGTTAGGTCCTGATATCCAGTTGGGAATGAATTGGTCCGAGGTACAAGGGAAGGCCGAGATCGCAATTAATTTGTGGTCTCGGAGGAATATTTCCTTGAAGAGGAGGGCGGATGTGTATGTGTTTCACATATCTACCCGATTCTCTTTTACCGACACTCGGTACTTCCACTTCCGTCTGCCACACTGATTTCATTAGTAACGCTCCTGTTTTCATTCTTGTGGAGAGGCAAAGCCACCAGGGTATCTCGGGAGAGCCTAGCATCGGGTTCCTAGATCGTTTGTGTCGCGAATCGGATGAGGAGGGCGCCTTCTGGAAGGAAGACTCCCATAGAAATTTCCCATCCTTGAGAAGTGTGCACTCGTGCGAGGAGGAGGCCCACAGTTTACACCGAGCCGAATGCTCCTTCTAACGTGAATGTTGTCTTGCTCTGAAACGCCTCTTACG
>OZ038496.1:50900560-50925560 GCA_964036315.1 Acanthosepion esculentum
TACCCGTGTAGGATGTATAAAAAATTTACTTTAATATATATGAGATGCGGTATTGTAACTATTTATATTATTCGAACTTTGTCTTCATCTTTATTGTCGAATTCACACATGGCCTAGTGAATAAAAGCGTTAGTTGACGTAATCCAGTCACTTGAACCAAAGAGTTGTGATTTCAATACCTGACCACAGCAGAGGGGAACAATAACTTGGAGAGTTGAGTTACTAAAGTGTATTAACTGGGATTAGATATCTCAGTTTCCGAAAAGGCATAGCACATGAAACTAAATGAAGGATTTGCTTCGAAATTCCAACGTATATCACCTGAAGAAGATCGGAGCGTACATCAGCCGGATCTTCGTGAATATGAAAATAAAAAATGGAGACAAAAGTTCGAACAATGCTCTCGATCGCCGATTGAGCACTATGGAGAAAAGGGAATTTTTAATGGCTGCTGCTGTTTTAATACATCGATCTTTGTTAGAACTGAGCACTATGGCAGCCAGTATGGCATTTATATAGAACGTATATAATGCTTAAAAATCCCATTTCTCTGGCGTGAGGCGATAGCCTGGGAGTAAGAGTCTTTGACTGATGTCAAATCGGTCGAGTTTTGATCCCGGCTTGAATCAATTGGATGTCTAGCTGTACTGATGAGCTGTGATACAGCAACACAGGCTGCCTGTCGATGACTATCTATCTATCTATCTATCTATCTATCTATCTATCTATCTATATTTATAAATATATATATATATATATATATATATATGTATATATGTATATGTGTGTATATATATATATATATATATATATATATATATATATATATATATATATAGAAATATATATATATATATATATATATATATATATATATATATATATATATATATATATATATATATATATATATATATAGGTTGTCACACACGTAACGACGCATTTTTGGTTAGCTTTTGATCCGGTTGTCTGGCGAAGTAACCTCCTCAGTATATTAAAAAAATCTTGATTTATTCCTAACTCTTTTCCTTTCCAGATAATTTTTCTTTCAAAATATTGGTATTCATTAGCCTAATGAAAATGATTACAATGAAGTGTCGAGTAATTGTTGAAACTTGACTAATGCATGGAATAATAATGCAACACAAAATGTACTTAGAACAAAATGTAGTGAAACAAGAGAGTGTACACAATATTTACATATAGTCTTTTGTATATTCCTGGGAAGAACGTTCCTGGAGAATGTGTTGACTAAGTCGCAGTCGGGCAGAGTCTCTAGCTGAATCTCTTGATTCGCCTCCCTGTCTTCCGGTACCAACCATATTTATATCGTCGGTACTCCGCTATGCAAATTAGGTGGATCCTACCACAACACCCCCCTCCCAAGCCTTGGAATCCCTTTGGGATTTCAACTGGCTTCCTCTATGGGATGATGATTATGGCTATTTCTTTGTAGATCCCATTTGCATACTTCATATGTATATGTCAATCCGCTTAATTTTAATATCTTTTCCGTTTTGGATTCACGTCCAATGGGTCCGTGAACTTTCGTTTCCTACCGGATCTTCCCGGTTCAGGAGTATTCTGCGGAGGTTCTACTTGAAAAATATCATAGATTACATCAATGGGATCTTCCTCCTCATCCGGTATACTTTCTTCATGCTCTAGAACGTAACATTTTTTAAGTTGGTTCTGGTGCCTTTTATGAGTATTCTTCGGCCCTTTAATTATGTAAATCAGGTCACCGATTCTCTTGTCCACTATGCCTCGCTCCCAGAACTCAACGTTGTTTCTGTAGCACTTAAAAAACACCTTCTCTCCGGCGGTGTATCTTTTTCTAGCTGTATACATAGTATTCTTTACTCTATTTTTTCCTGGCAAAAGTTTGTCAAACACTGACTTAATTTTCCTAGCGAACATTAGTTCAGCTGGTGCCATGTTTGATTGTGTTCTCTGGTTTGGCGTGATTCTGTATACTTGTAGGAATTGCTGAAGCGCCTTTTCCGTTGGAACTACTGAGGCCTTCTTCAGAGCGCGCTTTAACGTATCGACAAATCTTTCTGCGAGTCCATTGGATCTCGGATGATACGGCGGCGTCGTTATGTGGTTAATTTGATATAACTCACAAAATTCCTTAAATTCTTCAGAAGTGAATTGTGTACCATTGTCACTCACAATACACAATGGCACACCGAACTGTGCAAATAGTTCATGCAAAAAAGTTGTTGTGGTATTGGACGTAGGCTTTTTGCAGCGTAGTACTTCCGGCCATTTTGTAAAACTATCTACCACTATTAAGTAGTAATAATCTTCTACTGGACCAGCGAAATCAATGTGTAATCTTGTCCACGGATGATCCGTCTTGGGCCATGGTTTGTGTACTATAGGTGGTGCCTTAGCTGCTAACGCACACCCTTTACATCGATGAACCATGTTTTCGATATCCACATCCATTCCTTTCCAATATACAAATCTTCGCATTAAGCTTTTTGTTCTATTAATCCCCGGATGACCCATATGAAAGTCCCGTAGGATTCTTTTCTGCAACTTTTTTGGTACTACTACTTTCTCACCATATAATAAAATTCCGTCACATATTGAATAAATCTCCTGCACTTTTTGGTCATTTGCTACCATTTTGATTTTTATTTCTAAAATGAAATCATCGCTTTCAGCTTCTTTTTTGATTTCCTTTGATGTAACCGGTAGCTCTCTTACAATGTTGTTTACCATGCTTTTCACCTCATAATCTGCTCTGATGTTTGCAATAATTGATTCTTCGAATCTTTCTTCTTGACTCGGTACGAGTCTTGATAAAGTATCCGCATGAATTATATTTTTGGATGATAGGTGCTTTATGTGAAAATCATAATTGAGAAGAATGCTTCCCCATCTTAACAGTCGATTTGCCGTATAAACGGGTAACCCTTTCTTTGAACCAAAAATAGTGATCAGAGGTTTATGATCCGTTTCTAACATAAAATGTCTGCCGTAGATGTATCTATGAAATTTTGTTATGGCAAAAATGATACTCAGAGCCGATTTTTCTATCTCTGAGTAACTTCGTTCTCCTGTGAGTAATGCTCTCGAAGCATGTGCAATTGGTTTTCTAGAACCATCTGGCATTATGTGTTGAATACACGCTCCTACCCCGTATGAACTAGCGTCACTTGCCACTACAATATCAAGTTTTGGATTGTAATGGGTTAAAAAGAGGTCGGACGTAAGCATTTTCTTTATTTCATCAAAGGCTTTCTGACATTCTACCGTCCATTCCCATGCCTTGTCTTTTTTTAGTAGTTCATTCAACGGAGCTCTTAGATTGTACATTCCTTTAATGAATGCTTGATAATAGTTTGCGATCCCCCAAAAAACTCTGTAGCGTCGCCACATTAGTGGGCGTCGGCATGTCTCTAATCGCAATGGACCTTTCCGGATCTGGAAATCTGCCATTTTTGTTGATTATGTGACTTAAATACTTAATTTCCTCCAAACCAAATTCGCACTTTGATTCTTTGACTTTAAATCCAAAATCCTGAATCTTTTTAAATACTTGATTGAGGTGCTCTCGATGTTCGTCGACGTTTGCACTCCTTACTATGATGTCATCTAAGTAGGCACACGCAAAGTCTAAGTCATTCAACATGACGTCCATGGCTTGTTGAAAAATGGCTGGTGCCACTTTAATACCAAAAGGAAGCCTGTTGTACTTGAATAAACCTGTATGCGTGTTTATCCCTAGTAACTTCGAACATTCCTCTTCGACGGGAATTTGGAGATAGGCATCTGATAAGTCGATTTTTGAAAATATCACTCCGCTATTTATCTTGTTAAAAATCTCCTCCGGACTCGGTAACGGGTAATGGTAGTCCTTAATTACCGAGTTCAACCCTGTCGAAAAATCAACGCAGACTCTGATTTGGTTTGATTTCTTTTATATGCACACAATCGGCGCAGCCCATGAATTAGATTCTACTTTCGAAATAATTCACATTTTTTCCAACCTATCAAGTTCTTCGTTAACTTTCTCTACACTTGCGAAAGGCACGTTACGTTTCTTTTTAAGAATTGGCATAGTATTTTCCTTTAATTCAAATTTAGCTTCAAACTTGTTACATCTTCCAAGACCAGGTGTGAAGGTTTCCGGAAACTTTTTCTTTAATTCATCTTTAATGTCCTGTCTTGTTTGCGTATTACTTTCTACTTTTCTGCAGAATGAGTTTAACGGTTTATCCCACAATTCGAATGTTTCAATAAAATCTGTACCTATCAAGTTTTCTCCATTTTTCAGAATGAAAACTTTTATTTTTTTAACGATCCCGTTCAATTTCATGGGAAGTACCACCTCGCCTTCGAAGTTAATTTCCTTTCCAGTTACCGTTCGAGCGAGTTTCGTTGACTTCATTATTGTAGGCCTTTTTAAAATTTTCCATGTTTTATAGTTCATTATTGTTAAATCTGACCCCGAATCGAGTTGAAATTTGATATTCTTTTTAAATATTTCAGTCGTCACATATTTCCTCAAATCTCTATCCGATTTGATATTCGAATTTGTTTGTCTAATTCGGCTACTGAATTTTTTCGTTTTACAACACGATCCTTTGTGACCATTCTTGTTTCTTGTGGCACACGAAACATTTCTTATTTCTATATGGGCAAGTTACCTCCCAGTGTCTTTCGTTACAGCGTCTGCAATTATATGGTGGGACCTTTTTTCCATCCTCGTTTTTTTATTTAATTTTTCTTGTCTATTTTTAAAATACGCCGAATTTTTACTCCAATTTTTTGCTGATGGGTAATTTGACTGTTTTTTTTTATCTTTTTAATATAAGCAATGCCAGCTTCTTCGATTTTTTGAGACTCTTTCTTTAAACTTACAGCCCGTTGACACTCCTCTGCTAACTTTTGCAGGGTAAGGTTTTGTTCAGATTCGAGTTTAGACAAAACTCTACGTCTTATTTCGGCACTCTTACAGGATACCAGTCCTTGAGCAAAAATTAAACACTTGAATTCTTCAACCGTAATCTCTGCCAATCTGAAATTGTCACAATGTCTATTCACTATAGATGCATATGTTAAGTAATCCTGATCATCGGATTTAGAGACATTCATGCATAACCATCGCTTATGCCAAAGCGACATATTTGCTCCAAACAGCTCTTTTAGCAATTTCACTGTTTCCGAGAATTCCAATTCAGTTGTTTTTCTCGGTAAAATAAAATCTACAAATTTGCTATGTTCTGCTGTACCTAGCTTTCTTAGCAATAGACGGACTTTTCTTGAATTCGACCAGTTTTCACAGTCTGTGTAGAAAATATCTTCATATCGTTTAAAGTACGCTTCAAAAGTTTTTTCTTCGTCTGGCACATAGTTGAAAATTTCCAGCGAATTAAATATGATATTATTAGAATATGAAGAATTTCCTTCATTTGCCTGATAGTTGTTTAATTTCTCCAGTGTTAACATTTGAATTTCTAAAAGTCTTTCCTCTTGCTGTTCTTGATATTTTTGCTGTCTTTCATCTTGCTTTTCTTGATATTTTTGCTGTGCTATCTGTTGTTCCCTTATTAATAAGGCAAACTGTGATATGGCTTTGGATAATTCATCCATTTTTAGCTGATAGTGTTCATGCAACAAAGAA
The DNA here is from genome assembly GCA_964036315.1 of Acanthosepion esculentum. Classification (NCBI taxonomy): domain Eukaryota; kingdom Metazoa; phylum Mollusca; class Cephalopoda; order Sepiida; family Sepiidae; genus Acanthosepion; species Acanthosepion esculentum. Next base: position 50,906,202 of record OZ038496.1, read on the forward strand.
TATACTTTTAATTTGTGTATCCACGGATATCATATAAGCTGACCAGAAAATCGAAACAACGTACGACTTTTTAATTTTATGTCTTGCTTTTACATTCACGCCCGTGATAATCAACTTTGGTATTTTTTTTTTTTTTTTTTTGTGAACAGAGACCGTCGGCCTTTTTTTTCGTTTTCGACTTCTGTTCGCGTATTTTAATGACAACGTCTGATTTTATTATCAGAGGTAATTTGTCACTATATTGTTGAACAAACAAAAAAAATAATTTTTTAACGTTCGTTACCTTTCAAAGTTGACACGGTGTATTTGTGCGCCTTTTACATCCATGCATGTTTTGTAGTCGGCCAATTTTTTTTTCTTTTTAGCGGGTGTCTCGTTGTAGATAATTTTTCAATTTAAAATCACCGTTATTCGTTTACGACACCTTTCAAATTTTTCTGAGTGAACGTTCCTTTATGCTTAGTCGTCCTTTAACGAGTTCTACATATCCAGAAGTTCAGAATCCTTCGTCGTTACGTTAACGGCTGGACTTTTAATTAATAATTTTTTTTTCAGCCTGGGTTCTTCAATGACTTGTCCCAATTGTTAAAAACTCTCAATTATTAATTCTTTTTTTTTCCGTATGGTTCTTTCTACTTCGTCGCCATTGTTGAAACTTGACTAATGCATGGAATAATAATGCAACACAAAATGTACTTAGAACAAAATGTATTGAAACAAGAAAGTGTACACAATATTTACATATAGTCTTTTGTATATTCCTGGGAAGACCGTTCCTGGAGAATGTGTTGACTAAGTCGCAGTCGGGCAGAGTCTCTAGTTGAATCTCTTGATTCGCCTTCCATGTCTTCCCGGTACCAACCATATTTATATAGTCGGTACTCCACTATGCAAATTAGATGGATCCTACCACAACAGTAATCTTACTGTATGAGTGCAAACAGGAAGCATGATAACATGCAATGAGAAATGGATACTCATTGACAACAGTAAGTTAGATCCAAGTGAATCACCAAAACAATACCCAAAATCTCCACTGCACCCTAAAAAGTTAATGGTTACTGCATGATGGTCTTTCAAAGGGGTTATTCGTTATTGCCCCAGCAGCATCGTATTGTGAAGAAAACTGAAATAGATACACCCTCGACTTGTAAATAGGCATGGCCCAATTTTGGTGCAAGACAACTCACGGCTGCACGCTTCTCAATCAAGTGTCCAAAAGCTGCAGAGCCTGAATTAGGAACGTTTGCGTCATCCTCCATATTCACCTGATATCTCTGCCACTGATTATCACTTATTTAAACATTTTAAGCTTTTCATACACAATAAAACATTCTCCAATAGGGAAGAAGTAATGGAAGCATTTGAACTGTTTATCACATCAAAGGAAGAGATATTTTAAAAGATTGGATCAAGACTTTAGAGGTACGTTGGCGAACAGTCATTCATCAATATGGTGCCTATTTCAATTAAATAAATTAGTTATTTAACATTTCAGAAGCGTTTTATTCATTCCTTATAAAGTTCGTCATTTCATGTGTGACAACCTAATATATATATATATATATATATATATATATAGAGAGAGAGATATTGTAAGGAGGATTTGATAATTGTAATTAAGTAATTCATTGAGTCTCAAAGAAACCTTAACAGAAGGCACAGGACGGCCGTTTCGTCCTATATTTGTTACTTATCAGCAGTGCGCATCCACAACCGAGAATTGAAACCCTGACAGTTAGGTTGTCAAGCAAACATCATACCAACTGTTCCAACGGGCCTCGGTGAGGAAGAGATAGCAAATCAGACTCAATATAGCGCCGCTCGCTCACATATTCCGCGGTGGAACTCAACTGAAATTCTGTCTGTCTGTCTGTCTGTCTGTCTGTCTGTCTGTCTGTCTGTCTCTCTCTCTCTCTCTCTCTCTCTCTCTCTCTCTATATATATATATATATATATATATATATATATATATATATATATATATATATATATATATTACTGTGTTGTTCACCCTGTACAAGGGCCAGAAGCCACTCTAGGTAGATGTATACAATCTTGGCAAAGGGAGAAACTCTGCCATGAACCTCGAAGGATAGGAAGATTTGGAGCGTCATGATCCGGCCACATCCTGAAGGTACAACGAAGATATAAAGGACATTTATGCCTGTTTAATTTCTGCCTATCACAAATAACGATGAGACACGCCACATATCGTGGATTACAAAAATGACTTAGAATATGAAATGTGTTTATTACATAACTGATATGCAAGAGTTCAACATATTATCTCAGATATTGCTATTTCCTACAGATATCTGATATTTCTTTGGCTGGCGGTGGACCCTGATAATTTCATGGACTCCAAAAAGAAATTGCATACGTAATGGAAGCCTACTTCACCAGTCAAAGATCCATCATTGCAGCTCAAAGGAAATTCCGACGGCATTTTGGAAAGCGACTGGCACCACCCCGAAAGGTTTTCCTGCGTGCTGTTACAAACTTCCATGTGACAGGCAATTCTGATTATGTTTGAAATGAGAGAGCAAGGTCGTGCGTGTCCTCTTCGTAGTGGTGACCATCTCAGGGATGTGATATTCGAATCTTAGATATGTCGAACTCTTCTATATCAGTTATTTAATAAATATATTTGGTACTCATATCATTTTTATAACCCAAGATGCTTGCCTTTAATATGTGTTCCAACCTATTTATACTTCATAAACGTTTCTTCTCTCAGTTATCTGTTCTAGATTCCAACGTTATCTTAGATATCGTCGTCTTCCATAGTCATTTTGTTCTTTTTCCTCAAAAAGGATTTAACAGTATCATCTGTCCAATTCTTTTTTACGCTGTTACAGAGAATTAACCACTAGTCACTGGGATGTTTATTGTTTTATAATTTAAGTTTGTTTCTTCTAGTATCCCCTGATGGATGTGCGGGTAGTGCAATGGATATTGGCGCGGACTAGTCTGTTGCGTTCGCTTTCGTTCAAATACCCTTGGAATAAGCATAAATCTCTCTCCTATCCCCTCAGCTATGGGTTAAATACCAGGGTAGACTGGGCTGCCTAGTCTAAAAGAAGGATAAATTAAGTCAGCGGGAAAATGATTTTCTATCTTTTCCCAAGAAGCCATCGTAATTTAATGAAGAAAAGAAATCTGTCGAGAGCCATGATCGTCTAAACATTGAAGGGACATGGCGGTAAAACGCCGTGTCTTCTCATTATGTTCGCAAAATTGTTGCCTTTCTGTGTGAACAGATCTGTTCTTTTGCTCTAAATACTGTAAAAATGTGGTATTTCAAAGCATAATGGAGTTTACGGCCAAATCACGTTGAAACACCGGTTCCAGTACGGCCATGAAAGTTAAGTAACGTTGAGCCTGGTTAGTACTTAGATGGGTGACCTCTTGGTAATTCCCGGTGTTCTAATCTTTGATGTGCAGTTGATGTAATGGATAATGACTCGGAACTGTTCATTGAAGAGACAATTCCCAATTCACGTTGGGTTCTTTATATTCAAACACACCAAGAAAATTTATGAATCTACCTCTTCTCCCCCAGCTATGGGTTAATTGGTACGACTTGTATCACTAAAACATTATATAAAAATAGAATAAAATAGAATAAAAAAATCCGTACCATTTATTTAGATTTCGGCATTAAATGACCCATGAATATTGATATGTCGTTAAACAAAAGCAACCAACAAATCAGAATATAATGGAAACTGTATAAATCTAAACGGATAAAAATTTACACAAATTTTTAAACTTATCTTAAATTTAGCTGCTCCAAATCCTAAAATGCGAATTATACAATGGGCATTTTCCCAAAATTTAGGAGTACGTTTTTTTAAATTTTTATTATCTTTTTAATCATTTCACCCCAATCAAGGCAATAATGCCACTAAGACGCAAGGGGTTACTGGGAATGAAATAGCCTGAGGAGACTTTAGTAAGGAGAAAGGACAATAGCAGAACAGGGTTCAGGAAGACAGAAAATGGTAATTGCCTTGCATTTCAATTTTGAAGAATGTAGGTGGCAGTAATGCAAGAAAATAAAAGAGAGTTCCACATGCAGGAAGTGTGAGAAATGAAACTATTAGAATAGAATTTCCGGTTACATCTAGCTAGTAAAACGGTGAAGCCTAATTGCCAATCTAGTAGTACACATTCATGCAGTCAAAGTACCAAGGAGAAAAGCTCATCAGAACAAATGCCTTGAAAATATTTACAGAAAAGACAGATGGAAAACATGTGTTGTAGAGTAGCTAGCACACCTGCAGCACTCTACCAGATGGCCTGGCTCATAGCCTTAAATAGTCTACAATTAATGACTTCAACAGTTGATTAATAAGTTGATACTAATTAATATTCGGACTGATCTTACTTCATTTGGCTATACAGCATTTGACCCTCCTATATTTCTTGTAAGTTGTCTTGTTAATTGTTTTGTAACTTATTGTTCTGTGCTTTTTGTATATATCCATTAGCACCAGATACTGATGCTGAATAAATATATTAAGAACTCATTCTTCTCTGTGTATCATTCACCTCGACGATACAACACCATGTCATAGATGTTGAGATGTTAGGTCAAGATCGTTCACATTACAGAGCCTTCTTTGGATTTTCTCAAGAATCTGAAAGATATATAGCAGGAGAACCAGACCAGATGTGGCAGCAATATTCAATGCACAGACGAATGGTAGATTTGTAAAAGTCAAGATGGATTTTGACGAGAAAAAATGTCTTGTACAAGACAATGATCTAACTTTCCTAGCAGTAGATGCGGCAATTCATTCAATATAATCACTCAGCCTCATGTCAGTAGAAAACTTGAGCCGAAGAAGAAGCAAATAGTTAGCATACGCAATGCTGATGGCAAGCAGAAAAGCTTTTTTTTTGGTGATTAAATGAAAGTAGTTTTGTTTAGGAGGCGTTAAAATTTTCAAGTTATACAGGAAAAACTTCCGTTCATATTGATGATCAAAGTTTTTGTTAACCATTACACTATACAACGCTGTCTTCTGGAATTACCTTCCAGAAAGAATAGTAAAGAGGATAATGGCTTTGTGACTTTCTTTTAGGTTCCCATGGTTGCAAATATGTTTGTGAAATTTAGTCTTTTACACCAAATAGAAGTGCCGTCATGAATACTTATAGCGGTGGGAATTTATTTAGCTATGTACCGAGTGTAACAGCAAAATTGTCCAAATGGTGTAACAGCAAAATTTTTCAGTTGTTAGATTAAGATTTGAACCGAGGTATCTTAGAAATGATTAAAGATGTCTTCCTGGAATTTTCCGAGGTTTTTATAACACTATTGGAATCTACTTTGATCAATAAGAATGTATAATTACTCTCCAAGCTTAACAGAAGAACTGTGATGAAATCGATCATAAATGAAAATGGCATGTTTATCATTAAGAAATCATAGCTAAGGATCGGAAGCTTATGAAGAATTGAAATAAAGTTAATATGCGTCTCTCTCTCTCTCTCTCTCTCTCTGTGTGTGTGTGTGTGTGTGTGTGATTTCGGGATCAATTTCCAACTCATTCAAGATGAACTTCTCTCTAACCTTCTAACTTTCTGTCCTGGAGTAACAAGGTGCCTCATACGTTTCACGTACGACTTCATTTTTCAGTCAGTTTCACTGTTCTTTGGACTGTCATATCTGAAACTCATCTCTCACGTGCTACACATCTTATGAATTGAGTTGGATCTTTTCTAATTCTCTCTTTAGCTGTAAATTGAAACGATAATACCTCTTCCCGTTGTAACTTCCTGATCCAGTTTTCTTCTCTACTCTACCCTCGTTTTTAGACGTATTCAACGTTCTATTGACGGTTCTTGAATGAACTGAATATGAAAACCAGAGTATGAATTGCTGAAGGCCTGAATAATCTTTCCTCTCACCATTGCTCAGTTCAGAAGACTGGGGCTGGCCCAAAACGATTTTAGCTTGTTCTCTTTCAAGCTGAATAACTCGAATAATCTTTCAATGATTCTCACGTCAACCAGATGTCTAAATGTGTTATATGAAAACTTGGAAAAAAGAAACTGAATTAGATTAGTATTTTTTTGCGTTTTTTTTTATAGATATTAAACATTTTTTGGGATGCACAATTTTGCTATAACACGATTTGGACAATTTTGCTGTTACACCCGGAATGTCGTTTCGGTGGTAATTTTTATACAAGTTTAATAAGCGTAAAACAAAATAATCGTGGCGCTAATGATGTTATATGAAAAACAATAAACACATCGTAGCAAATAAACACAGAGCTGGACTGAGGAATTGAAAGAAATCATTTAATCGTCTTTGAAATGATAATTCATTCGGCACGTCTTTGGTAGAGGAAGGAACTAAAGCTGCGATTTCTCTTTGTCTGACACTTGACCCGCTCACCTGGTCGAAGGATATCATTGGATATGGAAAAAATTGGAAGAGATTTTTTAATGATTTGAACAGTGAACCATGACCAAGAAGACGTTCATTTCTTTGGAAGTGAATAAAAACGCTGGTTAATTGATAGTTTAGTTAAATGATTCGTATCGAAGTTAAATAACTAATCAAACATGGTTAATCCAATGAAGTATGTTGTTGTTTTAATCCAAATACCACCATTATTGTTACTGGCATGGCTTTTGCCAAACAAGAATATCTATCTATCTATCTATCTATCTATCTATCTATCTATCTATCTATCTGCAGTTTGTTCTAATCTATCTATCTATCTATCTATCTATCTATCTATCTATCTATCTATCTATCTATCTTGCTAAAGATTTTTTAGCCAGGCATAAGGTAGAAAAAATAAAGGCACAAACTCACAAAAGCATATTTTATCTTCCACAAGCAGACACATAAAACATACACACATATAGAAAAACCTTTGTATGCATATTCGAGTAAGGAGGTAATTGAATAAACATAAGGGCTTTTGTTAGACACCACTCACTTTGTGATTGTGATTGGCAAACGCTTTTCTGAATAGTGGTTTTAATTCACAGCGAGTGTTTTATATGAGCTTCCCTGGTCCTTTCATTGACGAATCTATGTTTAGTTTAAGTACTGTTATTTATGCAGTGGTATCCGATGAAAATGTAAAATTTCAATTGATGTTAATTGAAAAAAAAATCGGTAAAGAAACCAAAAGTAGACAAAATAATTTTGCGTCATATTGGATTTTCGAGCTCACTAATTCCTTGTTGATTTCCATCTCATAAAAAATATTTTTACGGTCTTCGTCCCATTGAAAGCTTTCTTTTGTTCTTTCTTGTCACATAAAACTTCATTTACTTGCTTCTTTTGTTTTATTGTTTAGAATTGTTCGTCTTTTCTCTTCCCGGGCCCATCTCTTCAATACGTTCTTTCCACTTCCTGTCTAGAAAGAAGCATTTTATTTTGGTCTCAACTTCAGGCCACTTTGTAATTCCACACTTTGCCTATATCTCTCTATTTCTCTTTTCTCGCTTTGGAGATGAGGTTTCATTCTTCAAATTAAACGACAGTTCATTACGAATAACTCCGTAAATTTCAGAGCCATTCTCTTATATCAATTATATCCAATTAGTTTCTATTTGCATCATACGGAAAATTAATTGGCAAAAAAATCTTTGACATTTTAATAGGTTTGAAATAGCGATACGCTTTATTTTCTGTTCGTAAATGTCCAATATATATTGCGCAACGATATATTTCTTTGTATAATTCTTATCATTGTTCGTCTTTTCCTTGTCACAATAAGACTACATATACGTAGACATGATATGAGATAACGATATATATATATATATATATATATATATATATATATATATATATATATATATTTGTGTATTTAGGCAGCAATCCTTCTTTCCTGCATATTTCATTAAAAACAACAGACAAGGTGCTTTTATTTAGTTTTTTTATACAATTTCTCATGCGATCAAATAATCTTTTTTCTTTTCGGATGATAAATTATATAAAAACTGCCCGAATATTCTTTTTATCCGGGCGCTTTCGGCTATACATTTAGCCATTTTCAAGGATTATATTTTAACTGTTTAACAGTTAAAATATAATCCTTAGAAATAGTTTTTTGTATGTATGTTTTATAAATTATTTTCATTTTTTTTTGTTTCAAAACACGGTCAAGATATTATGTCCATGTTCAAAGTTAATATTATTAAGTGTTGGTTTGTTTGTTTTTATTAATAAGGCTTCAATTATTTTTAGCCGTTTTTTTTGCATGTGGACGATGCAATTATATTAGTGTTATCGACAAGTATGTTCCGAATAGTGTCCGGTAGGTCTCCATGAATATTTAAATGAGATCTAATTGAACTATTGTCAGAAAGGTGTAGAGTTAGTCTGCGTGTTACACCTTTCTGACAATAGCGCAATTAGATCTCATTTAAATATTCGTTAAATTTTCGTTCTTTGTAGGTTTGAATTTGCAGGTCTGTTGTTATTTTTTGAGATAAGGTTAGCTGTTTTAAATTTTTTGTAATAGATAATTAATGTAATTTCTTTGTTTGGGTCAACTGGGGCAGTGTAATTATTTATGCTATTTCTAAGTGAAGATTCTTCTTGTTTATAATTGACGTACATTTTTCTTTTGTAGAAGGTATTTATGCCATCTTTTGTCTGTGTGTTCAGTATCGTTACCATTTACTTTGGAAAGAAATAGTCTAATCTGGTGGTCTATGTGGTAGTTAGGAAAACCATTGTTAACTAGTATCTCTTTTGTATTGTTGAGTTCTTTAAGCAAAGTAGATGAGAAGATGAATTCTTGTGTGCTCTCTATGAAGTTTTTTATCATTGCTATTTTGTATCTGAGTGTGCATTCACTGTTAAAATTAAGGTGGCAAGAGTTTCTGCTAGGAGGTTTTTTATACAATGAGGTAGTGAAAATGCTGTTAGTGTATTCTATAAGAATGTCTAAGAATGGAAGTTTTTTTTTTCGTAGGTAAATTTAAGGACAGAGTTAACTATCCTTATCTTTACCTACGAACAAAGTAAAAAAAACAAACTTTAAAAACTCCCATTTTTGCACGTTGTCGTAGAATTTAAACACCCACACAAACCTACTAGGCTCCATCCGAGACATACTAGTAGAAAATACAAGCATAATAACTTCATCTAAAAGATTAAAAACAATGGAAGCCTTAATAATAAAAAGAAAAATCCAACACTTAATCATATTAACTACGAACAATGTGCTGTGTTCGGAAAATGAAACATCCTTATAACTCTAGATACATACACACAACCAATACATTCAGTTAAACAGTAAAATTAAAATCCCCCTTGATAATGGCTACAAGTATAGCGGAAAGCGCTCGGAATTATATAATATTTGGACAATTTCTACACACTCTGTGTCCAGAAAAGAAAACACTTGTTCGGACACAAGAAAAAATTAAATAAAATGCTTAATCGCAGTAACTTGCCTGTCGCCTTTTAATAACACACACACACACACACACACACACACACACACACACACACATACACACACACACATATATATATATATATATATATATATATATATATATATATATATATATAGATATATATATATATGTGTGTATGTATGGATGTATAAAACTAAAAAACCTAATTTGGTTGTGCGTGTTAGTTTTTTAGCTTTTACTCTACTTAGTATATTGAGCACTTTTACGTTTTAACTTAAGTTACTCTGTCGGTGTTTTATGCTTTTGGCTAGACATTGCGGTGCTGATTGATTATTTTCAACCGCCACGGATGTTTTTAGTTTTTTCTTTTTTTTACTGAATCTTTTTCCCTGATATCGGTTTGTTTAATATTTTTTATTTACAATTATCTGGGTTTTTTTTTTCACACCGCCCGAATATAGGTACTAAAATATATATATACCTAATCTTTATATTTCTAAAGATTAAGCTTTCCAGACAAAGAATATCCAACAACATTTTGTAAATGTTCTAAAATCTAATAAGGGGCACCACTTCACAGTGCAAAAAAAACAAAACAAACAAACAAACAAAAAAAAACAAAACAAAAAAAACGAAAATGTGAAACACCTAGTGAGGATCAAACTTACAACTCAGTCGAAAGCGAGATCAGCTTACTAACAATTACATAGCGTCAAAGTGCCCCAGTTTGGGCTTATATGCGGAGTCAATTTACAATTAATTTACATACTAATCTGATTATTTATTGATTTTTATAGTATTTAATACAAAATATTTTTTAGACATTAGTGGTCTGGAGTGTTTACCTATTTTCCATTGATATCGCACTCTTTCTTCAGCATTACAATTTTCCCTGTAATCGTCTAGCTTGAGGTGCTCTCGTACTTTTTAATGAGAAAAGGAATGTATTAACAAATACATAAAAATCAATACCCACAACCAACACATGCAATCAGATATACACATATTTGCACACATACATAAATCCATACTGATGCAGACTTATCCACCCACAGAAACATACGCACGTACTCTCTCTTGGTCTTTATCTCTCATTCACATGTGTCCATACAAAAGTGTCACCCACACATTTGTAAGAAGGACGTGGTCAAAATTAAAAGCTTTCTCTCCAGGTCAAATAAAAAGAAAGCAAGATTTTATTTGATATTTTATTTAATCGTTAACGTGTCAGCCATATTTCGTAGAAAGCTTCGCCTTTTACGAGTATCGAGTGAAGGTGCAAGTTTATATTTAAACCTAAATTGGATTTACTTAGGAGGAAATCAAATAAAACTGCCTGTTATTTCTGTACTCCAACTCGATTTGTTGCCGATAATGCCTCAATTTGGTCCAATCATTTTGAGCGACAGTTTCCGCAACATACTGATACGAAGCACTTCCGAAGGGTTATTTTCGCCGATGTGATTCACTTCAGCTAAATTTTCTAGCAACACTCCCACTCATAAGCTTACGTCTTAGTAACAGGCAACTTTATGATTTGGCCTGCTGATAAAGTCGAGGAGACACGATATTTTACTGGAAAATGTGCTTTTTAGGAAAAGCGAAACTTAAAGGTAGACAGATATGAAGGGACTGATATATATATATATATATATATATATATATATATATATATATATATATATATATATATATATATATATATATATATAGCATAATGAGAGGCCACGTATACTTTCTTGATATGTATATAATATCTGGATAAAATAAATGAAACAAAATTGGATGTTTTTTTTATGAAAGTATTTATTTCTGTGTTTTTGTATATATTTAATATTTCAGACCACCTCGGTCCTTCCTCAGAAATCAAATGAGATACTGTGTTTGTGACACACACAGTATCTCATTTGATTTCTGAGGAAGGACCGAGGTGGTCTGAAATATTAAATATATACAAAAACACAGAAATAAATACTTTCATAAAAAACACCCAATTTTGTTTCATTTATTTTATCCAGATATTATATATATATATATATATATATATATATATATATATATATATATATATATATATATATATATATATATATATATATATATATATAAGGCTCAAACACTAATATTCCATGGTTATAATTTATTACATTGCAATCATAATCACGATCCAATTCATCCGACCTATAAATTCAAAAAGAAATCGGAAAATTTGAATTTGTATGTCTGATGAATTGGATCTTGATTATGATTCCAATGTAATGAATTATAACCATGGGATATTAGTGTTTGAGCCTTTTATATTATATTACTGCTCTGTCTTGGACATTGAGTTCTACCTGGATTCTATCCTTTTGGGAATTTATATATATATAAATATATATGCCGTTTCCAAACTTCTGGCGGAGTGAATTGCGTCATGGTGCTCTTTTTCTCACAGGCGGTGTTCTACTCACCCTACTTTACTGTGCAGCCGAGAAAATAAAAAAAAAACAAAGCACATACACGAAATTAAAATATAAAAGGCGACAATTTACCCATTGTACCCTGTGTATATATATATATATATATATATATATATATATATATATATATATATTTATATTGATTTTTAAAAAAAACTAATTTAATACACTTCTATATGATCACTGTTAGTTGCACGAAACATATGAAGACGGTACTCGATTTCTTGCCATGTTCACTGTAGCATAACCTCATAAATGGTGGAAATGACATAAGCGATCATTTGTTTAGATTAGTGATATCCCTTATCTTTCTTCGATACTGTTATGGTCCAAGGTTAGGACAAAGGAAGAACAAGACGAACACAAGAGTAGAAATAACAAAGATATATTACATGAAATAATAATACAAGATGTGGAAGGTGTTAGTATGACTGTCAGTCTGGTTTGGAGTGAACTACTATTGGCTCGACTCGATTCCGTCTCGATATTTAACAACCCTTCCACGTGGGTCGAATGTGGCACAAGGCCGGTTTAATGTGGGCTCCCTGAGCCCGTAGGCTCGGCCAAAAATATGCCCATTTAGAACCCGTATAAACGTGTTCAGGGACTGTCTACCTCCCCGGACGAAACTTTGCCCTGCGGCAAAGCCTCGTCCGGGTTCCTCTCTCCCAAAGCAGAGAGTTCGACAGAAGTCGGAAACAGACAGAGACTGCTCATGACTCGATTCCGTCTCGATATTTAACAACTCTCCCACGTGGGTCGAATGTGGCACAAGGCCGGTTTAATGTGGGCTCACCGAGCCCGTAGACTCGGCCAAAAATATGCCCATTTAGAACCCGTATAAACGGGTACAGGGACTGTCTACCTCCCCGGACGACACTTTGCCCTGCGGCAAAGCCTCGTCCGAGTTCCTCTCTGCCAAAGCAGAGAGTTCGACAAGAGTCGCGCACAGTCAGAGACTGCGATTCGACTCGATTCCGTCTCGATATTTAACAACCATCCCACGTGGGTCGAATGTGGCACAAGGCCGGTTTAATGTGGGCTCCCCGAGCCCGTAGGCTCGGCCAAAAATATGCCCATTTAGAACCCGTATAAACGGGTTCAGGGACTGTCTACCTCCCCGGACGACACTTTGCCCTGCGGCAAAGCCTCCTCCGGGTTCCCCTCTGCCAAAGCAGAGAGTTCGACAAGAGTCGCGCACAATCAGAGACTGCGACTCGACTCGATTCCATCTCGTCCCTCTCTCTTGAGAGGCGCAGTATTCATAGTGTCAGGAAGAGTTCACTCTGTCGTTATAGGTAAGGTACTATAACAGATACACGATATCTTTAATATAACACCATAGAAAGAAGGCGAGGCTAGGGGTATCTGGTAAAAGAGGTGGTCATATATATATATATATATATATAAAATTTAAAAAAAATTAAAATTAAAAAAGAAAAAAAAATTATTTAGGACCGGGACTCCAGAAAGACTCGAAATTTTACCAAGAAAATTTAGCAAGTAACTTCGAATTCGGTATAGAATTGTAATTTTAAAGTTAAGTAATCTTTTCCTATATATATATATATATATATATATATATATGTGTATATATTTATATATATATATATATATATATGTGTATATATTTATATATATATATATATATATATATATATATATATATATATGATAAGGTAAAGTACAAATGGGCAACGTTAACAATCTAACATGTTTAACTTTTATTAAATCTTCATCAGGTAATAATAATAATAAAATAATAAAAGTCAAACATGTGAGATTGATGAACATTTCCTATCTAGTCTTTACCTTATAATTTTCATTTGTAATTATCATTTTAATAAATTATCCCTGTAATGCGCGGTATTTGCGTGCATGTATATGTGTGTGTTTATGTGTGTGTGTGTGTGCAAATATGTAGAAAAGTAGGAAAAAACCGTTTGTTTAATAATCCGAAGTTCTTTAGTATTTTTGTTTTATTTTAAAAAATACATAAGTAGAGCCCATATAATAATTAATTATATTATATTTTATATATTTATATATATATATATATATATATATATATATATATATATATATTTTAAGACATTTTTATGTTTATACATTCTTTTTACAGATATAGATTAAGGCATGTTAGGCTATATGGCGGTTCCGTATAGGATACAGGTTCGATTCCTGTCGAAGGACGAAAATTTTCTATGAAAATTTCTCGGACATTCACGCCGGTAAATGTTGTTTAATACTGTTTATTATAAAACAGAGCATTTACTTAAATATTTGTATCTATAAAAAGAATGTATAAACATAAAATGTCTTAATATATATATATATATATATATATATATATATATATATATATATATATATATATATTGAAGAGGTTCTAGCTGTTCCAACGAGAAAAATGTATCTTTTCAGATGAAAATAAGCCTCAAAGATTTTTTGTTGAAATTTCAACCAAAAACTTTTGCGGTTTATCTCATATATATATATATATATATATATATATATATATATATGTATGTATTATTTAATTTAAAGAAAAGCAAACCACTTTAAGGTTCCATTGTTATATTTTATTTAACCAGAGAGTTTCTTTTCCCTGGATCATCAGACCTCACTTCCAAGGATGAAAAATGAATTTAAACTTCCACTTTTGAAGGTCAGTATTAAACTTATATACAGTGATATAGAGAGTGGTGAGAGATAGTGTGACAGACATGGTCGAAATTGGATAGGGAAGGGAGAGAATGGAATGCTTTTAAATTTATTTTTGTTTTTATTACAATACTTCATAGTGAGGAGGTGGATAAGGATAAGACATTGACCTATTTAATAGGTCAACTCACCGGAAACGATATAAAGAGAAAAAGAGAAAAAAAGAAAAAGAGGGGAGAAATAAAGATGTAAGAAATAAGAGACGGACTTAGGGAAATAGAGGGGGATATAAATCTGGAAAGAAAAGTAACGTATGTGGGCATGTATCGGCCAATCTGGAAAAACCCAGATTTATATATTTAAAAAAAATTTAACATTAGATATTAATTTAAGTGTTTAAACTTTCCACATATATATACTCATAAGCCCCCTCCATATATATATATATATATATATATATATATATATATATATATATATATATATATATATATATATATATAATTGTTTATTTAAAAATTATACCATAATGTATGTATGTGTATATATATATATATATATATATATATATATATATATATATATATATATATATATATATATATATATAACTCCTAGTGTCTCTCGTTTTTGCGCGTGTTCTCTCACAACAGCGTAAACAAACCCAGAACGATAAAAAAAAAACAATTTTCCCTATTTGTCATACAACTTTTCTTTCAAAGCTGTTGTTCATATATAAAAAATATATGCCATAACTGACGATTGCGTTTAGCATGTAACACACTGTCACCAATGTACACTTTTATAATTACATACGCTCTGTCCCTGATATTGAGCACCTTGACCCATAAATGTAACATACCTTAAAAGTATGTTTTATCACACACACAGGCGAACACACACGCACGCACACACAACACACACACACACACACACGCACACACACACACACACACACACACACACACACATATATATATATTTAAATGTTTCGCATAACGCGCAACCAGACAGATACCTGTATTTTGTTTATAATACAATTTCCATTGCAAAATACTCCATCTACAAAAACATCTATCGATAAATAATCCTCATTTCTCTGTTTGTTGCTCGTACCGTTGATAAAGGACACAGAAGTGTCCGAAAATTCCAAACATATAAACTTTCTCTACGTGCATTTTTTCTGTCATATGGTTAATATTTAATAATGTTTATCGTACTGATTATATTGGCACCCTTTCGTTTGTCCTTGCTTTATTAAAAACCTATGTTATATATATATATATATATATATATATATATATATATATATATATATATATATATATATACATTGCCGTTTGGCTACTCTATTAACCTCTCATCTCTCTGCATCAAAATTTGTAGTCAGAACGACGTCTTTATCACGTCTGCATCCAATATTAAACCCTTATCTGTTCCCTTTCATATACTCCAATCTCATTGTGTTGCCCATAAAGCAGATATCATTGACTTTAGCGAGCAACGCCATTTTCGAAGGGAGATAATATAAACTAGCAATAAGGCCGCTCCCGGCTGCCTATATCGGAAATGATTTTCATGCTACTGCATGAGGTCCCGGCTTTATTTTGCCTTCAGCCATTTGTTGAAAATGGAAGGTGGCGTTCAAAATGTATCACGTCTCATGTCAAGCTTATAAGCTCACTCATTCGTGATTAAAATACAATGACGCATGTTCTTTTGGTGAGCAAAGTTTGTAATTCTGGGAAGTTAACATTGTCAGCTTGTTAATGTAATTGTATGTGGATAAAAACCGTGAATTGTGCTTGTTTCATCAGGGAAAAAAAACTCCAGAGAAATAATGAGAAAACTCTTTCAGACAGTCAGTGATGAGAATTTGCTTTCATGTGTCCGCATATTATTTTTCAAGAATTACTTCTTTAATTTCACAGATAATCATCGGATATGCATATATTTGTGTTCTACAAGAGCCTCGGTTGAATATTTTGCGAGGTTAGTCATTGTGTAAATCCTATAAACGTGTGCTTTTGAAAGGTTAATTTTCAAAGCATTTTATTGAACCATTGTACAAAATTGCTGCGTTGCAGCTTGGACCAGGTTCGTGCAGTTTCTTGTAGTTAAATGTTTCTGGCTTAAAAATTACCCTTCGGTCAGATCGTTACCAACGAGTGAAGGTCAAAACACTTTCTATCAGTAAAGAAGATTTTATTCTTAGGTAGTACCTTACGGCTATAAGGGGACGAAGTAAAGATGGGGCGTAAATGAGGGGTGCACAGTTCAGTGGCCGTCACCACTGGCTGTCTTGCGAGGCCCACTTCGTTCCTTCTTTTTGCCTTTGTGCGGTGTGGTCATTTTTATAGACAACAATTTTCTTTGTCCTGTCATCTTCGTCTAAAAAAGTAATTAATCTTCCTTCCGTCCCTTTTTCTCAGCCTGGGATTCTTGCTCTTGTACGTTAAAGTTGATTCCAATTACTGATCGCCATCGGTCGAATGTAAATGTTCCGCATCCAGTTGTTTTAAAATTAACATGGCATCAGTTTGACTCATATTGCTATGAAATGAATGACCAGAAATCATCTATCTAAAGGAAGATTAAAACCCGAATGTGCTTGTGGTGCAATGAACAACGGCTCGTAATGAGAAATCAGAGAAGCACTTCCGTAAAGGATCTCTAAGACCTCACACGCTCGATATCATGGACTGAGCGTGTGAGCAACGATGAGTTCTTGGAGAGGTTGCAAACAAAGAGGAGGCTTATACTTAATATCACGAAGAGGCAGCTGAAATTTCTGGGACGCATAATGAGGAAGGAGGGCCTGGAGAATCTGATACTCACGGGTCCAATAGAGGGAAAGAGAAACAAGGAAAACAACGCCTGACATACCTGGCGAACGTAAGCAAGTGGATGACAGAACATGGTCCAGGGGAGGAGGCAGAGGGAAGGAACACATCTATAATCTCGATCGAAGGGCCGTGTTCGTTAAATTCGCGTAACATTTACGCGCAAGTAAACTTGGGAAAGGTTACGGTCAAATCACGCCGCAGACGCCGGTTCTCGTTTGATCACCGAAGCCGTCTTGAGCAATGTCAGGACTCCGGTTGTGGTCGGGCGATTATGAATACTGAGTACTGTAAGATACCTATTACAAGCCAAAATGTGTATCGTCTTTAGCTAAACCAGTAAGGGCTGATGGGAGTAAAAACTAAAACAAATCAATCGAATAATCAACACTTGGGAAAGATATGTGTTCATCTCTTCTCCCATCGGCTATGGGTTAAATATCATAGCTCCTGAGCTCTGTGCTTGACAACCAATCTGAGAGTAGAACGACTGTGAATTCGAAACCGCAACCATAGATTCATAAGAGACTCGAGGCGACAGAGATGTGGTTCTACAGAAGGATGCTAAGGATATCATGGACCGAGATGGTGAGAAATGACGAGGTCTTAGAGAGGTTGCAAACAAAGAGGAGGCTTATACTTAAGATCACGAAGAGGCAGCTGAAATTTCTGGGACGCATAATGAGGAAGGAGAGCCTGGAGAATCTGATACTCACGGGAAAAATTGAGAGACAAAGGAAAACAACGCGTGACATAAATGGCGCACTTCAGCAAGTGGATGACAGAACGTGGTCTGGGGGAGGAAACAGATGGAAGGAACTTATTGAGACTTACAAAGGATAGAGGGGGGGTGGAGTGCCCTGATCGCCTTCGTCCTGAAAGGACATGACACATAAAAAGAAAAAAAAAGGCCAGTCGGGTGCGTTACATTCACTTATACGCAAATACCCTTGGAAAAGGATACGAATCAATCTCTCCGAGTCATGGGTTAAATTGTAAGAATTGTATAAAAGAAAATCATTTCTTTTCTCAAAAAATTATAATTGCCATATTCACTCACTAAAGATATATTTATAATTCAAAAAATATTTTTCATCTAATCCACCATACTTAGAAGAATCCTATAGTTAAGTTTATAATAATTTATTTGGTTCTCAAATATGTAAATATTAGGTGCTTATATTTTAATTTATAATCTTTTAATTGTTCCGGAGTAAGTAATTGTTTATATTTATCTATTATTATTTTAACTTTATGCATTTACTTGCTTCCAGAATTGGTAATTATAGTTTGTATCTACTTGAATCTATGTTGCATTTACTTGGGTCGGGGATAGATAAATAATCGTAAGGATAATAAATTAGTCGTTTCATGAGAAGAAAGCATACGACATTGTTATACAGGAATAATGTATCGCTGCCGGCACTTGAGTTTGAACATCGATCGCCAGTGAGCAAACAAAGGCGATCCCATTATTGAATAAATAGACCGCGTGACCATAGAGGAAACGCATATATGAGAGGTAGATGTCGAATTGATCTCCAATTCTTGTCTATCCTCTATTACTATTCGGATCAATATTTCTACTCTATCCTCTATTACTATACGGACCGCTATTATCTATTATTCACTATACTATTCTCTATTCGGATTTTGATACAGATTACTGTTCGAGCGAGTATTATCGAGCAAGTACTATTAGTGCGAGATTATTCGAAGGTGTCTGAAACCAGTATTGTTCAACGGTGTATTATAGTTGTATCTGCGATTACAAAGTCTCTACGAGTATTACGAAAAGTGACAACGAGTATTCGTTGGCATTTAAAAAGTGGCAATAAGTGTGCGTTGACATCACAGAAGGCATTCAATGATCATCGCTTACGTTTATGCATTTACTTTCTTCAGGGGATAGTTAAACAAGGTCAATTATATTTGAATCCATAAGCATTTACTTGGTTTGGGGAGAGGTAATTACT
>OZ038496.1:50930560-50943060 GCA_964036315.1 Acanthosepion esculentum
CTCTCTCTCTCTCTCTCTCTATCTATCTATCTATCTAGCTATCTATCTATCTATCTATCAATGTTTTCTCTTTTCCTCTTAATCTGCTACTAATCAATCTGCATTCGTCTCCCTCACTATATCTCTCTCACTTTTGTTCTCTTCCCCGTTCTGTTAATAATCTCTCTGCATACCCCCTCTCTCTCTCTCTCTCTATCTATCTATCTATCTATCTATCTATCTATCTATCTATCTATCTATCTATCTATATATCACTGTTTTCTCTTTTCCTCTTAATCTGCTACTAATCAATCTGCATTCGTCTCCCTCACTATATCTCTCTCACTTTTGTTCTCTTCCCCGTTCTGTTAATAATCTCTCTGCATACCCTCTCTCTCTCTCTCTCTCTCTCTATCTATCTATCTATCTATCTATCTATCACTCTTTTCTCTTTTCCTCTTAATCTGCTACTAATCAATCTGCATTCGTCTCCCTCACTATATCTCTCTCACTTTTGTTCTCTTCTTCGTTCTGTTAATAATCTCTCTGCATACCCCCTCTCTCTCTCTCTCTCTCTATCTATCTATCTATCTATCTATCTATCTATCTATCTATCACTGTTTTCTCTTTTCCTCTTAATCTGCTACTAATCAATCTGCATTCGTCTCCCTCACTATATCTCTCTCACTTTTGTTCTCTTCCCCGTTCTGTTAATAATCTCTCTGCATACCCCCCCTCTCTCTCTCTCTCTCTCTCTCTCTATCTATCTATCTATCTATCTATCTATCTATCTATCTATCTATCACTCTTTTCTCTTTTCCTCTTAATCTGCTACTAATCAATCTGCATTCGTCTCCCTCACTATATCTCTCTCACTTTTGTTCTCTTCCCCGTTCTGTTAATAATCTCGCAGCATACCCCCCTCTCTCTCTCTCTCTCTATCTATCTATCTATCTACCTATCTATCACTGTTTTCTCTTTTCCTCTTAATCTGCTACTAATCAATCTGTATTCGTCTCCCTCACTATATCTCTCTCACTTTTGTTCTCTTCCCCGTTCTGTTAATAATCTCTCTGCATACCCCCCTCTCTATCTATCTATCCATCTATCTATCTATCTATCTATCTATCTATCTATCTATCACTGTTTTCTCTTTTCCTCTTAATCTGCTACTAATCAATCTGCATTCGTCTCCCTCACTATCTCTCTCTCACTTTTGTTATCTTCCCCGTTCTGTTAATAATCTCTCTGCATACCCCCCCCTCTCTCTCTCTCTCTCTATCTATCTATCTATCTATCTATCTATCTATCACTCTTTTCTCTTTTCCTCTTAATCTGCTACTAATCAATCTGCATTCGTCTCCCTCACTATATCTCTCTCACTTTTGTTCTCTTCCCCGTTCTGTTAATAATCTCTCTGCATACACCCCCCTCTCTCTCTCTCTCTATCTATCTATCTATCTATGTATCTATCACTGTTTTCTCTTTTCCTCTTAATCTGCTACTAATCAATCTGCATTCGTCTCCCTCACTATATCTCTCTCACTTTTGTTCTCTTCCCCGTTCTGTTAATAATCTCTCTGCATCCCCCCCTCTCTCTCTCTCTATCTATCTATCTATCTATCTATCTATCACTCTTTTCTCTTTTCCTCTTAATCTGCTACTAATCAATCTGCATTCGTCTCCCTCACTATATCTCTCTCACTTTTGTTCTCTTCCCCGTTCTGTTAATAATCTCTCTGCATACCCCCTCTCTCTATCTATCTATCTATCTATCTATCTATCTATCTATCTATCTATCTATCTATCTATCTATCTATCACTCTTTTCTCTTTTCCTCTTAATCTGCTACTAATCAATCTGCATTCGTCTCCCTCACTATATCTCTCTCACTTTTGTTCTCTTCCCCGTTCTGTTAACAATCTCTCTGCATACCCCCTCTCTCTCTCTCTATCTATCTATCTATCTATCTATCTATCTATCACTGTTTTCTCTTTTCCTCTTAATCTGCTACTAATCAATCTGCATTCGTCTCCCTCACTATATCTCTCTCACTTTTGTTCTCTTCCCCGTTCTGTTAATAATCTCTCTGCATACCCCTCTCTCTCTCTATCTATCTATCTATCTATCTATCTATCTATCACTCTTTTCTCTTTTCCTCTTAATCTGCTACTAATCAATCTGCATTCGTCTCCCTCACTATATCTCTCTCACTTTTGTTCTCTTCCCCGTTCTGTTAATAATCTCTCTGCATACCCCTTCTCTCTATCTATCTATCCATCTATCTATCTATCTATCTATCTATCTATCTATCTATCTATCTATCTATCTATCTATCTATCTATCTATCACTGTTTTCTCTTTTCCTCTTAATCTGCTACTAATCAATCTGCATTCGTCTCCCTCACTATATCTCTCTCACTTTTGTTCTCTTCCCCGTTCTGTTAATAATCTCTCTGCATACCCCCCCTCTCTCTCTCTCTCTCTATCTATCTATCTATCTATCACTGTTTTCTCTTTTCCTCTTAATCTGCTACTAATCAATCTGCATTCGTCTCCCTCACTATATCTCTCTCACTTTTGTTCTCTTCCCCGTTCTGTTAATAATCTCTCTGCATACCCCCCTCTATCTATCTATCTATCTATCTATCTATCTATCTATCTATCTATCTATCTATCTATCTATCTATCTATCACTGTTTTCTCTTTTCCTCTTAATCTGCTACTAATCAATCTGCATTCGTCTCCCTCACTATATCTCTCTCACTTTTGTTCTCTTCCCCGTTCTGTTAATAATCTCTCTGCATACCCCCTCTCTCTCTATCTATCTATTGCTCGAACAGAGAGTCTCTATGTCCCCTCTCTCTCTCTCTCTCTCTGCTACTAATCCATCTCTAGCTGCCTCACTGGTTCTATCTCCCTATCTCGTTAGCCGGAGCGCTTTCTTGCCACAATCAACAACTGCAAGGCCACGTTGACGTAAACAAGACCGACATGGCGATGATATTTCGTTGCAGCGATTAATTCAAAATTAACGCTCATTAACCTTTTCATTTCTAAACGTCGGGCTTCCTTTTCTCTGTGCCTTTTCTCTGCTGCCTAACATTACCTTACACGTCTTTTGCAATCTGCGACAATGTGCCATATTATCGCTGACGTTGGCTTCTCGTGACTAAATTCATCAATTCTCCTTGGCCCCAGGAACCTGGAAAGATCCCGCAGGCGACCTAGCAGTCAAGGGTCTGACATTAAGTCGAGCTCTGATGTGATTCATTATCCTCATTCTCTCATAAAGCAGACCTTGTCGAGAAAATATTGTAGCAAGTTTACAAGAAGAGATCTGGGTCTCTGGCTTTGAATTTCTTAACGCGTTCGCGCCTACTCGAGATTATGAGGACTACACTACGTGACAGAACATTTCAAATTTCCTCAGTTGATTGATTGATTTGTTTTTTACGGCTTATCAACCGTTTGTAGGCTATTTAAAGCCGAAACGTATTTTTTAGATTGTAACAATAATTCTTTCCTTTTTGTGAGTGAATATTGTATCAACTGATTTTTTTAAAGATAATAATGATTTTCAGATATAAATCTTACTATTTGGCCCATAGCTGGGGGAGAAGAGGTGGATACATATAATTTTCCCACTTTAATTTCTTATTCTGAGCCGTTGTCTATCACACCACCCGCACATACAAGTTTACAGCACCTGGTATTCACAAGTTATCTAGATATTGACTAGGCTTGACGTCGCTTAATTTCGAACAAGAGCCAGAATTTTAAGGTGATATGGCCGTAAGTTAAAATTTCAACAAAAATATAGTGAATCTGTCTTAATTTTATCTTCAGTTGGTTTATCGGACAACATTTCCAGAGGTTCTTGACTTAAAACAGAATCTTTATACTCATGCAAATAAAAAAATATGGTTATTTTTTGGGAACTGACACAATGTTGCCAAAAATAAATTGTTATCATTATCTACACTGTTTATATTCAAACTGTTGTCCTCATCTTATTACAATGTTTTGACCGTTGTGCCCTCCGGCCTTCCTCAGAGAATTCTAAACGAAACTCTTTATTTAATTTAAGGGGAGTATACTGTTCTCGTCCCACTAGCCCATGATGCAGCATTAATGAGCAGGAAGGCTAGGTTTAAAGCTCCAAGTACACTACAGAAATTTTTCCTAGAGTGTTAAAGCGTTGGTTCGTGAAAAAGCGAGCAATCTTTTGGTAGTACTAAAAATAAGAAGTAGATGACATCCCCAGGCATTATTTGCATTGTTCGGACTGTTGTCCTCATCTTTATTGCCATATTCACGACTTTTCGGACGTTATACGTTTCGGACTTCTTCGAACTAAAACCCTTATTTCGTCCACCGGGGCAGGTTGCTCTACTTTTATGAGCAATGCCTATTCCGGAAGTCTCAGTTATCTTCATTTAGCCCAACTCTTTTGTCCACCAATGCGGTAGCCAGGTATTGAACTCACAACTGTTTGGGTCAAGTCACTGAATCCAATTAACGCTTTTATCCTAGATGATACATGCCCCAGTGAATACATCATATCAGAAATATAGACAGATATCCCAAGATATTTTTAGTGCTAGATTATTAAAATATTGGTTTTATGAACTGGATCAAGCCGGGAATTTTTCAGCATCCCTCGTATATACTAAATCTGAGATAATACGTTTTCTTTCACTTTTGAAATTGACGACTAATTTGATCTTTTATGTCAGATCATTCTACGAGTGTTTCTAGAAGCATGTAATCTGGTACTACCAGTAAAGCGTTCAAGTTAAAGCCCGACTAAACCGGTTTCCCTACCAGGATATTCTTATGAGGAAGGTGGCTAGACAGTATTAAAAATTGTCAATGGGTCGATGAACCTTCTTATAGAATCAACACCCATCTGGGGTAGACTGCAATCTATAACTATGTATGTAGCCGGTGCAGTGACGACATCATTGCGTGGACGGTTTCCTAGACTGAAGTAAATCGCCGGGACGAAGGTTTCTCTGATTAAATCACTGGCCATGACCAAAGCGACATCAACTCTAGTTTGACCCGAAGAGGGATAAACTCCACCAAATCTGGTCGCCAAAGACACGCTGCACATAAACATTCCCATCATATGTAGATGGGACTGGACAGGTGCTCAATTGAGCAAAGTCTCTACCACCACACCCAGATGCAAGACTTTGCCACATCCGACATATTCTCCTGGTCTCTCACCAATGACTACCACTTTTTGAAATATCTTGTCCATTTCTTAACCTAGAAGACTTCCATTGACTAGAAAATGCAGAAAGTGCATTCAAAGATTTCTTGGCATCCAAACCATTAGAGTTTTATCCTAAAGGCATAAATAAGATTGCAACCCGATGATAGAAATGGGGAGATATTCAACGTTCCTATTTTGAACGATTATAAATCACTGTTTAAATATTCAGGAAGAAAAATTGGGTCTAAAATCGGGCATTAGTGTCTGAACAACCTACTACACAGGGTTATTAAAAAGGAAAAGAGAAAATTTCGAAAATTTAATAAAAACAAATATTAAGAGACAAAAATATTACTAGATAAGAAAAGGTTTAAAGATATTAAAATAAAAAGATTCTTCAGGCTTGTTTAAATGCGTCTTTTTGATCTTTTCAGATTCCGTATAAATTCAAATTCTTATAATTTGTGTCAACTCTTAAATTGCCTTACCACAAGAAAAGACGTTTTGTGTACTGCAATTTGCGAAGTGTAATCTTAAAATAATAAACTTTGAACCTTTTCCTATGCAGTAATGTGTTGCATATGTTTGCTTTTATCAAATTTTCAAAATCTGATTTTTCTTTTTCCATAAGCCCGTATGATAAAACGTGGATATTTTTGCACCCAGTTTAATATTCGAAAACCGAATCTTAAAATCCGTAAAAGATCCTCTTGTCTGGTTTCTCGTGACGCAATTGTCAGCCATTACAGATTCTTTAAACTTGGAAAAAAAACATTATTTTTCATCTGTTCTTACTTTATCGGTGCATCTAGCAGGTATTTAGAAAGTGTTCTGTATATAAACGCATGACCGGAATTCCCTAACTTCCAGCCAAGTAGCACTTGATCCAGGAATGATTTATTTATCCGTACGTTTTATTTCAGTTCTTTATTTCTGAACAGAGATTGTTAGTTTCGAAACTCTCAGGTCTCGAATTTAATGGTGACATAGTTGCAAATCATAAAACTGCCGGTCAGTCCAGACCCAATAAAATCATTAATAGTTCACTTAACTAAGGATTGTTCTCACTAATCGATTGGGGTCCATTGGGCTACAAATGAAAATATTAATCAAATGAGAAGTTCTGGATTTTCTTCATTTTTGTGCCGTCCTGTTGTCATACTAAAATAAATGGGAAGCACATTAAACTAGAAGTGAATTTAATGATATAATGAAGATGTCTATCCAAACTGATGAGCTGTGATACAGAGAATCAGTCTGTCTGTCGTTGGCAATATATATATATATATATATATATATATATATATATATATATATATATATATATATATATATATATATATATATATACGGGATCTTGAGTTCTGTTTGAAATATTTATTTTTTATACAAAACAATAATTCGTAAAATATTCTATACATTTTTCCGGTGCGTCTAGCACCATACAAACGTTTTACACGTACTGACTGTTTTTGATGTTCTCAACATGACCGGATACAGCTAAAAAGGAAATCTAATCGACCATACTGAAAACATCCATTTCTCGAAAATGACTGAGAAAATGAATGGAAAATACTCGAACAAAAACAGAACACACATGACTTACGTATTAACCAGAGGAGCTGGTCTCAAATTTTAGGCATGATGTGACCAACTGCCTCGTGGAATATATTTCACTGAAAATATGAGGAGGTGTTTAATTAGTTAAGATTCAATGTTCGCAATTGAACGAGTCTGTTATTCTTCTAAGTGGAATTCGTCTTTGACAGTTCATTATAATAGGGACATCAACTTGAAGATTTTCCATGTACCTGTAAGGATTTCATAATAACCTTAGGACCAATTAATGCCAATTTTAGCTTCCTTTTCTCTATCAGCGTTTCAGGTATGGGGAACTCTTTCTGACTAATGGGCCTCTTGAGATATGGCTCATCATAAAGTGTGCTGTACTAATAAAAGATTCAAAGTAATTTTCGTTGAAATTAAAGCGAACATTTTCACTCCAGAAGATCGTACGCACACGCATCTGCCTTAGAAATGTCTTTCGTATAATAGTATATTAAAAAGATTTCGTATATTACCACTAGTAACACAATGATGAACATATGTTGATGTAGGCGATTTGTTTCTAATTTACTTATTTGAAAATAGAAAGAAACGTTTTAAAGGGAAAATATTTTTCTTCTCAAAAAAAAAAAAAATCGATATAAAAATTTCTTTTTTTTTTTTTTTTACACGTATGGTTTTCCTTAATGAAAATCGCCAATGGTTTAAAATTTTAAGAACCTTACCTTTAACCAAAAATTACAAAATACAAGAAGCATTATACTTAATAAGTGTTATGCAAATGATTTAGTCGAACTGTTACCCATATCACAGCGGGAATTTATAACTAAGGGAGGTTACTCAGACTTTTAATAATTATTTATCTTTGACATCAGCATCTCTCGATATCGTGGCGTGAGAGAGAATGTGAGTGAATAAGTGAGATTGAGACAAAAAAAAATGTAAACGTTATTTTTCGTCATTAAATTAGGCGTGACATTCAGAAAGCCAAACGGACCCTCTGGAGGCAGTTTGCCCATGACTGGTTTAGGTCATCAAGTACGGTGTCAATTTGATAAAGTATTATTCTTAATTATAAGCCTGGACACACAGAAATATTCAGACACACGTATACAGATATAAATGGGAGTATATGCTATATAAAAATCCATATATCGAAATAACATTAGGCGAATGAATGTCAAAAAGAAAAAAAAATGTGTGATGTGTTTCGCCCTATAAAAGCACTGCATCGGACTAAAGTACGTTTCTTTTATTGATGGATTTATATATATGTGCTGGGGGTAGGGACTGTAAAAACGCGAGCATCGCTTATAAAGAGATCTTTTATAAAACAATAAACTCAGTGCATTAGTCACTCATCGTAATGAGTTTAGCCCTAATTACGATTTAAAACAATGCTGCTTTAAAAGAGAAACAATTCACTAAAGAGAAAATGTATAGACAGTTTTTGATTACTAGATCATCCTCGGTAAATTTGCGTCCAGATTCTTATGCCATTTTACCTTGTTTTGGCAGATCTGTTATCAAAATGTGGGATACTTAAAAAGAAAAACAAAATCGTTGGAAAACTAAATCGGCTAGACTGTGTCCAGACACTTTTTAAAAATATGAAATTTCAGCCTTCCTACATCTTCAGCATTTCCCCTTGGAACTTAATTATAGCCTATGCGTTTATATTTCTACCTCTCCCTGCTAAAAACGTATAATTCCGTCAAGAAAACATTACTTTAGTCTAATGAAGTCCTTCTAGAGGTGGAAACATGTTACACAGAATGTTTACACTTTGTCATACATAATCTTGCACATATGCAATAGTGAAGGGGACTCATGTGGTTAATGTGGATTCATTTTCAGAAGTAAATTTTTCAAAGAAAAATTCTTGCATTAGTCTTACTGACGTCATGTTATGAACGAACATGCATCTGGAAAAGCGGATGGCTAATTAATACTGACAGATGAGAGATAAACAGATCTTTTCACGACAGACAGCTGAATAGAGAGAAACCCTGAGGGATAAAGAGAAAGACAAAGAGAATACACGTGTGTTCTGGCTGGGGAGTGAGTTAGTAAATATGTGTGTGAGATAGATAGATAGATAGATAGGAAAGAGAGAGTGAGATCAAATAAAAGCAAGCTTGATTCCAGGCACAGGATGGGTTAAGGGTGACATCTCTATAAACTATTACGTCATTTCCTGTGCGTATTGTCAAGGGACCCGCACCTGCGCACATACAAAAACGACTGCCCAACCTTTGTCTCCCAAGAATGTTTTCTGACCTGCTACCGATTTCTGTTTGGATTTACATGTTGCACAGAGAATAAAACTACGGATCTTTTTTTTATCCCCGTCTTTACATTTTTATTCTAGTTTGTAAAAATCAAGTCTCCTAAGGAGAGAATGTAATTTTACAGTTACATCTCCTGAAGAGTTGTTATAATTTCTCCGATTAATTGATTCGTTTTGTAGGTTATTTAAAGCAAGAAAATATTTTTAGATTCTAAGATTTACTTTTTGAGATAATAACGATTTAGTGATGCAGTGTAACCTGGATATAAGAAAGTTGTCGGGACCGGAGAATAAGTCTCTTATATCCGGGTTTCTCTTATATCCGGGTTTAGTCTATTATATATACATTAACACAGGCTCTAATTTGGGACCAGAGAAAATATCTCTGATATCCGGGTTTCTCTTATATCCGGGTCTCTTATATCCGGGTTACACTGTATCTAGTAATATCAGTCGGTTGTGGTCTTGTTAAATTGAAAACAACTGGACCTGTCGTAAAAATGGATTCGGAACATTTATTTTCGACCGATGATTATCAGTATCGTCCCTGACAAAGAGAAGTTACTGAATGAAGATAAATTGCTCTTTTAGACGAAGAGGACAGGACAAAGAACTATGCTAGCCCTAAAACTGACTGAAAAGACACACAGAGAGATGAAGCGGGCCTCGGAGAACGACGGACAGAGAAGACACCTGTTAGACTGTTCCCACCCTTGATCTACTTCTCATCTCGACTTCGCTCGCTTATAGCAATAGGTTAAAACTCAGGAATAAAATCTGTTTTTTTTTTTAAATAATAATGGGTATAAAGTAATTAATTATAACAAACCAAAAGTCATTGAAACAAAGCAAGTTCAGTCGACCAATGATGACAATTCCAGAACAACGTAACTATAAACAATTTTTTCTATCCTCTGCCAGCCGCTATGATGGAGAAAGCATTACCTCGAACCGTCGCCAGTGAGACACGCTGCAAGAGCCACTCCGTTTCGCGAGGCTCGTTCCTTAATCGAGACGCAATCGCGCCAATCCTCCGAAGGAACACCATCGAACGAGGGCCAATAACCCCTGAAGTCTCCACTTCCACAGGAGTAAAAAAAAATCTATCAGCAAGAGAAGAATATTTAGCTATTTTTTTTATCTCTGCGTCTCGGGCGACGAACCCCGGCTCAACCGCGGACCTGATCAAATTACCGGCCGAAAATGTATCTGCACAGGTCGCATCCCAAATCAACGACTTACCCATTTTAAAAGGGAAGATGGTAATGCCATCCGGCCGCTTTCCATCACCACGGTCGAGTGTTTTGTTATTATTAATGACTTTATACCCATTATTATTTTTTTAAAAATCGGCTTAAAATCTGGTTTACTGCTAGAAACTGTTTTTGTTTTTCACTCGCAGGTTTGATGGCTTGTTTGATTTTACGGCATATCAACCTCAATGGGTCATTTAATGCCGACAACTTTTTTTATTGTTGGTAATATTTTGGTTTTGTCAATAATCTATTCCTGTTAATATTTTTTTCCTCAAAATTGTATAGCTGGTAATATAATTTAAAAAAATATATTGCTGGTAATATTTCTTTTTCAAAAACGTGTTGCTGGTAAGAGTTTTTTTTTCTTCAAAAATGTATTACTGGTAATAATTCTTTACAAAGTATTTCTGGTATTAAAACCTATTTTTACACTTTCATAATGCTTTTTACCTCAGTTTCGGGGTTAACTATTTGCCCATAGCTGGGACCCTAACAGGTGCTACCACACCGGGTCAGGGTGGACCTGGGAACACCAGCAATTAAGAGGAGGTTCCATACTCCTCAAAGCCTCCTGATCAGAGGCCTTGCTGTTGGACGTAGTTTATCGTCTTACCCTGGACGCGGATGTAGTTTATCGTCATACCGAGGACGGCACTCGCAGGTAATGATCTGGCCGAAGGTTAATTTTTAGGCCTCAAGCGTTTGACAGGAAGAAGCTGTACCCTGTCAACGAACCTGGTGTCTAGTATGATCCGTAATGCTACAGATACAATTCTTGCTAATTAACTCGTATCAGAGGGGAGAAGAAGGGGATTCACACATTTCCAAGGCTATCTGCGCGTAAGTGAAAATAACGAATCCAACTGGAGCTGGAACTCGGCTCGCTGATTAACAATTCCGGGCCATTATCCGTTAAACATGCAAACCTACAGCATTTGGTATTCACAATCACCGATCTAGGTACTGACCAGGCTCGACGTTGTCATCGTACGGGAACTGGTGTTAAAACGTGACGTGGCCATAAGCCTAATTTCTGCGGAACTCAATACAGAGACAAGAATAATTGAACGATTTTATTTATAATTCTTAACGCTTTATCATTTGATACTGAGGACTTTAATTAAAAAGACATCTTGCATTGAAATCGATATCACCCAGTAATACCCTGGTCAAGTAATTTTTGTGGTGTTTGGGTGGAAAATATAATCATTGATATTGTTTTATATTATTGGTATACAGCGTAAATCAGAAGTAATAGGTTTCTATTTTTACAGTTCTCCCTCTACGCTGATTGGTTGTCATTTGTGCTACGGCAACGGAAAGTAGAGATCAATGAAAAGCAGGTTTATCTCACCGTTTATTCGCGATCAAATTATTAAGGAACCTGCAAAAAGACAAATATAAAAAATAATATTCTGCAAAACAAATATTCACAACATGATTTCCCAGAATGTGGACGCTAGTATAATCTATCTATCTATCTATCTATCTATCTATCTATCTATCTATCTATCTATCTATCTATCTATCTATCTATCTAAGCTTATTCATTATCTATCTATCTATCTATCTATCTATCTATCTATCTATCTATCTAAGCTTATTCATTATCTATCTATCTATCTATCTATCTATCTATCTATCTATCTATCTAAGCTTATTCATTATCTATCTATCTATCTATCTATCTATCTAAGCTTATTCATTATCTATCTATCTATCTATCTAAGCTTATTCATTATCTATCTATCTATCTATCTATCTATCTATCTATCTATCTATCTATCTATCTATCTAAGCTTATTCATTATCTATCTATCTATCTATCTATCTATCTATCTATCTATCTATCTATCTATCTATCTATCTATCTGAGGCCCGTCAGAACTATAGACGAAAGAGCGATAAGCGGATTGTGTTCCCATCTAAAATGATATATTTTGGGAGTATATGACTGTAATCTTCAATACGACAATTCACTTGCTCACAGTATTGATGGGGTTTCCTTCCTAACATTTTATTTGAAGTCGTGTGGAATCTGAACATCTTAATTTAGATCGTGCTTTCAAAATAATTTTGCGATAAATAGAACGCTTCTTATGCTCCAAAATACACCTTTCCGATATTAAATATAATGATTTCCGTTTGTTTGGTCTCCGAAAGTATGGGCACAAGTCATAGAATT
>OZ038496.1:50948060-51035560 GCA_964036315.1 Acanthosepion esculentum
ATCACTGATATTGAGCACTTTCCACTAAGCACTGTGCATATAAAATAATAATAATATATATATATATATATATATATATATGTGTGTGTGTGTGTGTGTGCGTGCGTTCGTGTGTGTGTGTGTGTGTGTGTGTGTGTGTGTGTGTGTGTGTGTGTCTGTGTGTTTTACTAAAAAATGGAAGAACAGTAAGATTCGTAATCCGGTGTTCTTATTGATATTTTTATTTTTACAAAACAGTGCTCAGTGTAAATTTACAGAGCATAAATATTATAAATTAACTGATTTAAAAATATGGTTTCATCGCTACACTGGAATTACCATGTTTCAAAAACAGAAACAAAATCTTCAAATTCAATTATATTAAATTAAAAGCATTAGTTCTGTTTTAAAAGCACATGAATTCATAATTTTTATTTACAAGTATACAGAGAAATCCAATCATTTAGACAGGGGCAGTAGCGTGATCTTTTTTATTAACAATTATTGTATTAGTTATGAGTTACGTTCGAAAATGTAGTTAAGTCTAGGTAGGGTAGGTGTGCCTTTTTTCAACGAATTGTGACATCTGTTGAACGCATATCGTCTGTTTTTTTTTTATCAACGGCAAAAAGTTATTCGGCATTTTATTCACTAAACTACTACAGATTCTTTCTAAAAGTAGTTTTTGGATTAGAATCTGTTATATTGATCTACAATTTTAAAATATTTTTTTTACTTTCAATTACTAATAGAATATAGTTCTTTTAAAACAAATAAATGTAATAGAATTACTTAAATTATTTAAGAATTATTATTACGTAT
Source organism: Acanthosepion esculentum (assembly GCA_964036315.1). Taxonomy (NCBI): domain Eukaryota; kingdom Metazoa; phylum Mollusca; class Cephalopoda; order Sepiida; family Sepiidae; genus Acanthosepion; species Acanthosepion esculentum. Next base: position 50,948,862 of record OZ038496.1, read on the forward strand.
TCCTAGGTTTTTTCTTTTAAATATTATTTAAGGAAAATTTTTAACCATGTCGGCAAAGAATAGCTATTTCATGTCTCTGATTCAGTAAATTTTTATTTTTATAAACCTAGTAATATATAGTTTCTCATGTATGCACAAAGGACATAGGCCATTTAGTGACCTACATATTTTAGCTTTTCTTATTAATTTCCATTTTACTGTAGGTGTTTTATTCGTTTCTTTTTAGTGCCACAAATATTTCGATACGGACGTCTGATTTCTGTATTTGTTTATCCTAAATGAACTTTGATGTTAATTGAATCCTTTCTTGAACTCATGGCTTGTGCAACCCATATAGAATTGTATGTTGTCGGGATTCTCAATAGATGAGATATTGCATTGGTGTACTAATGGTTTCGTGCGACATCTATTTTGCAGAGGACAGTTATGAGGATTTCTGCAGTTACATAATTTTTGTTTATATTCATCCCTTTATATTTTTATGCTGTTCAAATTTCTTTGGTTTTGGTCCAAGTGTTTATTCAAGATATTAGCATTATGTTTCTTAAGAATTTTCTCTTTTTAAGTTTTCAATACAGCTGTAACTTAATTTTAGTGTATTTTTATTAAAAATAGTACTGGGTTTACTATCTTTAAGAAAATGTTTAACGATTAATGCAAGGAATTTCTGTCCTAATTTATTATTTAACATTTTGTTGTATGGGGGTGTATACCAAATTATATTTCTGCTTCTGTTTTTTTCTATTCTTTCCATTTTCCTTTAAGTTCTGGGCTTTAGTAGCCACTATCTTTTAGAGCTTTATTATAGAAATTAATATGTTCATTGAAAATCTTCTTATTTGCTGAATTTGTACTTATTCTTTTCTCGATAGATAAAGGTATATGCTTGATTATAGATGGAGGATGATTTGATTTAGGGTGTATATATAAAGGATCAGTATTGGTTTTTTTATAAGGTATGTATACATTTTTCATTAAATCTAATGTTATATCAAGGAAGTTAACTTTTTCAATTTAGTGCTTACCGTAATTTTTAAGTTTAGGCATTTAAATTCTTTATATAATACTTTCTAATTTTATCGATTTTAAAGTTAGTAAAGTTCTTTATAAACATTTCGTAAAAATGTGCTTTTCATTTAGCTGCAGAGGAAGCGTCTGGTTAGCAAAGTCAGACTATATGACGGTTCCGTATAGAATACAGGTTCGATTCCTGTCGGAGGACACGTATTTTCTACGAAATTCTTCGGACATTCAGACTGGTAAATGTAATTATTAGAGTTTAGTATAAACAGAGCATTTAGTTAAATAATTGTTTCTATAAATATAACGTATATAAATATTTTAAAATAATTGTCAGAGACCCATCTGAGAAAGAGAACCGAATGTCATATTGACTAGAAGAGCCTTGATATTTCTAAATAAATAATACTAAATAAATTCCCGGTGAACAGTGGCCGATCACAACTGAAGTCTTAATGCGTTCTCACGGAATCATCTGATATAAAATTATAGAAGTAAGAACCAAAGAATTGTGAGGTCACCGCAAATTACTGTCCCAAACCAATGGCAGCAGAGATCAGAGACTTCCATCAAGACTGCCATGTTTTACGCGTCAGTAGACAAATACAGGCAACAAAATCCAGAAACAAAAGTCATAATGATGGTAAAAAGAGCGCGGGAACAGAGATTGCTTTCTTTTTTTGTGTGTGTGGTTTTGCAATTTAGGGCGAGAAAGAGAAAATGAAATCTTTGGTTGAAATCGCTAGGCAAAGAATAATAATGGGAAGATCACGTTCGAATTATGGAAGAAAAAGAAGATAATGATAAAAAAGATGATGAAAGATATCAAAACAAAAACAAAAAAGAAATGGATGAAAGACACCATGCGATTCCAAAGATGTTATCTTTTTATAATAATTACTTTCGATGGACATTTTCCGGCATTCTTGCATTGAAAGAGATTGAATTTGATGAGGAGTGAGCAAGAAGGAGCCCGTTAGCAAAAAGTAAATGTTAAAGAAATATATATATATATATATATATATATATATATATATATATATATATATACGTGTGTGTGTGTGCATGAATATATCTATATATATATATATATATATATATATATATATATATATATTGAGAGAGAGAGAGAGAGAGAGAGAGAGAGAGAATTAATAATATATATTATAATTAATCGTTCTGCTTTAGATTCGCAAATGGAAAATTCCAGTACTTGTCTCAGTGTTTGTATGAAAGAGCATATATCACTTCATATATATATATATATATATATATATATATATATATATATATATATATATATATATATATATGTATGTGTGTGTGTGTGTGTGTGTGTGTGTGTGTGTGTAGATTTAATACAAAAGGTTTGTCACGTATCTGATTGACTTTTGCTTCAGCATCCCAACTCCAGAGTTTTCTTAGACGGGCCCTCCAGGAATCACTCCGTCCACACATCAGAGGATATCAGCAATTGAATGCTTATTCTTCTGAATTTTTCTTTTTCATATGCATGATTCATGTAAGTTTTTTTTCAACAGTGTATGTGTGCTTGTGTGCGTGATTGTTTGCGATCGCGCTACGCGTATGTGTGTACATGATGAATGTCGTGGTTATTTGTCCTATTGTCGTTTTTTTTTTTTTCACTTTACACGCACAATTTTTCTCTCTTTTTTCATTTCCTTTCAACTGTAGCGATTTTGACTTCCGGTTTTCTAGATATGTGAATTTAAAATTTATACTTTTGACGGGCAGTATTAAGCTTATATCAGTTGACATAGAGGGTGGTGAGGAATAGTGTGAGAGAAATGGTCAAGTTTAGAGAGGGAGTTTATTGAGGATGAGGGAGTACGGATCAGACATTGAATTATTTAATCGGTCGACTCAACAGAAATGATATGGGAAAAAGGAAAAAAGAGAAAAATGGGGAAAATGAAAAAAGTGGTGGGGGGGAGTAAATGGATATGATATAAGAGATGTACGTAGGGTTTTGGGAGGAAGGAGAGCGGTGGTATAGCTGTAGAAATTTAGATAAACACAGATTTTAACGTTTGATAGTAATTTAAATGTTTAAAAACTCCACAAAGAAATTAAATTTAATGCTTGTTAGCAATTTAAATATTTAACTTCTCCACAAATAAATTTGGTTATTTATTTGTGGAGAAGTTAAATATTTAAATTGCTAAAAAGCATTAAATTTAATTTCTAATGAACGCTCAGCGAATTGTCAATCGTTTTACATTTAAAAGTATAATGAAAAAAATACGGTAATGGATAACAACGCACAACTTTGTATACATACTTATATTAATGCAAAACATATAGTTTTGTATTAATTGAACCCCTGCAGATGATCTTGGAAGAAGATCGAAAGTACTTGGGAAATAAAAATAAAATAAATTTACACAGCTATAGCACATTCCTTTAACATCAATAGACGGAAGGTTATTCGTGAGCATGAACGGATTTTGTTAAAAATTAGCAGAAATAATGTCTGTAATTTATTTACTCAGACATATATATATATATATATATATATATATATATATATATATATATATATATATATATATATATATATGGGAATATGCGTGGATAAACGAAGAATTCACACGGCTCTACAAATTTAAATAAATTTTGCAATATTGAGTATTAATTTTCTTTCAAATTGAACGAAATGATTTACAAAGATTATTTGCGAGACAACTTCACACAAAATATTTTTATCTTCTTTACAATACAAACGAATCAATTGCGTTAGTATGAATAAAAAAGAAAACATCTGCATATAAGAATGTCTGTGTCACGTTTTTACGTTGTTTTATGCATTTGTGTAATTTCCCAGTATCGTGTTAATATGGGAAATCCTTTCGGCCCACGCGTCTCCAACTACTACATGTTCCACGTAGAAAACACGATATTTAAAAAAGTTATATATACGTCTGTTACGTAGATGATATTTTTAACGAAAAACAACCAACAAACTGAAAATCTCAAAATCACTTTCGAAAAAACTCTCTCTTAACTTTTCTTATGAACTTGGTTAAAAAACTCCCATTCTTTGATTCAGTAATAACACATGCATCACTCCATTATACAAAAACCCATTAGTAGAAACCCTTGTCACCTTAATTTTAAGAGTAACACCCCACTTAGATATAAAATAGTATAAATAAAAATTTTTATAAAGAGTGCACGCGAAAATTCATCCTCTCTAAAATAGGCGCTAGTTAACAATGGTTTTCATACCTACCACATCGACCACCAGATTAGACTATTTCTTTCTAAAGTAACTAATAACGATACTGATCATATAGATAAAGACAATAACATTAACATCTACAAAAGCCAAAAAAATGTTAATTATAAGCAAGAATAAATTTCTCTTGGAAATATCATTAAAAAGTATACAAACCCAGTCGAACCGAAGAAGTAAATTAATTTTCTACCACAAAACATTTAAAATAGCTAAACATATATTCAAAAATAACAATACACCTGCAAAGTTGTAACTACAAATAAGCAACATTATTTACGAGTTTAAATGCATGTGCTCATGATCAAATCGAACTAATAAATAATTGCATTGGTTATACTACTACATGCCTATCTAGACGACTTATGTTACACCTACCGATCTTATCTCAGTTAGGACTCATTTAAGCACACATAAAAATCCACCAAACTCCATCTGAAACATACTAGTAAAAAATACAAGTCTAATAGCCTCATCCAGGTATAAAAAAGATAAAAAATATTGTAAGTCCTAAAAATAAGAAGGAAAAGACAACACCCTATAACATTAGCTATGAAGACGGTCACAATGTGCTGATCGAGTTTGTAAAATAAAATATTCCTATAACTTTAAATACTTACATAAAAAACACACACACATTGAGTTAAAAATAATAGATAAAAATCGCCCTTGATAATGGTTAAAAGAATAGCCGAAAGGGCTCGGATATGCAGAACTTTTGGACAGACTTTACACACTTTGTACCACAAAAAATCACTTAAATTAAATAAAAGCTTAATCGCAATACCCTCTGAGTTGTCTTTAACGAAATATATATATATATATATATATATATATATATATATATATATATATATATATATATAGCATAATGAGAGGCCACGTATACTTTCTTGATATGTATATAATATCTGGATAAAATAAATGAAACAAAATTGGGTGTTTTTTTTATGAAAGTATTTATTTCTGTGTTTTTGTATATATTTATTTATAAATATATACAAAAACACATATAAAAAAATATATAAATAAATATATACAAAAACACAGAAATAAATACTTTCCTAAAAAAAACACCCAATTTTGTTTCATTTATTTTATCCAGATATTATATATATATATATATATATATATATATATATATATATATATATATATATAGAGAGAGAGAGAGAGAGAGAGAGAGAGAGAGAGATAAATAGATAGATAGCGAAGGAAACATGGACGTAGATTGCAGTAGATTGCAGTGGGATTAAGCTGGATAAATAAAGACACAAAGAAAGAATAGAGGCAAAGAGGGAAAGCGAGAAAAGATATATATATATATATATATATATATATATATGAAGGCAAAATTGACAGAAATTACGTAGTGAATGTTCATAAGGAAAGAGCAATAGAAAGACAAAATGAGAGATGGGTGAAAAATGACTGTCACATGAAGTGACCAAAAATCAAATATCCACTGAACAATCATGCATATCCTGTAATTTCAGTCCTGAAAAATCAACCTTTGATCCAACAGCTGGCGCTGAAGACAGTCGACGATTGAGATGCGAAAGGCGAGGTTTAAGGTAGTGACTGATGAAGACGATGCCGGAAAGGGAGTGTATTCGGCGTAAGGTTGATAATGGATCGTGCTTATTCACTGTAAGGAATTAATTATATCTTGTTAGTCCGGTCTCGTGCCATCACCCGTCCAATTAAAGCAACGGAAAGTTTCCAGTCGGGATAGTCTTCGGCTTCGTCTCTTCCGACATCATCAGTTAGTCTCCATCTGTTTTCTTTTATCCTCAGTTGATAAGGGCCAAGATATAATAGCGAGTCTCATAATCAACACAAGAATGTCGTCACGCACAAACATGAGGGAGGGTGCTGAAAATTCTCGGTTTTCTACACACACGCACACTGACACACACACACAGACACACAGACACACACACGCACACACACACACACACACACATATATATATATATGTGATAAAATATATTTTAAGTTATGCTATATTTATAGATTAAAGTGTTGAATATCAGGAATAGTGCGTATGTGAATATAAAAGTAATAATTAAAGCCAACACCCAGAGCCGACAGTCTGTTAGCGCAATCGCCAGGCTACATACATACATACATATATATATGTGTGTGTGTGTGTGTGTGTGTGTGTGTGTGTGTGTGTGTGTGTGTGTGTGTGTGTGTGTGTGTGTGTGTGTATGTATGTATATATATGTTTGAAATGGGATGAAAAAAAGATCAAATCGGAATCCGGCAGAATTATGGGATAAAGAACGAAAGGAAATGTTTATCAGTTTAACAACGTTTCAATTTTATTAAAGCTTCATCAGGGAATGATATATGAAGGAAAATAATTTTCTGAAACTTTAATAAAAAAAAATGTTAGATAGATAAACGTTTAATAATTGTTGTTTATCTTATCGCACACATTGTTGTGATATTGTTATTTGTTGTTTATCTTATCACTAACAACACAGACACACAGACACACACACACACACACACACACACACATATATATATATATATATATATATATATATATATATATATATATATATATATATATATATAGAACGTGTTTTCCGGCATGTGAGCGGGTTTCGAATCTCGCCATAATCGATTTGTCAGGGAGGTAACTTCTTGGTGTTATCGTTCTCGGGAAGCGATCCCAGTGTGCTGCACGTTTGGAAAGTGCCCGAAGAACCATAGAACTAGTTGACACAGGCCTTGTGAGAGAAATTGGCTTGATGGGACTAATCAAAAACCGTCGATGGTAGTGCTCGTACAAAGTCACTGGAAATCGTGACCGAACGTTGCAGTACAAAACCCAGGTGGAGTCTGTGGCTATGGAATGAACTGGGCTGACCTCTGTAATAGAGGCGGATATAGTAAATATGAAAAATAACTTTTTTTTAATTTATTTTCTTTTATTATTTAAAAAGATATTCTGTGTATTGCCATTAACAGGAAAACAACCTGTGAGGTTCGGGTTTTCTACTCCAAATTCGTCAAAGGGGAGAATGAAAGAGCATACCTTGCTCTTCCGGTCGCCATTTTAGCGAACACACAGCCATGGAAGTTTTGTTATTTGATTATTTATTTCCGTCATTGTACGAATGTGTTGGTTGGTATACACTTATTCTCTCCGTAGTGTGTTTTCTTCATGACATCAACACTAGGTGGATTGTCAAACAAATCTTGGAGAGGCAACCAGCCTTCAGAAAGAGTGTAATCATTAAATGGAATAGATGTCTATCTGTTTGACAATTTCGGAAGGTTAAAGATATATTCCCTTTGATAAGCACCACTAAAAATAAAATCCAATATTTTCTTTTGTATATTTCTAAGATGATGTATTGTAACTATTTACACTGTTTACATTATTTTGACAGTTGTCCTCATCTTTATTGTCATATTCAAGACATTTTGGCCATTGTACGGTGCGGTCTTCTTCAGGATCTGTCTTTATATTCGGAGAGATGTACTCATTTGTCTAAAAATCATAAAGATGAGGACAACAGTTCGAACAATATAAATTATGTAAAAAATATTTTCTTATATCTCATTACTTATTAAGTGAACGAATAATGAAAACCTATTAAGAAGATTGAGCTTAGGAAAGGCCGAAATAATACGTTGTCTGGTCTCCAAAGATTCCAAATCAGAGAAAGCACCTCATAATTACATAAAAGGAGTTGATCATAGAGACAAGTATACTTTGCTTTTATCCGCACTTACAGGATTAATTTATCAATATAAACCAATCCAGTGTCATATAAACCTTTATATGGGAACAGGTAAATCAAAATTGTCAATAAAATTGATTAGGTGTCTCGCCTCGCAGGGACTTCATTCAGATCAGCAATATTATAACACCTCCTGCCAACAGGGTCACATCCTTGGTCGCAGTCAGCAATTAATATAAAGCCTTTTGGCCGCCGCATTCACCTGGTGGTGTAGCCATGTTTAGTGGCCCGGTCCTCAGGGTCTTAGGATGGCGTTTTAACCACGGGTATAACTTTGCGCTGGTCTTGCTGACGCCGGTCGAAGCTGGCTGCTGGTCTCTGGCCGATTCGATCCACACCAACTTTTCTCACGCTTTGTTCTTGATCTCAGAGCGGTGGAAAATAAAGGTCGTAGTCTCGCAGCGCTGTTTCAAGCCGTGGTGGGTTATATATTAAGAAAAATATCTTCACCACGAAAACAAAACTACAGTTTCGTGGGGGTACATCTTCAATTGATTTATATAGCTCTTAATAGAACAAAAATTAACCCTTGCCGTATCAATCACTATTGTCACGCTGGGCCTTTTCTAAACTTGTGGTGGAGCTGGATTCAAAGTCTTGGAATCAAGAAATCTGGTGGCAGCTTACGTAGATTTCAGAGGCACTTAGTGTAGGATCTCAGCCAAAAGTCTCCGAGCTCTCCAATGTAAATTGTTTAGATGCACTTCAGCCCAAAACTAGCGTGGGGTTGAAGGGTACTGGGGATTCGGCGATTCCCCAATTTTAATTAATTCCAATAAAGATTTTCTTTGTTCCCTCTTTCTGCTTTCTTAATCAACTTTCCAAATTTGGAGAAGTAACCACCTTTCTTGGGAGTAATCATAAGTATTCCTACTCCTTTAATTCCAACTTGCATCACTTCACATCTCACACCGCTACACCGTACAGATGAGGTTAAATTCTGCCCTTCCTCTTTCCTTTTCGGTATTCTAACTCTGCCCACTTCTCGGGGATGGCATAATGTCTTTGTGACATATCTAATTTTTAAAGTGTGTCTCAGAAAGGGCGTGATTTATTCTTATCGTTAATTTCAATTCTTTCATTTCTTTCCTGGATCCACTTGTCCGGCGAAAACAGACCAGATCACTTTCTCATTTTAACCTTCCGAGCAATAGTTAAAATTTATTTCTCAGTATCACATAATTCCCTTCTCTTTTTGTAATTTACATCCAACTTAACCTTTCCTAAGGTGAGAAAAATATCAACCAAACATTTTCTTCGTGCATAATATTTCTACTAAAAATTCAGTAGAATTATAAGGTCCTTCTTCTTTTTCGCTTCATGATGATGCATTTTCATACTGGAGGCTCGCACCACCCATATAATTCAACCCGGGGCTCGTAACTCCACTTACAATTTAGTCATTTAACCTCACATGGCCCCTTACTTTTGTTTCAGTTGATACATTTTTATCTTTTTCCTAGTTTGTCCTTAGTCAATTTTCCTGTTTCCACAATAGTGGATTTTTTTTTTCCTTCGGCAGTTGTTTACGGATTCGATCTTCGTTACAGAACACTAAATGGTTTCCATCTCTCGTTCTCATGCACACTCGCCAACTCTTGCGGATTAACTGATTTATTCCTATGCATTTTCAGCCCCCACATTACCGCTGTTATGGCAGCAACAATTACCAAAGTACCAAACACAGCAGACCAATTCATTATGGTATCTGAATTGTACTGGCTTATCCTATAGTACTCGATTTGACTTTCAATTGGCCTAGACTAATTTTTTCTACTGGCTTTAATAACTTCGACATCACCTTTAATGTAACTTCAAGGAATTTCTCTGCCACTGGTTTCCCATAATTCTCTCCTATTACTCAGACCCGTTTTGATTAACTTCACAAATGATTCTTTATCTTCATATTCTTTGGTTCAGCGGAGAGCCCCTTTCCGCCGAGAGGTGTCAAAAAAGTTAACACAGGGATAACTGGCTTGTGGCGGCCAAGCGTTCGTAGCGACGTCGCTTTTTGATCCTTCGATGTCGGCTCTTCCTATCATTGCGAAGCAGAATTCGCCAAGCGTTGGATTGTTCACCCACTGAGAGGAAACGTGAGCTGGGTTTAGACCGTCGTGAGACAGGTTAGTTTTATCCTACCGATCGGTACGTGTGTTACGTCGGCCGTGGCCACGGCTATCCCGTCCAGTACGAGAGGAACCGCGGGATCGGAGCAACGGTTCGCGTGCTCGCTCGATCGAGCGGCGGTGCCACGCTGCCTCAGCGCGATAACGGCTGAAATTCTAGATCGTTAGCATGCGCCCTTTTAATACTTTCCGCTTTCTGACCCCAGATTACAAACGGTATCGGCTCCGTCTGCACCGCTATTCTATAACAGTGTTCAAACTTCGGGTCCAATTTACCTGTTACCATAATCTCCGACATTTACGACCTTGCAATCTCATATCCTAATATCCTTTCTTATTTTTCACGTGAATGCAATAAAAATAATTCACTGATCACCTCCTTTTCGTATATAAGTTTGTGCTACTCGCGCTATGACCATATCAAACTTAAGGAGTTCACTTGCCAATTTATTTAGTATATTCCCCATTTGTTAAAATTTTTTTCGACTTATCCCTGCTGCAAATTGACTTTTGGCATATTGATTGGCTTCAGATAGGCGCGCAGTGCTTTCGGCCAAAGGTGCGGTCTCAACGAAACCACTGCCAGATACACACGAGCCCTTGGGCAGGTCAATGACAGCACCAGCGTGCAAGTCTGTTCGTTCTTCATGACATGCCATCCAAACCTGTCTTCTCCAATCAATTTCTACTGCTATTTTGACGGGAGAGGTTATTCTAATGAACCCGACGCCATCACACCCTCAAATGTACACTCTCCTATGACATACTGACACCGAAACCATTACTTTTGTTTCAGTTAGCATCGTTATCAATATGATCTTGAACAAATTTCTCTCCCTTAATGTTCACTGGAATTTGTCTCCGTGACCATCGGTTACTTTAAATTTCATGGCTCATTCATCAGAGCCTAGACCATTCAATTCACTAGTAATAAACCGATATGTTACCGTAATCTTTCTTAATCACCATTTTTTTTTCTTCACATGTGACACTACAAGTCTGTACTACATGGTACTCACAGAAATTCGTTATATCACCAATTTTCCACATTAATCAAAACCAATATCTTCACGTCCCAACGGAAAGATCTCCTGGTGGTCGTTTACTCCCATTTCCTTTCTTATGTCTAAAAATAAATCAGGTGGCAACTTTACAGAATAGCATTATTACGCCATCTCGACACCCTATGAACACCAACCAAATTGTCGACTCAAAATTCCCTGTCAATGCTTAGCCTTCACGTAGCAACGAATGGTCCGCGATTAATAAGCCAAAACCGATTTCACCACAGTGACATCAAGTTAAGATTTATCCTACAATCAACCGACAAGAAAATACACTGTTTATCTATTCCAGCCATAACTTTCCACAATATCATAAATGACCAAGTAATATGGTTTTTGATCTGCTTATTTTTACTTTAGATATCAGTGTTTGGTGGACTGCACCAAGCCCTTCCATTTACGATTAGCAAATATAGTTTCCATCCAACTATTACAAATCAAAACAATTTTGAAAGATTTAAAACCTTATAAATTATTCCAAGTAAATTTAAAAAAAGATGAAAACAATTCCCAAAAACAAACTCAGTCTACATCGAAAAAAATCTTCTTTTTTTCCCTAAAGATATTAGTGTCCATAATCTTATTCATCCAACAATCAAAAGCTTTCCTAATTAAATAATGTCTTAGCTTCATTGCAATTCTTTTTCCTTATGTTCTCATTTCCCGGTATATGATGCTTGCTTCGATGAGTGGTGAAAGAGAAAAAAAATACTTTAAAATCTTTAAAAAAGTTTTATTTATATACGGAATTAATCTCTTTTTATTTTGGATTAACTCAAGCTAGACCAGCATCTTTCAAATAAATCGAATTTTAAGTTCAAAGAAGACATTTATGATATAAAATATTTAATATCGTTATTTTCGCTTTTCCTAATACTGGCTTCGCTATCTGACTCTCCCCTTCCTATCACCAAGAGATATATGCCATTCATAACTCCCTCTCTATTAATGCCTAACTTTCACTCCTATGAAAATGTCTTCCCTCTTACAAGTTTGTCTCTCCCTTCTCTCTCACTGCTTTTAGCTATTACTACTGGGATTTCTCGTCTGTGCCGTTTATAACTCCTTTTCAATTGAGGCCTCACGGTCTTGGGACGACGTTTTAACCATGGGGCTAACTATACGCTGGTCAATACTGAAGCTGGTCCAACCTGGTTATTGGTCGCTGGCAGCTACGATTCATACTATGCCAACGCTGTGTTCTTGATCTCAGAGCAGTTGAAAATTAAAGGACATAGACTTGCTGTTCTGCTTCAAGCTGTGTCGTGTGTTATATTAAGAAGAAAATATCTTCACGACGAAAAATAAAAAAAAGATATTCGTGGGGTTAATATTCATTTGATTTATATAGCTTTTAATAGAACAAAAAGGAACCCTTCCCACATCAATCTCTAGTCACACTGGGCCCTGTCTAAACTTCTGGGGTGATGCCCTAATTTTCATTAATTCCAATAAAGCTTTTCTTTGTTCCTTATTTCTGCTTTCTTAATCAACTTTCAAAATTTGGAGAATTATTTACCTTTCTTGGGAGTAGTTATAGGGATTGCTCGTCCCTAAACTCCAGCCTCCTTCACTTCGCATCTCGTACCGTTACTTTGCTCAGGCGGGGCTAAATTCTGTCCCTTTCTCCTTCTTTCTTGGCATTGTAACTCTGCCCACTTCTCAGGGCTGGCATAACTGTCTTTGTGACAAATTTATCTTTTAAAGTGTGTATGAGAAAAAGTGGCTTTTTCATCTCCTCGTTAATTTCAGTTCTCTGACTCACTTGTCCAGCGAAGACACAAACCAGATCACCTAAAACACAAACCGGATCACATTCTCATTTTAACTTTCCGAGCGATAGATAAAAATTATTTTCGAATTTGTTTTCGTTAATGAAAAATATTTGTTTACCTAAATTCTCAACAAAAAGACACGCCAATTTCCATCCTTGGGCCGGTCGCCGCCTTGATGAAAACTTAAATCAGATCACCTGTTTATTATAACGGAGCGAGTTTCATAATCTTAACCCTCGCAGCGTGTTTATTCTCTGTTTTCATTTTTAAATTCGTTTACGCTAACAAAAATATAATTCCTGTCTGCTTCTCCTTTCGCCAATTACATGTGCTTTCCTAATTTCCCAAGAAAGCGATAAAGCCGTTTCCCAATTTGCTGACCCGCATGCCAAATTTTCGATAGATATAAAGAGTAAACTCTTGGTGCATCGTTCCAATTCGTAGGAGTGAAACAACCCAGATAGCCGTTTCTTCACTTCTACATTATCAGGGAAAATGTCTTCCATTCACTCTTTCTATCTCTCTGTTTTCCACTTTATATTTCATTTTGGGCTTAACGTTTTTTCTGCTTAGAATTAATGTTTAGCCTCAGTATCACAATATATCTTTACCTTCTCTATGTCAAATTCTGATACATTAACGATTATTGCTGAAAGACTATAAAGCTTCAAATAAGAATGGTGAAACTCGGAGTTTTGCTTTGGATATCTCGTAGGTATTTGACAGGGCTTATCATATTACTTTCTCTTTTAAAAATTGAAAGGTTATAGACGGATTTCTGAACCAATTCAGTCTTTCATATCGAATCGCGAAATAAAAGTTGTCTTGAACGGCCATTCTTACTTGCATTAATACAATGCCAATCGTTATCTTCTGTCGTCTTAATTATTGTTCTTTTACCGTTCCCTCTCCTTAATAATGTTTTTTTTTCTCATATTTTCTAACTGCCAGTAACTCCTTGCGTTTTAGTGGCTTTATTGTTTTCCTTGAAATCGAAATCGTTAAGAAAAACTTTAACGACTAAACAACATCAGGGGATTTTAATCATCAGTTCAACACATTACATTGACACCAAATATCAAATATGGACACGAATAATATTTTAACTAAACAGAAATTTCAAAAGTTTATCGTTATCCAACCTCATCAATAGGGAACACACATGCAACCTTAAGAGTTGTTGGGCATTCCATATACCTATAAACTAGAGCAGGAACAGTTAATGAGTGAGTCTGGAGAACGTCGATCTTTCTTCAGTACAGTTTTAAATTTAGTGTTGTCATTTTTTAGACTGTTTCCCCTACCAAAGCTAAAGTGCTATGTCTGCCCCAGTTCAGCCATTACTAGTCGAGAAAACGACGAGTTCATACCTTTTCCGAGGGCATTGCTACAAAATGAACACTAGCAGCCTCTGTCAGAATTTTTACTTAGTGACAGTCAGTTAGTTAACGGCCACACGTTTGGGTGAACATGTTTCTTTTGATCCATGACTGACTAGGTAGAAGGTTTCCCCACAGTAGGCTGCGTTTCTTTATACAGTAGACTGGTTGCCAATCAAGGTTACATGACTCAATCTGTCTTACTATTCAACACAAAACTGGGGGGATGGACGAATTCATACCTTACCCACGGGCATTTTTGCGTAAGCGAAAATAACGAACCCGACTGGAATTCGAACTCAGTTATCATTCGGAGCCGGTATTCATTACACAATACGACACATCGATTCTATTTTCCCCTCGATAATTATTATCTTAAACGCATTTCTACGAATGGAAGCGCCTCTATAGATAGATTAAAATCTGAAAAAAAAAACCTCCTGTCAGGTTTCGATTTCTCGTTTTTATAACGAGGAACAATAACAATTTTACGTTGAAATTAGCCACGCTAGATACAGAAAAAAGTGACGATGATGTTAGGACGTGTTCGAGATTTCAGGGTAAAATAAACGTAGGTTCGCGTTGAAAAATAATCGTGCAAGAAGGAAGCGGGAATCGTATCTCCGATATTAGAAAAGTTACTTAACAAGATTTGATCGAAAATGATTTTACCTGAGGCTAGAAAACTAATTTTTCAGAATCTCAGGGCTAAATGGCGCAGAAATAAAGAAATAAGTGGACAGTTTGAACATCCACACCAGTTAGATCTCTATCTGTCAGCCTGACATATACGAGGGCAGATCAAAAAGTATCGGGACTGTCTCCTATGGTAACAGAACGAAAATGCATCGAGCGAAGCCGCTTGGCACAGATCGACATTTAACTGTGTTGTGCATGCACAATAACTTATAACGTTCACGCTAATTTCATTTGTTTATAGCAGTGCCCAGAAGGAAAGTGTGTAGAGTGTGTGGAAAAGGAAAGTGTGTAGAGTGTGTGGAAAAGGAAAGTGTGTAGAGTGTGTGGAAAAGGAAAGTGTGTAGAGTGTGGTCGTTTCATCACGCCAAATAAAACTTTTTGAAAACGGTCATAACGGTGACGAATCGTAGATCTATGGCTATGGCCCCGCAACCATGGCTCAGAATGAGTCGAAGCAGCGTGAAGACACTGTTGACAGTTTTCTTCGACTGAATGAATATGCTCCACCTGGTCAGACAATAATCCAGGAGTACTAACGTGACGTGTTGCAGTGTTGACTTGAGATTTCTCGTCGCAAATGAACAGAACTTCACGCGTACGATGAATGGCAACTCTACCATGACAACGCCCATTCAGCACACGAAACATTCATTAGACGAAAATAATGAATATATTGTTTAATAAATAAACGGGGCGTCTACTCAAATATGGGTATCCACTAAAAATAACGTTTAAGTAATAAAATCTGTCGGATTAATAAATAAAAATCGATCACTTTTTTATAAATTGGTTTCTTTACGTTAGGATAGGAAACTCAGCGGATATTGGAGAGTCTGAGAAAGATTTGCTTTTATAAGGCACTAATCAACTTTGTTTCACCAACAGCGCACTCCGTGGCTGAGATGGTCTAAAGAACGTCCGATATATCGACGGTTTCTCTCGAAAGGGAGGCACGGGGGGAATGCGTATTTTTCCTTAATAAGCTTCCTCTATTAATCAAACCAGTAGACGTAAATAAATAAAAAAAAATACTGTTTAATAAATAAACGGAGCGTCTACTCAAATACGGGTAGTAACTAAAAATAAAATTTCAGTAATAATATACAAGGTGCGATGGATAAATTGTCGTCTAAATTATGGAAGATGAAAATAATACTAAAATCTCATTTTTTAAAAGCTATATTTACCAAAATTACACAAAAATATCTGGAAATACGAAAGAGTAAATTTATTCAATAAAATCGCCATTGGCTTCAACCGAGACTTCCAGACGACTTTAAATTCTCCTGCAACTCTTCTAGATTAAGTTGGTAAATTTCGCTATAATCCTTGCCTTCAGTTCATATTTGGTGTTATTTTTTGTTGTAATTATTATTTAATTTTAGTAGAAAAATTATTTTATGTATTTTAAAGAATACAAGGTTTCGATTTGACCGTTTTCTTTCAACTTTTTAAATTATTTCATGGTCATATATGTTGGCTTGGGATAGTAGTATGTCTTTTAAGAAAGGATATATATATATATATATATATATATATATATATATATATATATATATATATATATATATATATATATATATAAATAAAAAGGAAAGAACAGTAAGATATAAAATCCGGTGTTCTTATAGATATTTTTATTTTTACACAATAGTGCTCTATGTAAATTTAAATTTACAGAGCATTAATATTATAAATTAATAGATTTAAAATATGGTTTTACCGCTACACAGTGATAACCATGTTTCAGAAATGGAAGCTAAAGCCCCTGAATTTAATTTTGTTATTAAACCAAAGACATTAGTTCCATTTCCTCATCAAGCGAATTTTGGAGTAACTTACTTTTTAAAATTTACGGTTGTTAACGGCACTGGAAAGATTCATAATTGAGGGTTTCCAAGGTTTCCAATATATATATATATATATATATATATATATATATATATATATATATATATATATATATATATATAGGTAGGTAGTATAGATTAGTTTTGAGTTGGATATGAGTGTGGCTTTAGTTAAAGATTTGGGATGGATATGGGATTAGTATTTAAAAGGTAAAACAAGGATGTAAACAATGTAATAAAGATACCAGCTTACCTCGGTATGGATTCCGGAAATAAAAAACCGGATGTAGTAATAAGACACCATTATATAGAAGAGGAGTATGAAAAGTCCTGTTTTCATTGGCTGACGCTGACTGACATGTGTCAATAAGAACGGTCGAAGTCCAGCCTTACTATTTTGGGAATTACTGTTTTTTGCAATGTCGCGGTGCGTAGCACGACGCTTTCAAGGAGGCGGCCTGTTTCACCTAGAATCAGGTCGGGGTTGCTGTTGGAGCCGATATGATGCGAAACCGGAAATCGGCGATGAGAACAGTGCATCACTGAAGACCACCCTTGATGCATCTAAAATGTATGACTTAAATATATATATATATATATATATATATATATATATATGTGTGTGTGTGTGCGTGAAAAGATCCGGAGCGCAGGTTTACATATAGACAAGATTCTATAGCGGCACTCTCAAGATCTTTATGTCTAAGTAAGTTATTTTAGTTTTTAATAGGTGTGGTTTTCTTTAGATCGAAGTTGTGGATGAACTTATTTCTGTGTATAACTAATGCTTTATTGTTGTGTATAAGTTCTTTTTGCGTTCATAGATAAGTTCACGTTCATATATATATATAAATATAATCTACATACAAGCCTGTTTCACTGTATCACAGCTCATCAGTGTGTCTAGACATCCGATTGCTTCAAGCGGGATTCGAAACACAACCGATTTGGCACCAGTCATACATACATATATATATACATACATACATACATATATATATATATATATATATATATATATATATATATATATATATATATATATATATATATATATATGTAAGTAACATATAACTATACAATGATAAATATCAATGGTAATACTGAGAACCATACGTATTGATATATGCCCTGTTGAAACAGAGTATGCTTTTTGATACGGACACACTGTTCAAATCCCTTTAATGTATCAGTAGCAGTTTGTATTCATTAAATATACTGAAAACAATGCAATACTGCGACTCTGTATTGCAGTTTACTCAATATTAAGCTTAAATTGAAAATAGATCGATTACAGTAAGGGGTTACATGTACAGACCAATAAATGTGCAGGCTGCAAAAAGAAGCGAGGGTTTCAACACTATTCAGACATCAAATTATTACAATAGATAATCGCACCTCCTTGTACCTAAATAATTTTACACATCTGACAAGAAAGAGTGTGTGCTAGTTAGAGAGGAAAAAAAAGCTGGAAAGGGAAAAGAGAGAGAGAGAAAGAGAGATAGAGGGAGAGTGAGAGAAAGAGAGAGAGAGAAAGAGAGAGAGAGTGAGAGTGGGAGAGAGTGAGAGAGAAAGAGAGAGAGGGTTTTTCTTTTAGAAAGAATGAACGAACTAACGGAAAATCCAACTGCAAATCAATTTCAATTTCCCTTGATTTCATAAAGATCATATAATAAATCGATTACAATAATCGCATATACAGAACAACACGTACTCAGGTTTCCTTTTATTTTTCTAAATTTTACACCCAATACATGTCTCAAGAGCCACTAATGTAGTACCAGTAAATGAGGTTTATAACGGTTGGCCCTAGACTTGAAGTTAAATATTAACCCGGCTTGAAGTTTAAAATTCACTGTCATATAGGAGGACCAGTATTACATACCATTCTAGTTCTGTTTTCTTTGTTTCTAAAGAAATTTTCATGTTTCTTAATACTTTGCTTAGCTTTTGAAAAGCGTCTTCCTTCATTCCAATGCACTTCGGATTTCGGCCTCACATTTCCCGGCCTATGTTGCTAAATTAAAGGATTGCCTAAGACATTTTTCGATTAAAATATCTACTACCGCATGGCATGCACCGACTGTAACCAGACCGAAATCATCTTCATCGTTCAAAGGTTTTGTTTTTTTTTAATTTTGTCACTGTATTTTATACACGCGTTGAGTCATTTATTAATTTAGCATCCCACACTAATTGGAAAATTTTTGTCAATTGCTGGATTCGTTCATTTTAATTAATCTGCCGCCATCTTTTTGTCAATTCACACTATTTCCCGGTTGGTCGAGTGTGATCATGCGCAAATAGCTTTTAACCAAGAAGAAAATAAATAAAGCTACATAATAGTCTCTATACGATCATATGTCAGTAAGTGCGTATTCTAACACAACTTGTATCTTAGACCCGGGTATGACGATAAACTACATCCGGCAGCAAGGCCTCTGATCGGGAGATTGGAGATTTTTGAGGAGAGTGGAACTACCTCTTAATTGCTGATGTTCCAAGATCCACAATGACCCGAGACGATACAACTTGTTAGGGTCCCAAATATGACCAAATAGTGAATTCTCAAACAGAAATCGAAACACTAGGAAGGTATACAAATACTAGCAATACACTTTTATATAAATAAAAATGACCAACAATATATTTTGTTGCGAAATTATCAGCCATACATTTTTTTAAAAATTACCAGTAATACATTTTTTATATAAGCGATTACCAACAATACATTTTTATAAATAAATTTCTACCAATATATTTTTATAAAAAATTTCCAGCAATACATTTTTTAAAAAAATTACCTGCATTACATTTTTGTAAAAACAATTAATAATAATACATTTTTATAAAAAATTAACAACACATTTTTATAAAAAAATTACCAACAATGCATTTTTATAAAAAAAATTAAACCCATTTTTATAAAAATTATCAACAATTAATTTTTATAAAAAAAATTACCAACAATATATTTTTATAAAACAATCACCAGCAATACATTTTTATAAAAACAATTAATAACAATACATCTTTATAAAAAAATTAACAACACATTTTTATAAAAAAAAATTACCAACAATGCATTTTTATAAAAAAAATTAAACCCATTTTTATAAAAATTATCAACAATTAATCTTTATAAAAAAATTACCAACAATATATTTTTATAAAAAAATTACCAGCAATACATTTTTATAAAAACAATTAATAACAATACATTTTTATAAAAAATTAACAACACATTTTTATAAAAAAATTACCAACAATGCATTTTTATAAAAAAAATTAACCCATTTTTATAAAAATTATCAACAATTAATTTTTATAAAAAAATTACCAGCAATACATTTTTATAAAAACAATTAATAACAATACATCTTTATAAAAAATTTAAAACCAATAATTTTTTAAAAAAGCAATTAGTAACAATATATTTTTCTAAAAATTCACCAACAATACATTTTTATAAAAAATGACCAGTAATACATTTTTATAAAAACAATTAATAACAATACATCTTCATAAAAAAATTAACAACACATTTTTATAAAAAAAAATTACCAACAATGCATTTTTATAAAAAAAATTAAACCCATTTTTATAAAAATTATCAACAATTAATCTTTATAAAAAAATTACCAACAATATATTTTTATAAAAAAATTACCAGCAATACATTTTTATAAAAACAATTAATAACAATACATTTTTATAAAAAATTAACAACACATTTTTATAAAAAAATTACCAACAATGCATTTTTATAAAAAAAATTAACCCATTTTTATAAAAATTATCAACAATTAATTTTTATAAAAAAATTACCAGCAATACATTTTTATAAAAACAATTAATAACAATACATCTTTATAAAAAATTTAAAACCAATAATTTTTTAAAAAAGCAATTAGTAACAATATATTTTTCTAAAAATTTACCAACAATACATTTTTATAAAAAATGACCAGTAATACATTTTTATAAAAACAATTAATAACAATACATCTTTATAAAAAAATTAACAACACATTTTTATAAAAAAAAATTACCAACAATGCATTTTTATAAAAAAAAAGTTAAACCCATTTTTATAAAAAAAAGTTAAACCCATTTTTATAAAAGGTATCAACAATAAATTTTTATAAAAAATTACCAACAATATATTTTTATAAAAAAATTACCAGCAATATACTTTATAAAAACAATTACCATCAATACATTTTTATAAAAAAAATTACCAGCAATATTAGGTTGGTGCAAAAATAATGTCGTTTTCTCACATGAAGTTGAACGTCAAAAAACGATATTATTTTTGCACCAACCTAATACATTTTTATAAGCTATGTAATTATAATTTAATCATGAAATAATGTCATTCTCTTGAATTTATTATAAATTTTGAGTTCGGCAATAAATAAGCAACCCGGGTTGATATGCTGCTGAATCAAAACAATGAAACAACTCATATCTGCTGTTGTTTCTTTTCTGTGTATAAAACAATGTGATCAATAGATAAGTATTGGTTTAATGCATCGACAAGGTATGTTACAATTTTGAAAAATTTGTATTTGTTGTGCAAAATAATTGTTTTTTTTTCTGTTTTTACTTTTCAGCGACCGTCTTACTGACGAGACTGCACCGAGCCTGCAAGTTTAGAGATCAGATTTTTATCGTTTGTATTTCGGCCCTGAACATACGGGCGCGGCAAACGTCAAGCTTTGTAGTTTCTCAAAGGTAACGTCCATCTACCAGTCTACGGGTTGTCAGACATTCTGATATATTAACAAGAATAGTTTCAAAATTCAATTCAAAATTATCAGTGATCAAATGATTCTTGGGTTTGCCTATCAGTATTTTTCAATTAGATCAATACATTTTTTCAGTGTTCCGTTAATTTAATTCGGTTATTTTTCGTTATTCTACTGAAAACTGCTTCCAGCCATTATCACGTTGAAACCTCAGTACTCGTAACATCATCGAAGTTAAGCAACGTCGAGTCTCGTCAGGACCTAGATTGGTGATCGCTTGGGGAACACCAGTCGCTGTAAGGTTGGATGTGAGGCCCGTGCAATGTATAATGGCTCGGAATTGGAAATCGGAGAGACGAGTTCCAATTGCAGTCAGGTTAATTATATTCACTGACTCGCAGGATCCCTTGGCAAAGTTAAGAATCCACCTCTACTCCTCCAACTTTGGGTTAAAAAGTAGGACTTGTATCAGTAAATCATTATTATCGCAAAAAATTTCTCACAATTAAAAATATTTTCTGGCTTAAAATAAATGATTGATTGATGTGTTTTATGGGTTATCAACCCGTAAAAAGTTGATAAGTCGTAAAACAAATCAAGCAGTCAATCTTCCGTCAGCTCGAATAGTGAAAGAAAGAAAGAGAGAGAGAGAGAGAGAGAGAGAAAGAACAGAGACAGGCAGAGAGAGAGAGAAAGAGAGAGAGAGGCCAGAGAGAAAGAGATAGAAAGAATATTCTCGTTCTTAATCCACTGAGGATTTGAAATTTGGTTTATTATGAACATCATCATCATAAATCCCATGACCCATTGTGGTCGTAGGGTCACTGGGTTGAAGGCCGGAGAAGTATTCATTTACGGGTAGCATGTCTTGGACAAGTTGACCTAGCGGAGCCCATTCACTATCATGTACATCCACAGCCGATGTTCTCCATCTTGAAGGTTCCCCGTAGTAGACAGGTGGTTTTGATTCTATCGATAGATCCCTCCATCCAGACCGTTGACCACAGTCTAGGAAGCCCTCTACCCAGCAATGCTGTGTAATTATCGCACTGGTTCCATACTTAGCTGGGGAGCTTAGTTTACCTCATTGTGCTCGATGACCCGACGAGAAGGTTTATACTCTCTTTGAAATACTGCTGGGTGTCTACTCACCTCTCCGAACAACCTGTTGGGAGAACCGGTTTAGTTACTGAAGACTCACAAAATTGAAGGTAGTAATGGCTTATATGGTACCAGTAGATATGGTATAAACATTATTATAAACATATTGCAAATTATAATAAACACTGGCCTTTTAGAATTGGTTTGATAGAGAATAACCCTTTTTGAATGTAAATCTTTTTTTCAGATTTCAAATTCAAGTATGTGACACGCTTCTTCTTTTTCTTTGTGTCTAGTCCCTTTAGAATATTGGCGATCATGGCTCTTCACAATTTCCTGCCATTTATATCCCTTAATATTTATTTTTGTTATATCCCCTCAAACCCTTCCGCCATCCATTTACTCAAGCTCGCTAGGTAGTTTATACATTATATTTGATTTTGCCTCATACCTTCAGTCTATGCTCTGACTATCAAATTTGACAAGCCCTCTTTCTTCATTATCTGTCTAGGTAAGTCCAACTTTGGTTCTGAAACTTTGTCATTGCACACATGTTTGGCCCATGGTATTCTCAGTATCCTTATGTAGAACCAAATCGCTGTTGCTTCAAGCCTCTTCTTCGTCTCTGAGGAGATTGTCCATCATTCACAGTTATATAGAAGGACTGATATTGCGTAACAGCTTTGTACTCTTTCCTTTGTTTTCTAACCAAATCTTTCTTCGAAAAATTTTAAATTACAAATATTGTGACGTAAATTAACTCTGAAACGATAAAGTAATGTTGATAATTAAAATAAATCATATGGTACTCACATTTAATTTCCAAAACTGAAGCCACCAAGATAATCTATGCACTTGGGACTCACAAAATGGGTAGCAGCTTTATTTATTGGGCGCCAGGTTTTGCTCCAACTCTAGGCTTTAAATGCCAAATTCCTGACAAATACGCTTATCTTGCTGAATTTGACTAAAGACTGTATTTGGACAATCGGCCTCGTTCCTAACAAAATCAAACCAATTATATACAATTTATAAACTATTTCTTTTGTCATATAATTCTTCAAGATTTCAAAAATCGGTTCATGCTTGTTACATTAAACGACAGGATTGGGCGATCGAACAATGGTGATATTTCTGATAATCAAACAAAAATCTCATCATTTATTTATACTATTTATATTCATACTAGTATCCTCATCTTTTTTGTTGCTATCACAACGTTTCAGCCGTTGTGTCCCACAGTCTTCCTCAGGTATATGTCGATATGGATAACCTACAGGGAATTTTTACAGGACAATGGCCTAGTAAGTAAACGCATTGGCTTATGAATTTGCTAACACAGTGGTTGTGAGTTCAATCCCTTGGTCAGACAGGGTATACTTTCGGTGTTAACGAGCAAGAAATAAGTGAACAGTACTAAAAAATACAAACTAAACGCTATCCCTAGACATGAGCAGTGGAACGAGAACAGTCTACCCCCGTAGATTAAATAAAGAGTTCAGTTCAACATTTACGGTATGTTACCCAGATCGATATACACTTGTGGCACAGACACATCTTTTCGGTTAATTTCAATAGAAAATACGTAGGGATTATTATTGCCATAGTTTATATATATTTATTATATCAATCGTTAATTTTAGTGGATACCGGTATTTGAGTAGACGCTCTGTTTTTTTTTAACAGTGTTTATTTCGTATCCGGAATGCAAACAAAGCAATCTCGAAAGACTTTTTTTTTTAATCCGACATATCTTTATTAGTTCAACTAGAAACTGGCTTGACTGTAAAGCTCTCCGTAGCTGAGCAGTCAAATCACACCGTATCAGACGATAGTTTTTCCTGCAGAGTGGGACGTAGGTTCGAATCCTGCAGGAGGGTACATTTCCTTCATTAAATTTTTTTTCGGGTGCATAGACCGGTGTATGAAATAAACATGTTTAAAAAAACGGAGCGTCTACTCAAATATGGGTAACCACTAAAAATAACGTTTGAAGTAATAAAAATATATATACTATGGCAACAATAATCTTTACACATATTTTATTGAAAAGATATGTTTGTTTAATTTTTATTGCATTTTCCTTATTGCTTCGTAAGTTGGAAATTGGACAATTTCTTTATTCATTTGACCTGTTGAACTAGATTTGCGACAGCTGATACGCAAACTGGAATGATATAATGAAATTTCAGCATATAGACGTCGGGTGATTTTAATAAAGCCTATTTGTCGGATGATCGATGAGTAAACCTTCTGCCCAGTTCCAGTGCGCTGTGTGCAAGTGTGTGTTTAGCAAACTTCTTTCAAAGGGTAGAAATTAACGACCAAGTAACTAAGGAGGGGGTGTCTAAATAAAAACACCGCGAGGAAGGCAAAGGGATACCAATCCACCTTTAACCCATTAAGTAGGTGACATTGTAAACAGGCAAATATTACGAAGAGCTGCACGGGATAGGTATTTGTGGAGAGAAATGATCGCCCACGTCCCGAAGGGACACGGAACATAGACGAGGAAGGGGTTTGTTAGATCGCTTTATATTTGGACTAATATCCTTATCTTGGTTGTTATACTCGCAATGTTTCGGTAGTTGTGCTTTCCCGCCTTATTCCCATGTTTGTTGTTATACTTGGTAACCTTAAGGAAAGTTTGAAAATTTACGTGTGTATGTGTCTGTGTGTGTGGAGAGAGAGAGAGAGTAAGAGAGAGAGAGGGGGGATAGAGAGAAAGAAAGAGAGAGAGAGGGGAAGGATGGAGAGTGGGAGGGAGGGAGAGAGAGAAATGTGTATTTAAGTAGAAGTCCTTCGTTAATACATGTTTGTTTAAATACTATAGAATAAGCTTTTAATGTCATTTTTAAATATACCCGGCGTAAGCGCAAAATTGTCTCATTCGTGGAACAGCAAAAATGTCTATTTGTTACGAGGTTTTATGATGCTATTAGACTCTACATTGAGCAATAAGAACGTATAATTCCTCCCCAAGCTTAAGAGAATAATCGTGATGAAATCGATCATAAACGAAAATGATATTTTCACCATTAATTAATCATAGATAAGTATGGGAAACTCATGAAGGATAGAAATTAAGTTCCAATATATATATATATATATATATATATATATATATATATATATATATATATATATATATATATATATATATATATATTCTAGTATCTTTTTCCAACTTATTCAAGATTATGTTCGCCCTTTTTAACATTGTATCTTTCTGTCCTGGAGTAACAAGGTGCCTCACACGTTTCACGTAAAATTTCATTAAGTCTTTTTTCATTGCTCTTTGAACTGTAATAGCTGCACCCCCACCTCTAACGTACCAAACGTCTTATGAATTGAGTTGGATCTTTTCTAATTGATCTCTTTAGCTCTAATTGGAAATGATGATCCCTCTTCCTGTTGTGACCTCCTGATCCAGTTTTCCTTTCTACTGTTCCCTCTTTTTTAAACTTATTCAGCGTTCTGTTGATAGTTCTTGAAAAGACTTTCAAGATGGAAGCTTGAATATGAATTGTGATACCATTACTGAAAGCCAGAATGGTCTTTTTCCTCCCACCATTGCTCATTTGGGAAGACAGTGGGGCTGACACTAAACAATTTTAACCTGTTCTCTTTCTATCTGAATAACTCAAAGGGTGTTTCAGTGATTCTTATGACAACTCGATTAAAGATTGCTATTGTGCAAAAAGTATTTGAGTGCAGGCTGACTGAAGCTTACGGTAAATTCTTTTTTTTCAAAATGCGGGGAATCACAGCTCTTCACAACTTCCAACAGCACTTGATCAAATCATTCGCAAGGTGAGTTTCTCCATTCATTTTAAAATAGTTTTTTTTCTCAATTTGATTTTTAAACTTTTTCAATTTGCGAATTTTTAAATACTACATTTTTTATCAGGAAATTAAAGTTTTCTTATATTCGACTTTTTTTTTTGTTACTTATCAAATATTTATTTAGAATGTTGATATTTTATCTGATTTATTCAGTCAGTTTGTGTCAGGCGCTTAGGCAATCATGCATCTTTCGATACATGACTAACGAGACAGATTTTTTTCCCGCAAAAGCTTGCCATTTCTTTTTGCGGTAGACCAGTTGTCATCCAAGGTTATAGAACCCAGTCTATCCTACTATTTACCCATAGCTGGGAGAGAAGAGGAGGATTAATAACCTTCTCCAAAGGTATTAGCACGAAAGTGAATGTAATGGATTCGAACGGAATTCGAACTCGGCTCTCCGATTCCTCAATCTGAGCTACTATCCATTACTCCACCGTGCCTCTGATTTATTACTGATTTGGAAATAAATGATTGTATCATTTTCTTTTATTTTGTTTTAATTCATTGGTAAAAGTAGCAATTCTTTGTTTTTTAAGTGTCATAGCTCCCCACAACCTCCGATCCTTTGTAGCTCTAAGCAATATTTGTTGCATTATTATCCCTGTTCCGCCATTGATTTACTGATCTCGTTATATAGGTGACTTGATATCTCCTTCTGACCTTCGTCCAATTCTCCAAGTTCTCTGTCTTCATTATGTGTCCCAGATTATTTAACTGTCTCTTTCTTATTCTAATTACAATTATACTTTTTGTCCCCATTTTACTAAAACTTCTGCGTTGTTCACGTGTTCAGTCCATGGTATTCTCAACACCCCTCTAGAAATATCTCTTCAAGTTTCTTCATCTGTGAGTAAATTGTCCAGCATTCAATGTCATATTGAAGGGGTCGTAAAGTATCATTAGTTAGAAGTATTCACTACTATTTCTGTTATTAGTAGTCTTTAAGTTCAGGATTAGTTCACCCGGATGTAACGCAAGGTCGATGTTTAAAGTGGGTCTATCGGCCACACCGCACAAAAATTCCCAAACTCCCTCGGCACTTCCCCTTTTGCGGATATCTCAGACACCGAGCAATAAACCTAGCCCCCACTCGAGGGAAAGGTAAAGACTGGTGGGGGAAACCCCTGGAGGTTGGGCCAATATTCAATGAATACCAATTCTAACCAAAAGGTCAGTATTGGTTTAGCCTCATCTGCTATTTATATGGTGGAGATTCGCATATGAATAAAACATTCTTTCGTACGTTTTTTTTTTTTACAATGTAAATTTGAAATACTTTATTTCGACAAAAGAAAATGAATGCATTTTCAAAAATCTTAACGAAATTAATTAAATTTTCTTCTTTTTTTAGTGTTCAATACTGAGTCGTTTAGGTTTTTTACTGATACGCCTCAGAGAATTCGGTGGGGGATATTCAGTGTTTCGGATAGGGGAGTTACAGGTTCCTGCTTCATTCCATACAACTGAATCATTGGACACTGGTTGTGGTACAGTACCTTCTAATATTGGTATGTTATTTCTATCAGAATCCGATATAGGTCTATTTGCGGCTATTGTAACTGCTTCAGGTTCGGAGATTGTCGTTCCCTCTCCAGCCAGATCAAAGTGACGTAGAGAAAGAGAAACTTTCTTTCCAATTTGATAGCCTAACAAAGAGCATAATCAGGATTCGCCTGAATCAGCTCAACGTCTCGTACATTAGAGTCGTACTTGTTGTTCTGAACATAGTTTCTCAAGAAGAGAACTTTCCCAGGAATCGTCAACTACGAGGGAACAGATCTTCCGGCAATAAATTTTCTCGGATAAGAAAACATCCGTTCATGACGAGTACAATTCGTGGCTCTGTAGATAATAAGAAACGAATCAAGTGGAAGGCGTCAGATAAAACGGTTTACACATTGATGCACAGGTAAACCTCTCGATTTTAGGGCTAAGGTAATCGTCCTCCACAGAGTTCTGTTCAGTCTCTCAACTTGACCGTTTCCTGGTGGGCTGTACGCAGTAGATCTACTCGTAGCTATTGCTTTCCATTGGAAACGTCTTAAGTCCTCCGACATAAAATTAGGTCGTCTATCACAGTGTATATAACTTGGCATACCAAATATGTAAAATAATTTATTAAGCAATTCAGTACTGTTGTAGTGACATGTCTCTACACCCGAAAGGGAAACGACCATATTCATCAATGATAGTCAATAAATACTTGTTTCCTCCTTGATTTGTAATCTATATTCTATCTATCGAAATGGTTAGTGACTGATTAATTTGCATCCTCCTCTCACAAATTTTGGCTTTTCTATGGCGCACACAAGAATAAAATATTTACCTTTTAGGTAATGACTCCATTCCTTGATTGCTTTGATGATCGCGTTAGTTTCTTTCTCTACTGGGGAGTGGTTTCGGTTAGAGGGATTTAGATTTCTGGACTAGAAGGCAACAGGCCTGCCTCTTTGATTTAGCCTTGCAGCTAAGCTCACGTAGCTAGCATCAGTTTCAATTCCAAGGAGGTTTTCCTCGTCTAGAGTGTCTACTACAGCTCTTTCTAATTCTCTTTTTAGATATTCAATGCAATCTGTTATTTTAGAAGGTAAGGAGAATATAGTGTTGTTATTTAGCGCGTTAATTTTTATAGTTTAGGATCCAACGACTGTAGGAAGTGAACAATCCGACGATTCTCCTCTAAATCCGCCTGAAGGAGGGAGTTCTCGCAAAGGTTTGATCGTTTCAAGGTCTGGTCTAAGGTCCCCTTTACTTAATTCATAACCCAGAAGTTTTATTTTCGTTACTTTCTAGACACATTTAGTCACATTTAAGTTGAGATCGTACTTTTCAATCAGTTCTTTGAATTTTGCCAAATTAGTGTCATACTCGCTTTTATTAATACCACAAATGGTCACGTCATCGATATACGCGAATGTTCCTATTAGGCCTTCCTTTTTGATTATTTCCTCCAAAATTCTTTGAAACCCAGCCACTCCATTTGTGATCCCAAACAGTATCCTTTTGAAATTATTATATTTACCACTGGTTTTCAAAAGCCGTGGAAGCACGGCCTGCTTTTACAAAGGGGAACTTGATACGCTTTTAAGGTCTAGTTTAGAGTACATATTATACTATGCTATTTCTGAAACCATCGTTGTAATCGGAAGTAGAGAGTAGGCGTCTTTTAAGGTAAAACGATTTATCGTTTGTGAATAAGCTATGCCTAACCCTTTTGTCGTTCCTCGTCCTTAGTTTCCGCTAATTGCGCTCTCCACGGAGATCTACTGGGTTCAATGAGATCTGAATCCAACATGTTTTTTATATCTTTCCTTATAAATGCCTTCTCTTCTCTAGAATATATTCGGGATTTCTGTCGGCCAAAGGATTTTCAAACAGAGGAGGAGGTGAAATCCTCATGCTCACTAGTTCATACAGTCTTAGAGGTAACCTGTCGACCTCATATAAAATTTCTATTCTTTGTGCACAAACTGACGCATTTTCCATATATTTTGACCATTTAAAGTTCATGTTTTCATAAGAGAATTTTCCAACGTATTTCATTCAAATTGTCAGTATCCAAAATTTTAGTTTAGAATTATATTTTAGATAAATGGAAAAAAACCCAGAAAGGTCAGATTAAACTGACACCAGAAGAACATGGGTTAATGAAACCATAATTCGAATTCAAATGTTTTTTCAGTGCTTATTTCAGATATCAAAATAAATCATATTAAACTATATTTGTAAAGTTCATGATCATCGTCTATATTTAATGTAAAATTCGACGAGAAATCATTATTGTTTGGATTCAGTTATTGATGTAAGAGATAACAGAATCTCAATGGTTGTCCGATAATCAATCAGTATTAAGAAAATTTGAGATTTTAATCAAGTTAAATCAAAATTTAAAATTGTTTCCGTCAGCAGAGACATTCGTCTAACACAGAGGTCGCCCAAACTCGCTCCACATCCGGCCCGCGAAGTATTTTCGTTCGGCCCGCCAGTTTAACTGTAACTCAACTCAGTTATTTTACTCTTTTTTTTTCTTTTCCAGAAGTCTTGTTTTGTTTGAACAAAAACAAGTACGTAGAAAATAAGAAAAGAAAAGTGTATTTTGAGTGCCGAAAATTTAACTAAGGTTTTTTTTTCATTGAGCACCCCGGAAAATGTGTTTTCTCAATTTGTCAAGAAACCGTTGCTGTGATGAAAATTTTCAAAATATTAATCGTCAGTAAGAAACTCATAGTAATTGTTAAAATAATTACATTGGAAAGACACGAGAAAACGAGGTTGCACGACTGAGAAAGAATTTAACAAAGCTGTCGTCATTTTTCAATAGAAAGGTTGAAGGAAACACATGGCACAGAGGATAAATGCGTTAGTTAGATCCAGTGACAGGACCCAAAGAGTGTGATTTTAATACCTGGTTAAGGTGGTGGAGAACTTGGAGAGGGGAATTAACGGGAGATAACTGATAAATGACATCCATTATACATGGCACGTGGAACTAGAACAGTCTACCCCAGTGTGCGAAATGAAGGGTTCATTTCGACATTCCAACCACCTGAAGAAGGCCGAAGCGTACAACAGCCGAAACGTTGTAATAAATATGGCTACAATAGTCCGAATAATGTAAATAGTGTACATAATACCTCATATCAGAAATATAGATATATACAGAAACACTCGTGCTAGGTACGAGATGTTAAAACTAAGTGCAAGAAGGATGAAACCTTTCAGTGATGGAGTGTTCTCAAGGAATGCATGCTGAAGGTATAGGATATTGTTAGTCCAGGAGAAAGGGAATTATTCTCTGCGAAAAACTTATCGGCAAGAATAGTAACAAATCGAATTGAAGAATTGGTAGCAAATGTCAGAAGTGGCTTGGAAGACATTTTTAAGTATTATTCCATAGCTATCGACGGATACTAGTCAACTGATAGTATTTGTGGGGGGAGCTAACACCAAAATCTGTGCATACGTGTATATGCACTTACGTGTATGTATGCATACATGTATGTGTGCCTGATATATTTTTTTGAGTTGATCTAGAAGCAGTGACCGCCTGGCGTAAAAAAAAGTGCCTGAAATACGTCCTTCTGAAAGGATATTTAATTCAATAATGCTAGCTCTGCACCAGATTTAATATCTCTCTCTCCCTCTCTCTCTCTCTCTCTCTCTCTCTCACACACACACAAACATAGGGAAGTAACATAGAGAAAAATAACCTTAAACGTTGAAAGTTGTAAAATTAGGGAACGCTGTGAAATATTCTAAAATCTTATGGCGTAAAGGAAAGATAAAATGTAGCAGGCGCTAAGTGACGTAAGTTTTTGGGGTATTAAACGAAAGTGAATTCATGTTGTTGTTTTCAATGTTTATTTTTTATTTTGTTTATTCATTTATTTTTACTCTTACCCAGATAAATCTCTTTAAGGAACGAAACGCGTTGACATAAAAATGCATCTTGTCATTTTGTTTATTAATATTGTTCTTATACATTTTATATATGTATGAACTTTTACACACACTCATCTCTCCCTCTCCCCCTGTCTCTCTCTTTCTCTCTGTATATATATATATATATATATATATATATATATATATATATATATATATATATATATATATATATTGCGTATATTTAGGCAGCATGATTTCATTGAGACATGTTTCATTGAATAATTTAGACGAGTTTTGTCTTCTTATTTTCAATTGGATCCTTTCATATTCAGAAACAAGCTTTTTGGTTTCATTATTAAAGGAAGAGAGAAAATTGCCATTTTGAGACATATAATTTTATTCCGAGTAGTTTCGACATAGCACAATGTCATCATCAGGGTATTGCTTATTTCGAGGCAAATATTGTAGTGGGCATCATTTTCAAAAATAAAATTGTTGTGTTCATCTGAAAGTTTTTTTTATTTTACTTGTGAAGTGAAGAATGCCTAACTATGATTGGCTTGACTAACGCTTCAGAGGTGGTAACTAAGTATGGTATATACATATATATATATATATATATATATATACAATAAGAGAAAGAACAGATGAAGTAAAATTCCACTCTTCGTAGCATTTACTTTTAAAAAAGTGCTCAATACAAAGTAGATCAATATATTATTATTTTTATTATTATAAGAAATTATAACAAAAAGAATTGCTTTGGTGTTTAGGCACTATGTTGTGCCTCTTCATCGTTACTTATCACCTGAAGAGGTACAACATAGTGCCGAAACACCAAAGGTATAGTGTAACGATTTCAACATGTTTTTGTTATATTCTCTTACAATAAAATAATTTATATATATATATATATATATATATATATATATATATATATATATATATATATATATATATATATATATATATATGTATACATATATATATATATATATATATATATATATATATATATATATATATATATATATATATATTAGTTGTTTTATGTAAGCGGTATGTTTACTAATGTTCATATTTTTATTTTATACTATTTTTCCCTAGTACTTTCGAAATGTCACTCAAGGTAACGTCATTTAAACGGACAAATTGGAATTTGTATCTATGTTTTTTTTTATACATATGTCAATATATGATCTCCTATAGAGAAAAGTACCCTATTTAATACAATTTAATTTTGTAAATTTATCGATTCTATAAAACAACGTATTCGGAAATTTGAAAAAGTTAATAAAAATTGAATAGAAAAAACTTGTCGATATTATTTAACCAAAGACGTTTGAAAGAATTATTGCTGCCGAAATACAACTGTTATTCTTTATTTTAATCTTTAAGTGAGTTATACCGATAGACTTCTTTTTCGTAAGAATGTTTCTGGTGAAAAAAGAATAAGTCTTGTCAGAGTCCAAAAGCATTTTCGCGCCCTTGAGGGTAATGAATGTATTTTCCACCCTTCAACCACTTAACATCGGATGAAATGTTGCAAGCCACGCGCTTTCAGTGTTTTTAAGGAAAGTGTTCAGACGAACTGCATGCCTTAGCCACACCAGTCCTAACCTTCACGGTTAAGACCAACCATATCCCTCACATTACATCGAAACCACCCTAATTCCCTTTGTATTCAACTGGTGCGATGTAAGTTCCACTTTTTTCCCACGAACCACTGCTTTGTGGAACTAACGCCCAAGAGGGTGCTTCCCCGATCACAACAATCTTAACCTGTCCAAGTCTATGATTAATCTTCTTCGCCACATATCCCCATAAACCGTGATTCTTACTCTAGACTGGCACCTAAGCCAGTACTGGGTGAAAATTATTGTAAAAAAATCTAATGTTTTTATTTTTATTTATATCAGCATTATTCATCAACGACTTATATACTGATAGCGAGGAGAATATGTCGGGACAGGGAAAGTGACTTCTTTTCTTTTTATGTACCGTGTCCTTTCAGTATGTAGGCGATCATGGCTCTCCACTTCTCTCTATCCCTTCTAGCTCTCAATAGGTTTCCTGCCTCTGCCAACTCCCCAGACCACTTTCTGCCATCCACTTGCTTAAGCCCGCCAGGTATGTCATATGTTTCTTTCCATTGTCTCTTTTACTCTCTATTCAACCCGTGAGTATCAGATTCTTCAGGCCCTCCTTTCTCGTTACTTGTCCCAAAAACTTCATCTGCCTCTTCCTCATGTTAATTATAAGCTTCCCCCTTGTTTACATCCTCTCCAAGACCTCATCGTTGCTCACGCACTCGCTCCATGATATCCTCAGCATCCTTCTGTAGAACCGCATCTCCGTCGCCTCGAGTATCTTCTTCATCTTTGAGGAGACCGTCCAACATTCGCTGCCGTAAAGAAGGGCAGATATCACATAACAGTTCAGTACTCATTTCTTTGTCACCAAATAAATCCTTCTTTCTCGTAATACTTTGCCCAGCTTTTG
Source organism: Acanthosepion esculentum (assembly GCA_964036315.1). NCBI lineage: Eukaryota > Metazoa > Mollusca > Cephalopoda > Sepiida > Sepiidae > Acanthosepion > Acanthosepion esculentum. The sequence continues at coordinate 50,983,383 of OZ038496.1, forward strand.
GAATGCATTCTTGGCGAACCCAATCGTCTTCGGATTTCAATGTAACACCTACCGTCCTCCGTCAAAACACTTCCCAGATACTTAAACTTCCGCACATGTTTGATTTTAGTCCTCGACCTTCAAATCGCATATTGGGTTCATTCTTTTACTGCTGACCATGCATTATGTCTTCTTGTAGTATATGGTTAGTCCTTTTTTCTCGCTCTCCATCTTTCGGCAGTATGGATAAAATGGAAGCGATATTTTCAGATATAAAGAGATAGGAATTCATTAGTTTAACTTGTAATGTCTTCAGTTAAAGACATCTTGTAAACAACATCAGCCATTGGTAATTTCATTTCGGTTTGTGAATACATCGGTAGAATTTTAGAACGAATGTGTTGCTACGTGTGTTCCGTTTTTCTGTATGTCAGTAGATCTTCAACTTTGATCATATGAAATGGGAAGCATTCTTTTTCTTTATACCATATCTCTTCAGGACGTGCGTGATCATGGCTCTCTACAATTTCCTCTCCTTTGTCGTTCTTAGCAAATTTTGTCTTTTTTGCTATTTCTCCTGAAATCTGTTTCGCTAAGAATGTACAGAAGCCCCTTAAGTAATTTATCCGCTGCTTTCCCCTCTCTCTTTTGCCGTCAATATATCTTGTGAGAGTCAAATTTTCGAAGCCCTTTTTAACCCTTATGTGCTTTAGAAATTCAAACCCTCTCTTTCTGATGTTAATGTATCAGTGTCCTTTTTGTTCCAATTTTCTCTAAAACTTTGTCTTTGTTCCCATGGTCAGTACATTGTATCTCAGCATCATTCTGTAGAATAAGATTTCTGTTGCTTAAAGTCTCTTCTTCGTCACGTTTCTTAATAAGAAACCTTTAAGCAGAGTACGTCAATTGCGTGAATTTACCCAGTCAAACTTCTGTGCAGGTTTCTCTATGTGTGTACAAGAGTCTATGTGTATATATACCTGTGTAACTGGAGCTCTGTATCGCTGTGTTTGTGTGTAAGTCTCTGCATGCGTATTATGTGTGTGAAGCAAGTGTTGTGTTGTATGTGTTGACGTGATGAACGCTTTGTGTGGGATTGTGTGCTTGCGGTTGCGTCTTATTAGTCGTGAATCTGTGCGTTCCTTACTTTAATGTTCATCATCCTGTTTATCTTGGGCTAATGACGTCTGGCAATGCCCATCCCTCTCTAGGCCAGGTTACAACCAACATTCTCTGATATCTGGGGCAGAGCCCTGACTTTGGTCACAGGGTCGCAATCATTCGTCTGGGAATGCTGCACTCTGACTAGTGCATTTGTAGCAATGTCCTACGCCCAAACGGTACAGTGTCAACACCAACTCGACTCGTTGTTTAGTGCACTTATTATGGGATGTAGCACATGGATCCAGACATGTAACATTTAGAGTATGGACGTCCCTAGCACATGCCGAAGATGTTTTAAAAAATATTAAGCTCAATCCTTAGAGAGGGGTTTCCACCTCATAGGCAGTACCTCCTCTTTGACTGGTTTTATTGCCCCACGTCTGATGCGTCCCTCCCCCCAAAAGGAAGTGCCAAGGGTGCCAAGGGTGCCGATATTGCCGTTAAACCCACTTTAAACTTAGTCTTTGTGTCACATTCGGCAGCGACGTAGGCGCGCTGACAAACTCCATTCCAGTCAGCCTCCCAGAGTGTCACCTCTCCTCCGAGACCCTTCACTTCCAGTTGTTGAGCAAACCTCTACAAAAGTGTCCCTACGACCCTGGTGGGTTATTGGACAACAACAAGAAGATATATGTGCGTGTCTCAGTGTCCCTTGGGTGGGTGTATCTCATTACGTGCATAGTCTTGTGTCTCTCACGCACGCTGTCTATCTTGTTGTTTGCGTGCGCGTGTGTGCATGTGCATCTATCTATGCGTGTTGTTTGCGTGAGGTAAATATTGTTTTCACGTGTTGATGTGCATCTGTTTCGAGTTGTGTCTGTTTGGAGATGTGTATCCACGGCGTGTGTGTCTCAGTATGTTATTTTACCAAGTGCCTCTCACTGTATGTAGAACTTTGTTTCCTACCCCACTGGTTTTGTGTACAAGTTTCTTTGTGTGTCTCTGTGAGGGTTTCTCTATAAGCAGAGTGTCACTATATTACTGTGTGTCTGTCTGTTTGTCTCTGTATGTTAAGGCAAGTGTCATTTTGCATGTGGCGATATCCATATGCTTATGTGGTTCTGGTGTGTCTGCTATGCGCGTTGCACCGTGTATCTGAGTATATTGCAGTACCAAGTGCGTCTCACTGTGTCTATATAGCTTTGTGTACTCTACCCCGTTGGTTTTGTGCTCAGGTTTCGTTATGTTTTTGTGTGTCGCTGCAAGAGCGTCACTGTGAGGGTTTCGTTAAAAAAGATTGTCGCTATATTAATGTGTATGTATGTTGTTGCCCTTGTACCCATATGGATACCATTGTTGACAAATACAATTACGCTTAAAGAAGGAAATGACAAAAATACGCAGAACAATTATGACAGAAGTAATATAATAAAATTATTTTGCAGCAAACAAACATAAAAATAAGAAAAGAAAGACAAAATATATATAAGGGATATATGACGTACCTCCGAATCAGCTAATGGCAACGATAAACGTTAATGAAAAGTTAATAATCTATAATAAAAAAAAACAAAAATAAAACGACTAACATAGTTAGATCACTATCTTTCTCAAACTCAATGAAATAAGACCAATGTAATATACGAATCCTCTTACCCATTAGAGGATTATCTCTTCAATGTTAATGAAAACATCTAACATAAATAAGTGTCCAATACGCCATAAAAACAAATGTATTGCTATATCTATCTATATGTAAATTAATGCTTTCTTTATCTATAAGTACAGTATTTGAACAAAACATATACATTGGTTTTGTTTAATTTGTTTTATGGCATATCGACACCTCAATGGGTTATTTAACGCCAACAAGATTTTTTAGAATAGGTTCGTATGAATAAAATAAATATTCTTTGTAAGAAATCAGTTTCTAGATCAGGTTTCATTGCCGCATATTTGTAAAGATGTTTTTGTCGAGAGTCAAATGTATTGCTGGTAATTTAAAAAAATATATATATTTCTGGTTATTTTTACTATAAAAATCAATTTTTATACTTCATAGTGTTTTGACCCTGGTTTTGGGATTCGCTATTTGAACATAGCTGCGACCATAACAGATGCTATGGGTGGACATGGGAACAAAAGCAATTTAGTGGTGGTTATATGCTCCTCAAAACCTCCCGTTCAGAGGCCTTGCTTACCGATGTAGTTTATCGTCATACCCAGGACGACGACTTTCGATAATATGAGTAAAAAATTTACGAAATATATTTGTATAAAATTCAAACAGATTTTGTTAATTTCAACTGCCTGTTTTTTTCCATCTTTATTCTATTGTTTTTTTTTCATTTTGTAATAGTTTATATACATCGGAAGCAACATTGAAACCTTTTAATTGCTGTTGTTTCCAGGTTCCCGCTGACCCGGAGTGGTAGCACCTTTTAGGGTCCCACCTTTGGGCAAATAGTGAAACCCCAAAACAAAAACAAAACACTATGAAAGTAGAAAGATATATCTTTATATATAATTTGTTATGAAATCACTCCCATGAGTGCTCAGGATCGCCTCGTCAGTGATGTTATGACTTGGAGTCATGGCAAGTTTCGGGTCTTCCAACATCATACTTGCTCGCCCAAGAGACCCTACCGAAACAGTACTATTCCGACAGGCGATCCTGAAACAAACAAAAAATAATACGCGAACCACGCAAAAATGGACTCCGCCAATAAAAGCCACTGCTGTCCAATCACCACCGACTTACGTCACTTCCTCCTCAGCTAAGACGATACAAAAAAAGACTCGACGGCCAGCTCGTCTTTTTCCTTCGTCTTAGTTTGACCACGCGGATCGTCCTTCATCTTCAACAAACAGTCTGACATAACAGGTAAGTAAAAACAAGAAAAGTTTCCTTTCATATGAAATGTTTCACCCCCCCTCCAAAAAAAAAAAGACCACGTTCGTAGGTCATAGGAATTATGATCGCTAATTGCTTTCTTTTCCCACCACTCCCATTTCTTCCTCCCCTCCTTGCCCCCCTCTCTCCCCTCCCAACTAAGAATGCAGAAAAAAAACACAGTTAGGACTACCAAGGTGACATTGTTGAAAAAAAAAAACTTTAAAAGAGAAAATTAAAAAAATATTTAACAATATCTATTTATCGTCTATTAGTTGAAGCCATAAAGTTGTGTTCGAAATATTTAGATTTCGGTATTAAATAATCCATAGATGTTGATATGTAGTAAATCAAACTCAACAAACCAACCAACCAACCAAAATTGGAATATATCGGAATTAGTGTGTCTAAAATTCTTGCTTTGGTTTTGTTCTTGTTAAAGAATTTTCAACCATCTTAATCATTTAATAACAAATGGCAGCTGTCAGAATGGTAGACATTATAGTTTATATATAATTATATATTTTTTTTAAATATGAAAGCAAAAAGTATCCAATACCTATCCATAATTATACAAATTGATAGGAGGTTGGTTCTAAAGAGTTTTAGGCTATTCATAGATGTTCTAAGTAGTAGACTGAGGGTACGGTATAATATTTGTCCACTCAATGACGTTGCAGTAACAACCATACTGCTGAAAACCCTAACATGGAATTCAGAGATACTAAGGTTAGTCATGATGGTAAAATTTTCCTGTGAATTTTCTGTGCATATTTTAGCAGTACCAGCTTTCCTCTTTGGTACGAATTTAAGCGCAATATTAAACTGAGAACTAGCTTTCATCATTTCACAGTTGAAATTCATAGCTGTAACCGTAAGTTCTATGCTTATAGTTTCTTCCTTCGCACGTCTCGATTGTGGAACTCTCTTCTGGCTTCTGCTTTCCTGTCAAAAACGACTTTCAGAAATGTAAATGGCAACCGCTATCTTCTACCATATTCAAACCTGTTCTCTTATTGTCCTCAATGTTTCTTTTAGTCTCAGTAACCCATTGTATACAAGTGGATCTTATTGCTTTATTTGGGTTCAGAACGATTGAAACAAATATACAGAGCCGTAGGTAAAGAGCTACCACTTTACTTGCGTACGTTCATTGCGATAGGTTACTAGTAGAAGAAAAATGGTTCAACATTAAACTGCCCTTGGTCTGGTACTACTCGAAAGATTTCCAGTCATGTTGAAACAGAATGGTAACAATGGCAATGAAAGAATCGAGCATTACTCACAAAGTGTTGGTAGACAATCTCCGAGCATCAGCGAAAACCAGAACATCTATAATGAGTAATGCACATCGTCAACAAGGCTTGCGTTCGTGTAGATCAGGAACAGTACCACATCTGAAGAAACCGTGCACAGGGGCCTGCTCAAGAGCAATTACGTAAGGCAGATACCGATATAATATTTTTTGTTCCGATAAGAACAAGTAGAATTATTTGTCCTCAACTCATACCGCCAAATTTTAAAGAAGAAAAACGAAGATATTTATTTTAAAAAATATATGGTTATTTAAAAAAATTTATTGCTGGAATTTTTACAATGAAAATCTATTTTTATACTTTCATAGTGTTTTGACCCCAGTTTGAGTGTTCACTATTTGCACATAGCTGAGATCATAACAGGTGCTATCACCCCGAGTCATGGTGGACCTTTGAACAACAGCAATTAAGAGGTGGTTCCATGCCTCTCAAAAACTCCTGATCAGAGGCCTTGTTTCCCGATGGAGTTTATCGTCATACCCAGGACGACAACTTAAGTTAATCTTTCGATAATATGAGTCACAAAATACATTTGTATAAAATATAGGAAAAAGAAACATGACAAACAAAATTTCGTTGGTCCTTAAACAACATTACTGCCCCAAATTCAGTGATGCAAGGCATGATGATAAAACCAAATGACTCAGTGAATTACATAAGAAATGCACATATCTCGTTGGGATAACTTTCTTTCTCAATTTTCGAATGCGAAACATAAAAATGTAATTTGTTAATCGATTTTTTAAATTTGACATTATATAAACGTGATTTTCAGTGCGTATATTGTGCCTGGGTATCTGGGAGCAAGGCCTCTGATCAGGATATTGGCTGTTTTGAGGAAGATACAAGCACCTCTTAATTGCTGTTGTTTTCAGGCTCTCCCTCATCCGGGTGGGAGTACCTGCTAGGGTCCCAACTATGGGCAAATAGGGACCCCCAAACAAAAAACAAAGCACTATGAAAGTATATAAATACATTTCTATATATAAAAATATGAGAACATAATTACAACTGTTAAGCATGGAATCGCCAATGTGTTTGTTTGTTTGTTTGCTTAGCGGCACATCAACTCCTTATGGGTCATTTACTGCCGTTAATTTAATATTCTTGGCAGAATTATTCATTTTCTTTGCAAAAATGCTCTGCTGTTATTTTCGCTATAAAAATGTATTTTTATACTTTCATATACCCCAGATTGTTCTTAAGTGTTTGACAATAGCTGGGACCCTAACAGGTGCTAGCACCTCGGGTCAAGAAGGACCTGGGAAAACAACAGTAATTAAGTAGTGATTCAACGCTTCTCAAAACCTATCTCTCGATCAGCGGCATTACTGCCGGTTGTAGTTTATCATCATACCGAGGACAATTTAATCGTATGGATCTGTTTTTTTTTTGTAACTTAATACTTGTCATCATTAAAGGAAGCCTGGATTGAGCCACGTACTACAGTTTGATCAAGGACGTCCTTACATCAGTCAAGGTTTTTGTCATATAGGACATAAATAAATGGAATCGTCCGTTTATTTACATAAACCGAGTTAAGCGGAGTTGAGGAGTGTTAGTATTAGGTAACTCTGCTTGTCGACTCTCTGCCTCCGGACAAAGAGGAACCCAGACGAGCCTATGCCGAAGGACAGTCTCGTCTGGGGAGGTAGACAAACCGGATCCGGTTATTACGAGGACTTTTCGCTCTGCTCTACGGGATCGGACCCCTCACCCCCTGTTAAACCGGCTTTGTGCCACATCCCGAACTGTGGGGAGCACGGGTTAATACCACGCTAGTATTAGGTAACACTGCTTGCTGACTCTCTGCCTCCGAGCAGAGAGGAAACCAGACGAGGTTATATCGAAGAGCAGAGTCTCGTCTGGGGAGGTCGACAAACACGATCCCGTAACTACCGGGTCTACGGGGGTTTTTTGCTCTAGTCTACGGGCTCGGAAAAGCCCAACCGGCCTTGTGCCACGTCTCGGGTAAATACCGTATTAGGATAGGTCAGTTTTCTAAGTATACATTCGTGTTGTAAACCTTCTATTTCATTACTTACAAGTTTGTCTTCATTATTTATTTACCTATATTATCTCGAAAAGACGACATACAACAGTTTTAAGACTTCAATTCAGCTGGTTGTTTCTGTATAACTATCACAGTAAACATAGCACAGGTGCAAATAAACAGTGGTTTGAAAATAAGAAGATAAACCTATTGAAGCAGCCCATACAGTTTCGTTCTGTAAAACCGATTGAAAATTTGAGTCATCCCTCTTCAAGATTTGAACGAAGAAAATCTGCCATTAAGTGTGATCTATAATGTCAGATAGAATCTAACTGATACTTATATGAACAGATTTTAAAATTTCAAACGGAAATCTATATGCGATGTAAGTTTCAGGAAACTAATTATCTGTGTTTGTCGGCAAACAATATAATAATCTGTTTCTTGTAGCGTGCATTGAACAATTATTCTTCATATTATATACATCGGTCAAACACCACAACGTTTTTACCTTCATTAATATGCAATTTATCAGAAGATAATGTGCCTTAAAAGTTCCTATTAATTAACATAGCCCACAAGACCGTCATATTCGGATTAATATCACACGATACAGGTAACCAAGACAACGCAAAACATTACAGCATATAATGCAAAAAAAAAATCCAACTTTCAAGAACAAGACATTTACAGAAATAATATTTATTTACAGCTTTTCTTTAAACACAAAAATGTTTAATTCTGTAATTTCTATAACATGTCATTGTAATAAAAAGGACTTATATTGAGTTTTTTATCACTCAGTAAAATGCACGAATCCTAATGTATTTTTCTTTTTTAACTCAAAATTAATGCATCCAAAAACATATTACTTACGACTTGTATCGCCATGCGTTTGGTCAGTGTGTGTGTGTTATGTGAGTGCGTTTGTCTATTTTGTGCATGTGTGTGTGTTTGTGTGTGTGTGTGTGTGATATGTGTCAAACGCATGTTAAAAACTGTTGTGGTGGGATCCAACTAATCTGCATAGGTGACTACCAACTATATAAATAATGGTTGGTACCGGGAGAAGAGGGAATCACGAGATCCAACTAGAGACTCTGATCGACTGCGACTAGTCAACACATTCTCCAGGAACGTCTTCCCAGAAATATACAGAAATACTATATGTACTTATTGTGTACACTTTCTTGTTATAATACATTCTTGTTCTAAGTACATTTTGTGTTGCATTATTATTCCATGCAATAGGCGAGATTCAACATTGAGTCAAGACTCAACAAAAACAATGTTTAAAATTTCATTGTCCATTCCCTTTTGTGGGCGTGTATAGTTACATCAGTGTAAACACTTTAGTTCGATGAAATCCGAAAGAACGAAACGCATCACACCATTTTTTCCTCTTGCTCATTCATTTTCTTCATATGAAGCTGAAATTCTAAAGTCAGAGTATTCTTTAATATATCATCATTCCTAGCAAGATTAATGCTTGACAAACGTACCGATAAGCTATAGTTTTAATTAGGTCCCCACTTTCCACTTAGGATAAAATCTCTTCCCTGGGAGCAGGTTTTCGTAGCGCCGCCCACGCGGCGCCAGCGTATCCGAATCCAAGAAAGAATACTCTGACTTTAGAATTTAAGTTTTTCTGTTTCTGACTAGTCCTGTATATATCGTCTCTTCATTTAACTTAAATTTAATATGAATATGTCTCCATTAACCATGTCCTGAAGAAGGTCTATTTGACCGAAACGTCTGACGTCGACAGAAAAACAAAAAACAAAAACAAAATAAAAAAAAGTAAACTCACATATTCGGATTTTGCTTTGTCTTTTCCACATTTTCATCATACCGTCGGATCTCCATCCACATATTTGCTTACATATATATATATATATATATATATATATATATATAGAAATATATAAATATATATATATATATATATATGCAACGTCTTTTAAGAAATATAGGATTTCTCTAAATGAATCCAGTTTTACTACCAAACTTTAAAACGAACGGGCACCAAATCTGTGATATTCTATTCGGGAAGATGAATTAAATATTTAATGCTATTTTAAGCTATTAATCCATTATACTTTGATATTGAGCATTTTAATTACAAAGACTGATTGCCTTAAAAGCATTATTCTCCCGAAATATACTGATCGACCTTTTTCTCAATTATGTTATATATATATATATATATGGTGGACTCTCCCGTTGTATTGGACTTATGAGGGTCAAGCAGCTCAGTTCCTAGGAGCTGACAGCCCAGACTCCAGCACATATAATTTGATTATAATAGTGAACGTCTTGTGCAGAAGCAACTACCAGGGCTGAATACAGAGACATGGTGCACTACGTGCCACAATGTATTCAAGCAACCCATCGCACGTTTTGAATTCAGAGTTGTCCTTCTCCTAGACCAGTTGCCATATCCAAGATTATAGAACACTGTCCAGTTATTTACCCATAGCTGGAGGGAGAAGAAGAGGATTAATACCTTTCCCAAGGGTATTAGCAGATAATTGAGTGTAATGGATTCAACTGGAATTCGAACTCCCCGGTTCCTCTATCCACTACTCCACCGTGCATATATATATATATATATATATATATATATTGTCATCCACAGACAGACTGTTTTACAGCTCATCAGTGTGCCTCTAGCTAGGATCGAAACCCGACTGAATTGGCGTCAGTCGGAACTTCTACCACTAAGCCGTCGGCGCACGGCAGGGATGAAGGTGAATTTTAGCGTGTTTATTTTTAGATTTAGATAAACACACAGTGACTGACAGTGACTCAATTCTGCCGAAGAGTCGTGCAATATTAGCTTAAATAGTCACTGTTTACAAACCCACACCTCAAACCAGAGAGCTCAACCAAAATTAATTTTTCAGGAGACAATATTTTTGTCATCCACAGACAGACTGTTTCGCTGTTTCACAGCTCATCAGTGTGGCTAGACGTCCGGTTGCCCCCCCTCTCTCTATATATATATATATATATGATGCGAAAAGTATTTGCGGACATGTAATTGTGCGCTTGCAGTTATGTGATAAACCATTAAAATGCTTTCATCTTTTCAGAGCATCAAAATGGCGAACTATCAGCTAACTCATGCGATGAAACGATAAGCTGTAATTATCGCAATGCACACAAAGCACAGCTATGTTGAGATTTTTGGGCAATATCCAGGTCGTTTGTCCACAGAATTCGGAAGAAAATCATCAGGACACCAAAATTCGTACAGCGGATACATTATCGATGCAAATCCTGGAATGTCCACGACAACCATTGCCAGAGATCTTCAGGTGTCCAGGGACACAATCCGCAAAGTGGCGCATGAGGACGTTCAGTAACAACTCAAACGTGATGGAGAAAACGCAGTTCATGCCTGCGCACACATAAGAATAACGATTGCTCAGAACCTGGCATGCCCCGTCTTTCTCTTTTTGAAAGAAAAAATAATTTTCGAACTGGATCAAAAAGCGAACAGGAAAAATGACGTGGTTATGTATGGATCCTTTTGATGACCCCCCCCCCCCATATTATGCACACGATGTTTTGCCGCTTCTTTGATGGTTTTAGATGCGGTGAGTAGTGATGGATGTGTTTTTCAACGGGATCTTCGGTTGAATACTGCTGCCTATACTACGTTGCTGGAAATAGTTGTGAAGCCCTGGATAGACCTTGTACGTAATGGAAGGCTGTATGTATTTCAGCAGGACTCTGTACCAGCTTACAAAGCTGTGATGAACCAAGACTGGGTGATGGTCAATCTGCATGACCACACCTCATCAAACATTTCGCAGCCTAACTTGCCAGACCTAAATCACCCTGACTATTACACATGAACAGTTCTTGAATGGGTGACTGATCAACGTACCCACAATACGACTGATTCCCTAAAAGCTGCTATTACCCGAGTAATGTCCAACATCAATACAGTCCACTTGATACTTGTATGTCAAGGATTCCGGTCTCATATTGAAGCCATCGTCGCGGCTGAAGGCGGCTACATCGAATAAACATGTAAACACAGCGATTACTCCATCCGTGTACCATGTTTTGCATCAATAGATTTAGTTGTTTTTAAAATGCTCTTGCTTTTCTTACGGTCTTCAATGTGCCCTCAAATACCGTTTCTTAGTCTGTCCGAATATCTCTGTACCCTATAACTCGCCATCTCGTTATTCATGTAATTCACGCGACCCAAATTTGATCGGTTTTCAGATACTCGTTAGCATAGAAAAAATGAATTAATTAATGACAAATATCATTTTTATCATAAAGTATAATGTCAAACACTTTTTGTTTCGTTCTTTTCTGTTAAAATGCGTTGATTGTTAATACTAACGTTGCCATAATATTAAAAATAGCGATTTGATTAATGTATTCTATCAAGTTAAAACTCAAATGTTCGCCCCGATTCCAAGCAGGTGATTTTTATGAAAGCAGTTTCACGGAGCACGCATGCGTAAGACATTTTTGGTCACGAATAAATATCACATTAATCGCACATATTCTTTGGAACTAGAAATACCATCTGTTCGCAGTTTCGATCGAAACTGCACGGGACTAAACAAAAGATGCCCCCACTGAGTGCTCATTGCTTATAAGAAATTCAACATAATATTGACATTGAGTGCTCATAAAATCTCCCTTGTTGTCGAAAGCGGTGACAGTTTCGACATCATAGCAATAGCCAGAAATGATACAGGAGGAAATGGCGTATTGAAGACTTATTCTTCACTCTAAAAGCGTCGATCAAACGACAATAACGCTTTCATCTCGGTTAACATGCATACTATTTATTAGAAGATAAATTAGAAAAAATAGCTATCGATCTAGATAGATCATAAAGTCATGCTTTTTGAAACAATGTTATACAAATATTTGTAGAGAAGTATTACACAGCATTCATTTTGAAAAAAGACAGATAAATTTGTATATATCAGAATAACTTTAGGAAAATCTATAACAAAGTGGAAAAAACAAATTCTTGTATGATGCGTTTTAAAAAAATTAAATGTAAGATTTCCACGTCTCATCTCTTCATTGTATTAGGGCAGTTGGATGTTTTTTTTTACTTTCTTTAGAAAATCAGCATTACACTGAGTACAAAAGCTGGGGTTTGATGTGATAACTCCTGACACCAAAATCTAGATTTTTGTGCATTTTGTTTTAAAGAACGTCTGATAATGGTACAGAAATACCTAATTTTCGTAGGTTTTTGCTTACAAGCTGACATCAAAATGTTATTATTTCAAGAATAAATCCATATAAAGTTGATATTTTAGCATTAGATACATTGAATGTAAAACCAGAATTTTAATTATGAATTGCTACACTCAAAACATACATTTTTTTTACTGTATTTGGTAAGAAAAACTGTAAGAAATTGTAAAAGATTACAGAAAGGCTAATCAATGGATAAGATTTGTTAGATTATAATTAATAAAAAGAACAAATAGATAAAATTGTATATAACACCATAATATTACTGGGTATAAATTTTAACATAAAATGTTTTAAATATGCATTGTTTATTAAAAATAACACTAAAATTACTGTACTGTATAATCTATTATATCATAATATCGCTAAATTATTCAGTATAATTTCCTTTTGAATTAAATGAAGGTCTTATTTGATAGCACAATTAGTAACAATGTGCTTGTGCTATGCATCTTGTCCATATACAGTTGGGAAAGCTTCAGTTAATTATACATTTTATAAGGTTTTCATTGATCATCGGAATGAAATTCCAACGCTACGATTTTGAACATAAACTTAATATTTAAATTCATTTCTTCGAAAAGACAGGACAAATATTTTGTGTCTATATTTGTCATGTCAAACTCCAACTTTCAAACTGAGTGCAATATGGCGTTTCCAAAATCGATCTACTCTAATTTGTATGTCCAATCACATTAATAGAAACATCACTTTAGTCCAATGAAATTCTCAACGACAAAATGCGTCAAACGATAAATTGTATTTCTACTTTGTCATAGATTTTCATGCAATATAAACTGGGAAAAACATCCTCATGCATTTCAATGAAACGAATATTAAATAAAATATCACTTATCCTAGGAACGGATGTATTAAATATATCAAAAAATAATAAATACGCAGGCTCAATTTAGATAATAACGCAGGCAGATTGACTTGTGTTTCAAAAGGGATGCAAATGACGTCATCGTCATGGTCAAAGCATGATTGAAATTTATAATATTCCAATCAAGATTAAAAAAAATAATAATAATCAAATGTTTCTCGAAGATCAATACCGTAATTTCTATTTTTGAAAATAATCCATTGTTAAAAGTGCCCAAATATATGTGTGTCCAATTCTTGCATACGCTGGAAATAAACGTTCATTATCATGTATGATAAGAAGAGAACATCTCAAAATTATTATTTTAACAAAATCTGATTAATAAAAGTTAATTTTATTAGTATATTTATACCACAACGAAATATGCAAATTATAGAATTAGCCATTTTGATTTTAAATGATGTTCTAAATAAAAAATCTTTTTTTTTTATTTACTTAAATTGTTAACACCTTCACCGGCGTAGATGTGTATACAGTGAGACCCCGACTATTCGCGTTTAAGCATTCGCGGCACACACATCCGCGGCTTTTTCTTTAGAACATATGTACTTGTTATTCGCGGAAACCCCGAATATTCGCGTATTTTTCTGAAGAACATACGTACAAATTATTCGCTGAGAACTCCCTCGATTAGGGTATTTTTTCGATAGAACATATTTAAAATATTCTTGTATTATTTCCCTGTTATTTAAGTGACTTAAAACATCTAACAGTCCATTTCTATGGTGAAAATTGGCAGAATTGTACATCTTCATTGTAAAAAATAAACGCAAAAACATGCGTATTGCTTGGGCTTTGTTCTTTTTTTTAGAGGCTGCAGCTGGGGTCTTAAAAGAGGCTTATGCTAAGTCTGGGCGCATCATCACTGTTCTCTTTTTAGAAAATGTTTTAAACTTTATATTTTATGTCTTGTTACACATATTTTATACAGTATTTTCAATGGTTGTATCGATCTATGCGTAATTAAAAACGATTATTGTACGTATGAAGAAAAGTGTATGGTAACTAATACTATTTTTCAAAAATGTTTTTAAAAGGGTCTGAATTGTTTCTAAAATGTTTAGGATGAAAGTTTAAGGGATATGGTGTTTTAACAATCAAAATAGGTACTTATAAGCACTTTTAGGGGGTTACAAGTATTCTAACTATTCGCGGCCGGCTCTGGTCCCTAACCCCGGCGAATACGGGGACTCACTGTATACGTTTTTACAATAGACACGTATAAAATATAACGTTCAAAAACGAACTACAGACGTGTTTATACGTTGGTCTTGATTCTTTTTATGCACTTAAAACGAGTCTAAGTGTCAACTCATACGTCCGGGAGAGGTGTTAGCCACCGCTCGAGTACTTTGACGTGCCTCAGTTTCTTAGTTACTATATTAAACACAAATAAAAAAAATTCGTCTGAAAATGAAACGTTTTTCCCAAAATAATTGGCGGGGAAGAGTTTCATCAACGATGAAAGCAATTTCAGAGAATTTACATATAAGTCAAAAACTTAACCGGTGCAGTTTCCTTTGACAGTGTGATTATTCAATTTAATGATACCTCCGATTCTTGGGATCGGCAGAAACATATTGTAGTATTACTCTACCTCGTCGGCCAATGAACTCTGTCTAACGCCGCTAGGTGGCGTTCTATTCAGGATTAATAATTTAATCGTCTATCTCTTTATTCCGGGACATAGTAGCGGCAACATTGGTACTTGCCTCCACCGGGGAAATTTCTTTCCAACAGAAAACCCACTTAATTTCAAACACACCACGTGGACATCGTTCTCATGTATATACAAACCCCGCTCATCCTGTAATTGTTTTTTCTTCTTTGTCTTGAGTCCGAAGTGTACAAACGACCGAAACGTCGTGAATGCAACAGTAATGATGAGGTCAACAGTCGGAACAATATAAATAGTGTATCTACACTTTCTTCCTCGTTGAGTAAAAAGTTATTGATAAGAATTTACTGACTGGATTTAGATTAAGGATGAAGATGTCATTTTTTTTAACTGCATGCTATCTGTTAACTGTTTGGGTAATGTATGCCGATTGCTTCTTATATAGAAAACGGCTATGTTCTCCATTACCATATATGCCGTTTTGGTTCTTAAATAAGCACTCAGTATTAATAAAATTCTCCCGTCGATAATTTTAGTTGGAAATATCCTAAAAGATGTTGTTGTGCTAACACGATTTCCACATTCTAAGTGTTGTACGTTCGTCATTTTCATTTGAAGATCCTTGAATTTCTATTAATTTCTAGTTGACAAGCGTTTTTCTTTATAAGTAAAACATATTTTTCTATTCTCCAAATCAACTTGAAATTACTTAAGATGACCTGTCATCAATGTCGTTTTTATGAAGGGTGAGATAAGGATTAATTTTTAATCGTTTTTATAGGAAAATTCATTTTTATCATAAATTAAGATTTATCAAGAATCCTCTTTTGTCTACTTGTTTGTTCTGTTTTACGGCTTATCAACCCCTCATGGGTCATTTAAAATGTAAGTGTTAATCGAAAATTGGACGCTTCTCATTCAATACCATTATCTTTTTAATTTTATTTCTTTTTTACGTGTCTACGCATTTTTATGCTATAGGCTCACGGCCAGATTACGTTGAAACACCGGTTGCCGTACAACTACCGAAGTTAAGCAACATTGAACCTAGTCAGTATCTAAATTGGAAATACAAGGTGCTATAAGCTTGGATGCGCGGGTGGTGCGTTTTATGGACACATAAGGTTGAAACACCGGTTCTCGTAGGACCACCGAAGTCAAGCAACGTCGAACTTGGTCATTACCTTGGTGGGCTACCGCTTAGGAATACCAAGTGCTGTAATCTTGGATGTGAAAGTCGTGTGGATGACGGCTTCATCAAATTGAAGCATCTGTTTCCGTACGATCACCGAAGTTAAGCAACGTCGATGTTGGTCATTACCTAGATGGGTAAGGGCATAGGAATACTAGGTGCTGTAGGCTTGGATGTACGGGTTATGTGGATTACGGCTTCATCACATTAGAACACCGGTTACCATACAATCGTCGAAGTTAAGCAACGTCGAGCCTGGTCAGTACCTAAATAGGTAACCGATTGGGAATACCAGTTGCCGTATGCTTGCATTTACGTGTTGTGTGATGTATAGTGTCTAGGATTCATAATCAAAGAGCTTATTTTCAAATTCAGTTGGGTTTGTTATATTCACCTGCGGGCAAATACCATTGGGAAAGGCGTGAATCCATCTCTTCCCTCCCAGCTGTGGGTTAATTAGTAAGACTTGTATAACTAAATCGTTATTATCTAAAGAATTCTTACAATCTAAAAATATTTTTGAACTTAAATAAGATACAAAGGGTTGATAAGCCGTTGAAAATAAATCGATCAAATTCTTTATGCTATGCATAAGTTTTGTACCAGCAAGAAATTGTTCAAAGAATATTATTAAATTGTCGAAAAAGAGAAATATATATATATATATATATATATATATATATATATATATATATATATATATATATATATATATATTGTTTGAGGAACCCGGCCTTCTATCATATCTTAGACCTAAGAACCTAAAGGAAATTAGAGGTAGTAACCACATTTCAGGGGACACGGTAATCCGTAATAAACCAAAAACAAAAACAACAGGATTTTCTCCACCATTTAACAACAAAAGGAGCTAACGCTGAAACCACATTAGACACACGAATTCATTCACTAGCCAAGTCACTAAATCTACTTTCAAAATCTACCACGACTCTAACTGTAGAAGTCATAACATAATTTACCTCCTAGAATGCATACCATGCCAGAAACAATATGTAGGAAAATCTGAATGACCCTTTCACTACAGAATTAATAATTATCGCAATCAAATTCGACTCCCCATGAAAGATTATTATCTGTAGAACAACGTTTCCGCCTACAAAAACACGATTTTAGAATCCATGCCAAATTCACTATAATTGAGAGAATAGAAAAAGTTCAGAGCAGATAACATTAGAAAGATTTTAGAATGACATGAAGTTACGCTCTATCCAGACGGGCTTAATCACACATTTAACAATATAGATAGTATTAATATATAACTCCACAAATCAGACCCTACCCACATTTCTCACCCACACAAGACGGACATGCTTGCGGAGGTGATGAGGCCTCACACTTATACACGCACCCACACGAATATACACACTTAAACACATCATACTCACTCACTTCCTAAGAACCAAATAAAACACACTTAACAGAGACACATCCCCTTTCCAGGAACCAATAAAACTGTCAAAATGACCAAGGGAATTCAGAACAGCATGAATCCATCTTATCTTAAATAACAACTTCAAAGAGACTGTTTGACCAACACAAGGATTGATCAAATTTCATGTTAAAAAATAAAACAAAACAAAACATGAAAACTACAGACAAACGTTCATTTTCTCCATCAAGTCATTCATTTTTGTAGTTCACTGTTTTTTTCTCCTGGTGGTGGCCATGTTGGCCGAAACTAGTCGAGGAATCTAACTGAAATAATAAAAATGAAAGAATATTAATATACAACCCTGTGTGTCTGAAGATTTTAGTTTTTTAATATTTTTAGAAAATGTTTAATATCTAGAGAAACTGATAAATTAATTGAATTTATGTTTTCCATGTTTTCACATAAGATGTTTAACCATCTTGTCACCATTTGTCATAAGAATCACTGAGCTATTCATCTAGAAAGAGAACAGGTTAAAATCGTTTTGTGTCAGTCCCACTGCCTTCTCGACTGACCAATGGTGAGAGGAAAAATCATTCAGGCCTTGATTAATAGTACCGACCTTCATACTCTGGCTTCCATTTAAGAACCAGCAAGAAAACAGTGAATAAGTTTTAAAAAAGAGGGAAGAGTAGAGAGGAAAACTGGATCAAGAGGTCAGGAAGATGAATCATCATTTCAACTTAGAGCCAAAGAGATCAATTAGAAAAGATTCAACTCAATTCATAAGACATTTGGCATGTGAGAGAGAGGTTTCAGCTATGACAGTCTAAAGAGCAGTGAAAAATGACTTGAAAATGATCTCGTACGTGAAACGTGTGAGATACCTTGTTACACTAGGACAGAAATTTAGAAGGTTAGAGAGGGCAAAGATAATCTTGAATAAGTTGGAAAAAAGAACTGGAATAATATATACATACATATATATATATATATATATATATATATATATATATATATATATGAACTTTACATGAACATGTCATTTTCGTTTATGATCAATTTCATCATGATTCTTCTGTTAACCTTGGAGAATAATTATAGATTCTTATTGCTGAAAGTGGAGTCCAATAGTTTTATAAAAACCTCGGAGAATTCCAGTAAGATGTCTTCAATAATTTATAAGATACATTAGTTAAAAACAAAATGGATAATTTTGCTTTACACGATTTGTAGAATTTGGGCGTTACACCTGGTTAATATATATATATATATATATATATATATATATATATATATATATATATATATATATATATATATATATACGTGTGAACACTGAAGTCAACACTCAGGCGATAGACTGTTTCATTTTAAACGCAATCATCAGGCCACTTCAATGTTCACTTACACACGCTCTATCTCTGATATTGACCATTTTATCCCATAAATATAGGACACGTTAAAACTATTATATATATATATATATATATATATATATATATATATATATATATATATATATATATATATACAGGGAGAGAGAGAGAGAGAGAGAGAAAGAGTGTGTGTGTGAAAGAGAGAGAGAAAATCAGAGAAAGAAAAAGAGAGAGATGGGGGAAAGCAGTACAACTTCAGCAATAAGGGTAAAAAATAGATTTTATTTGAAAGTAAATGCCATTTTACGAGATTACCAGTACACGACAGATTTTTCAGGAATTCTGGATTTTACCAACTTTTAGGAGTATTCATTTCTCGGATCGAAAGATGACACGTAGTACTAATCATTATTACATACTTTCTTAGCGCAAGTATTGCAGCATATATTTGGCAGCCATGTTTCATTTTGGCCGCTGATTTTTCTTCTGATACATGGGCGGTAAGCTTTCTTAATCACAGAAGTTATGCTGCACATCTGTTACTTCACCGCATATATAGCAGACGTTAATAGGCTTTTTCACACAAGTTCCAGACATTTGAAATTAAATGTTGGCCAGTTTAAATCTTTTTATAGAAGGTTAAATTTTGTAAGTTAAATGAATGCATAGTAGATGTCCTTTCTGTCAGGTTTACGCATGCTTTATCAGAATACAATAAGAAAGTAAAACTTTCTTACGGTGTATAAATACGTGTTGACGAAAAGTTAAGTTTACTAACAGTAGCCGTAGGTGTGGGTATTTAAATAGCATCAGCTACTGATTTTAAATTGAGCTCGTTTTACGTGACTGATTCGATTCTGAGATCGTCTTGCCTTTTATACCTTTCAAGCGGGCGTAATTGTAGATATATAATTTCAAAACGGTTTATACGCAAGTATAAGCCTAATTTTGAAAAATGCTCACTTTATATTTTAATTCTTTACTTGTATACGCTATTTTAAGCTAGCTAACCGAAACGATGTGTGACTATGCACTGTGGAAATTTTCCTTTTCTAAATGTAATAAAAGTTATTTAAAAAAAAAATTAGTTGGAAAAAATATGAGAAGTTGAAGTTTAAAAGCAACTTGAAAACAAGTGCTAATCAATAATTTAAAACCTCATTTTCATATTAAGTAGCCCAGAATGACTGAAGATTCACTCCATTCGCGTCAAGTGAATTTTGCCTATGGAGTAGTGGAATTCAAACATAAAAGAACCATTTGCCGTCACAAGCCTCTGTTCGATCAAGAAATAGATCATTCGAATTTCGTAGATGCAGCATCGAACACATTTAAAAACGACGAACTGTTTGACTTTCACTGAGTTCATTTTGAACCGATTTATCGAATTTCTTCGCCTTGCCAATTTTCTTCAGATGGTTCAATATTGTTGAAATGCTGTCACCTATTATCTGAGACAGTTTCCTAACACTTTGACATGAACTTCTTTTCGATTAGTGGTACCAGATGCTGATTGTCAATTGCAGATGGACATCCTCTACCACCTTGATCTTCAAGACTCGTATCGCATCTTCCGAAAACTGATAGCAAGAGAATCCTTCACCTCGTGTTCTGTTCACGTTGTCAGCAGTGACCAAGATTGAACTCTTGCAAGAAAAGGTAAACGTATATTTACTTTTTCATGTTCAAGATTAAGATTATGTAATTTTTTAAGTGAAATCCTGTAAGAGATTAGGATGAAATGACTCAACAGTTATCCACACCTCATATATATGTAATGGATTGAATAATAATATCTATCGTATTAAATTCGTTAATACATGTTACAAGAGACCTATCAGAATTTATTTCATCGAACAAAGGCTTCATGAAAAGCGGGTGATACTGAAGATTAATCAAGCAAAAGATTTCTTGATCATGGAGTTTGTCATACAGTTATGTGTTTAGTTTTCAGTTTCGTACTCATTTTTCAGCTGTAATAGTCAAACGGAATAACTCGTTGACCATTACCCGACCTTGATCTGTCCGGTTTTATTTACGCCCACTGGTTAAGACAGTAGTTCAGTTCTAGGAAACGACGAATAAGCCTACAGAATAACAATGTTGAACTCGTCATGGAGCTTTTAATTTGTTTCTGGATTAAAAGATATTATAATCAGTCACGTGGGTAGAAATAAAACTAACTTGATCTAATAGATTGTCAACCTACAATGATGGGATCTTCATAGGTTTTCTCAGTGTAATGATATTTGCTTGTGGGCATTGGTTTTCAAATCATAACCAACAGATTTTATTGGGTTGCAAGGTAACAGCAGCTAAACATTCCTACCTACCAACATTAAACTGAACTTAACAAATACCAACTGTAAGAATTATATCCAACTACAAGACCAAGAAACATTTTATTTGTTGGCATATGGAATTTTATTTATGAGTTGTAAGGGCTGAAAGGTCGGTGGATACAGGATATTTTTTCCCTTTCCCTACTTTAATCCATCCGCCAACTTTTAAACGTTTAAAACGCATGATGGAAATTGCATGTGCAAAGCTACTAACGTCCCACTCCTGGAGAATTAATAAAATGACAGGAGAGTTCTATAAGATTTATGCATGTTCAACTGTTTGGTTAATTGTTCGGACGAATCAATGAAAGGAAAATTTCAAGATGAACACGATCCTCGCCATGTACTCAAGTTTCATTTGCATTCCTTTCCGCCTACGTTTCATTCACTTGGTCACATTGATTACCTCTACCTGTTTTTCTCAATTCAAGCGATGTTTGTAAAAAAAGAATTGTATTTTTCATTTTTTTTAAATACTTGTACGCAATTTTTAAACATAACTTGAAGAAGACCGTGTTTTTCTTTCTTTTTCTTTTTTAATTCTCGCTCATCTCCAAGTATTGAAATTGTTGTGACCAATAAATGGTTAAAGAAATAACAAAGTGTTACAGATATATCATATATTAAACAGTAAGTACAACAGAAGAGTATTACACGAGTGTGTGTCGGTTGACCCAGCGTTCAATCTGGTCGACTGTTCCTTTAAGGCCTTCTCTCCTACTAATCTTATATAAGGCGGAAGAGTCCAACATAGACTTTTTAGAGGGAGGACACCACAACAAAAACAATAATAATAATAATAATAATATTTTATTTATTTATTATCAAAATAAAATAAAATGTTTATCCTAATGAGGATGCACCACCCAAAATCAGATGCTGATAGGCTGTACGGACCAAAAGCTTTAGAAGGCCGAGCTCTAATCCAAATGGAATCCGTCCTGGTTAAGACAATAAACTACATCGAACAGCAAGATCAGGAGGTTTTGAGGAGCCTGGAACCACCACTTAATTGTTGTTGTTCCCAGGTCCACCCTGACCTGTGGTGGTAGCATCTGTTAGGGTCCCAGCTATGGGCAAAGAGTTGACCCCAAACTGGGGTCAAAACACTATGAAAGTGTTAATGTAGGTTTAATTGCAGCAATATATTTTTTGTAAAAGTTTATTACCAGAAATGAAGTTTTAAAGAAAAAAATTTGAGAAAAAGTATTACCAGCAACAAAAATCTTGTCGGCATTAAATAATCCATTGAAGTTGTTATTCTGTAAAACAAACCAAACCAAACCAACCTGGACTAACTCTAAAAAGTATAATAATCAGATTGGAAGCTTACTTCACAAAAACCAATGATCCTCTCCTACAAATATAGAACACTAAATCCATTCCATCAACAAGGAAGCTGCACTCTTCAAGAAACAGCTTAAAATTCCTGAAATCTTACCAACAAAAAACGAAGGGAATACCATCTACGCCAAATGAGTAAAACAGAAAGCAAATCAACTTGGTCAAATGAAATTGAAAAAAAATAAATAAATAAAATAAAAAAAAATTGGAGGACAATGCGTTGCATGGCAAATATATAAAAAGAACGAAAAAAGCAGATTTGGACCGACAGAAAACACATCAGTGGCTAAGGAGCACCAGATTGAAAGCTGTGGCAGAAGACCTAATTATTGCAGCTCAGGACCAAAGCCTCGCAACCAGAACCTATCGCTGTCACATAATCAAGGATGGAACTAAACCGAAATGCAGGATCTGCAGAAAATATGATGACACTGTTAACGATATTATCTCGGGATATTCGGAACTAGCAAAAATGACTATACCCACAGACATAACAAGGCATCGACACATGTTTACTGGAAGATATGCAAGAATCAAAACCACCGGGAGATGGTATGAACACCAACCAAACACAGTTACCCAAAATAATGATATGACTATCCTTTAAATGATATAACTATCCAATTAAAACTGACAGGGAAATAAAAGCCAACAGACCTCGCATTATCATGAAATACAAGCAATTCAGGAAGTGTATGCTTATTGACATAGCAGTACCAACTGAGAGAAACACCTCCATGAAAATTATTGAGAAATTGTCCAAATACAAGGACCTGAAGATTGAGATTAACAGGATGTGGAGAATGAAGACTGAGACTGTACCAATAGCAATCAAAGCTCTGGGCCTCGTGTGAAAAGGAATGGACAATTTTACTTAAAGTGTTCCAGGTAACATCAACATACAAGTTGCCCAGAAGATCGCCATATACTAAGAAAAATGCTAAACCAGGCTCTACAACATACAAAGCAGGAAACATAACATACACAAATAATAATAATAATAATAATAATAATAATCAATATGCTAAATGCAGAAACGTTAGTAAGATAAGCCTCTTCATCGTCAATAATGTACCCGTACCAAACAAGCTGATGTAGGCAAACCCCGTACCAATCAGTGGTTAAGTAGTGCAGTGTTAAATGCTGATACGGAAGGTTTTATTCTTGATGCACAGGAGCAATGCTTGCTAACTAGAAATTACCAAGCACACATACTGAAAAATTGTGTTGGCCACAAATGCAGATTCTGTGAAAAATATCCAGAAACACTTGGTCATCGTGTATGATGTTGTACATAACCTGAATGGGTCAATATCTGCATACTTTTACAGGAAGGAAACTGCAAGAAGCTGGTATGAACATCACCCAGACCCGGTTACAGAGATAGGACCTGTAACAATTTTATGGGACTTTACACACAAATAGAACATTCAAAGTTAACCGCCCAGAATCGGCATCAAAGATTCCAAGAACAGAAAGTGATTTCTTATTGACGTGGCAGTCTCTGGTGATTATGGTGTATATTTGAAGAAAAAAAAACCCATCAAAATACAAGGATCTTGAAATAGAAATCTCAGTGTAGCACATGAAGATGTCAATCATTCCAGTTGTAGTTGGAGCCCTCGGATGGATTGAGAAAGCGTCCGGGTGACACATTGAAAAGATTTCTGGTAGCCTATGCCTTAATGAAATATCGAAACTGTACTCGCAAGTTCAGCTCACACATTACGAAGTGCTTTATCTATGTAAATGTGTTTTATTGTTTTTTTTTTTTACAAAAATGATCACTGGAAAATGTCATGAAGCCATTTCTGACCTTAGGTCTCTGGTTGGGACCCGGGAGGATATGTGTATGTAACAGAAATCAAAGGAAATAATAATAATAATAATAATAATAATAATAATAATAATAATAATAATAATAATCGTGCATGCATGTTTCCCTGTTTACAACAATAAGGGTCAGTCGATAACTATCCTCATTTTTATAATGTTCATTTCCTACCCAAAACTTTTTAATTTATCATTAAATACCCTATTCATCAATTCAATTTTAACTGTAACACCGCCGCGTATCTCAAGTTCGTACCACCCGAGGTAATTGTTAAATTTACTACACCTCTAATCGACATGTCACAAATGGTTTGTTTTTGTTTTGTTTGTTTTGTTTTATGGCATATCAACCTCAATATGTTATTTAATGCAGACAAAATTTTCACTGTTGGTAATATTTTTTTCAAAAAATCTATTCCTGGTAAGAATTTTCCTTCGCTGGTAATATTTTTTTATAAAAATATATTGTTGGTAATATTTGTTTTTCAAACATGTATTGCTGGTAATAATTTTTTTATACCAAGTATTTTTGGTATTAAAACCTATTTTTATACTTGCATAGTGTTTTGACCCGAGTTTGGGGAGTTAACTATTTGCCCATAGCTGGGACCCTAACAAGTGCTACCACTCCGGATCAGGGTTGACCTGGGAACATCAACAATTAAGAGGTGGTTTCTGGCTCCTCAAAACCGCCTGATCAGAGGCCTTGCTGTTGGACGTAGTTTATCGTCTTACCCAGGACTCGGATGTAGTTTATCGTCATATTCAGGACAGACATTTCACAAATGGGAAACATCTACTTCATTATAATAGAGTATACATTTTTTCTTCTATGTGCTGTGTCCCTGCAGGATGTTTGCAATCATAACTCACCACATTTATTTGTCTTTTTATTATCTATCCTAAACCCATTTCTGCCAGACATTTGCACAAGCCCTTTAGGCAGGCCATTCGCTGTTTTCCCGTCGTTCATACATTGAATATGTTCTGTGAGTATCAAATTTTCAAAGTTCACTTTCCTCGTTTTGCGTCCAAAATTTACAAGAATCAGATTATACCTAAAATGGAGTACTACTGTCAGATTTGGACGGGAATCCTCCTGCCCTCACTTTCCAGTCACAACAGAGTCCAAAACGTCCCCGTGTCATTGTGGGTGAAAAATTTCAAAAGTTCAAGCTGTTCAACTGTCTCATTCTGATTTTAAGTATAAGCGTCCTTTTTGTTTACATTTTCTCTAGAACTACATGTTCTGTCCATGGTATTCTCAGCATCCTTCTGTAGAGCCACATTTCTTTTGCTATTCTTCATCTATGACGAGATTTTTCAGCATTCACTGATAAATTGGAGGACTGATATTACATGACAGTTCAGTATGCCTTTCTTTGTTTCTGACGAAATTTTCCTATTTCTTTGCTGAGCTTTGGGAAGGCTTTTTTTTTTCACTATCCCAATACGCATTCGGATCTCCGTGTTGTACATTTCACCCTCTCTTATAATACTTCCTAGTTATTTAAATTTTTGTATTTGCTTGATTTTGGTATCCTCAATTTGCAAATACTATCTTGGGCTATTCCTTTTGCCGACAACCATACATTCTGTCTTCTTACAATTGATGTTTAGTCCTTTCTTCTCACTCTCCTTTCCTAACTCCTGTAGTAGTGTCCTGTAGTTTCCTTTCTGTATTTGCTATTAATACTGCCATATGCATATCTAATGTTGTTAAGAGTGTGGGTACCAATAATGAATTCTTGTCGGACTTATAATTCTCTCAGAATCGACTAAATATTGATTGATTTTGTTTAGCGGCATATCAACAGCACTACGGGTTATTGAATGCTGAAATATTTTGTCCATAATTTTATACTTTCAGGGTAAAAGGTACGTATTTTCTTTTAATATATAGTTTTTAGATCATAAAATGTATTGGCAATTTCAGGACAAAAATGAAGTGTTGGTATTTTTTAATAGAAAAAAAAATGTATTGTTGGTAATTTTGCTATGAAAATGTATTTTTTACTTTTGTTTGGGGGGTCACTATTTTCCCATAGCTGGAACTCTAACAAATGCTACCGAGCCGGGTCAGGGTGGACCTGGGAACAACAGCAAAAAAGAGGTGGTTCCACACTCCTCAAAACCTCCAGTTTCGGATCAGAGGCTTTGCTGCCGGATGTAGTATATCGTCATACCCAGGAGGATCAACTAATGTAAAGATTGAATAAGTCGAGTGAAATGACTCATACTTGTTTTCTGTCACTTTTAGGTTTTGTACATTTACTGATATCATTATTTTTTATAGTAATCTACCTCAGTTTCATTTCTATAAAAATCTTCCAGCGCCCCTAACGCCCTCAACCCTAGGCCCGCCAATATACCGTATCCATTGAGTGGTTTTGAAGCTTCTACTGTGAAAAAAAAACTGTAAAATAGTGATGATAATAATAATACGAAAAAAGCCAGAAAAGGGACATATTTTTTTATTGTTAAATCATGAAATAAGCTTTCGTTATTGGTTGTAGACAGAGCAGACATTTATAAAATTAATTCTTGAATAAATAAGTAAATAAGTTTTCGTTAAAAAGCTAGTTACGTCGCGTTGGTTGTCTTATCTGGTGTCGACATGTGAGTTATCAGGCAGAAAGCCGTCGCCTAATGTGACCGTAACACACGAGGCAAATAAAGCCACAGGAGTCTTTCGACTGAAAACTGCCGGTGGTGATTGTTCATGCCTAATGTGATTACAGCTTCGAAGCAATAGCGGAAAATTAGTAGAGAAAGAATAAAACTTCTTCTTAGAGTCGTATTCCTTCAGGACTTTGGCGATCGTGACTCTCCACTATTTCCTGTTCTTTGTAGCTCTTCATAAATTTTGTCTTTCCGCTATCTCTCCTAAACCCTGTTCTGCCATTCTTTCACTCAAGCTCGCCAGGGACGTTATGCATTGTTATCCTTGGCATATTGTGCCTTCAGTTTGTCCTGTATATATCAAATTTTCGAAGCCCACTTTCCTCATTATATGCGCTAGAGATATCAGCTGCCATTTTCTGATGTTAGATATCAGTGTCATTTTTGTTTCTATTTTCTTTAAAACATCGTTGTTGCTCACATGTTCGGTGCATGGTATTCTCAGCATCCTTCTGTAGAACCATATTTCTACTGCTGAAGCAAGGGATCGCTTCTCGGACCAACATCTTTTTTACTTTGCGTAAATGATCTGCCTAAGCAATCTCCGATCATTTGTGAATATCTATGCTAATGTTACAACGATATATGAGTGCACCTCCAAAACCATGACCAGAGATTGGCAGCTGATCTCCCCTATGATCTAGCCCTAACATCAGGTGGGATGCTGGAGTCTTACATCCAATGCCTCGAAAACCAAACTAATTACATTTAATCATCGCCAATCGAACCATGAACTACCTAAAATGGAGTACTGCTGTCATATTTGGGCAGGAATCCTCAAGTCCCCACTTTCTAGTCTCAATAGAGTCCAAAAGCGTATCCGTGTCATTGTGGGTGACAGATTATGTTCCACCCTACAACACATTTCTCGCAGACGAAACATCACAAGCTTCTCTCGGCTCTGTCGCTATTTCTATGGAAAGTGCCTAAACGAACGACATTCCTTAGTTCCACCAGTTCTGACCTTCATGGCTAAGACCTGACATGCTACGAACACTGTAGCGAACCACCCAAATTCCATCCGTATTCCATTGGTGAGAAGTAAGTTCTACTTGAGCTGTTTCTTCCCGAGAACCAATGCTGTTTGGATCCGACTCCCAACAGGATGTTTTCCCCGATCACTATAATCTCAACCTGTTAAAGTCTTGGGCTAACCATTATGTTCTCTACATATCCGTGCCGTTTATTCTGTAATTGTTTATGTCCAGTGGCTTCAGAGACTTGTACAATGTGAATATCACTGCAAATAATATAAGCGCTATATCCCGTATTGAAAATTCTTCCCAAAATATAGCAATTATTAATCAACACTCACGCAAACACACATACACAAAAACACACTTGAGTATATATATATATATATATATATATATATATATATATATATATATATATATATAGCATAATGAGAAGCCACGTATACTTTCTTAATATGTATATAATATATAAAAAACAACTGAAAAGTTGCAAATTAAAAGAAATTGAATGTTTTTTTGTGAAAGTATATTTTTTTATATATAAAAAATATAAATAAAGTATATTTTTTATATATAAAAAATATAAATAAAGTATATTTTTTTATATATAAAAAATATAAATAAATACTTTCACAAAAAACATTCATTTTTTTTTAATTTGCAACTTCTTTATAAAAAATATAAATAAATATTTTCACAAAAAAAACATTCAAATTTTTTTAATTTGCAACTTTTCAATTGTTTTATATATATATATATATATATATATATATATATATATATATATATATATATATATATATTATAACACAATAAAATACAAAAATTATCTCATATGGGAGATAGTTCTGTTTCAACCGACTAAAACTTTGTCAGTCTGCGTCAACCACGGTATATAGAGGGAAGTAGATCTATCCTCCATATGATGTAATTTTGTATTTTATTGTGTTATACTATTTATTACCTCTTATGGTGGATCAGTATTAATATATTATATTATTAGGATTCACTTGGATTATATACCAACGTATTTATTACTTTTACTATATATATATATATATATATATATATATATATATATATATATATATTCCTTTAAACGTTATGTTTAGTGGATACCTATCTTTGAGTAGTCACTTCGTTTTATTTTAAACAGTATTTATTTCGTCTACCCGATGAGTATCCACTAAAATTAATGTTTGAAGTAATAAAAATAGATCGATAAAAAAAACAAACATAAAATCCACTAATTCTTTAAATGTTACACGTTTGATGATGCTCTCAGGCAGTGATGGAAAACTGTTACAGTGTATTTCGTGCCTTATTTAATTGTAATACATTCATGAATAAAAAAAGAGAATTATGATCAAAATAAGCATATACAATGTGATTTATTCAATCAGACATGACTAAAAGAAGATTTGCTGCATAAATGCACTAATATATATATATATATATAGTCAAACCTAGGTTTGCTCTACGTTTGTGTCGAGCTCTTTAGTTAGTTGTTTACTCGTATCGGTTTTTTTTCTTTGGGCCTTGAACCTGTATTTTCGACAGACTTTCATGTTCCTGGGTCTTTCTTTTTTAAAACCTTTTTTCCCTTCGTGATTGATTTGGCTATTGTTAAATCAAGAATTCGAAGGTTTTTCGACACGAGTATAGTTACCTATATATATATATATATATATATATATATATATATATATATATATATATATATATATATATATATATATATATTCTTTATCTATCTATCTGTCTCGTGATATATATATGTATATATATATATATATATATATATATATATATATATATATATATATATATGTCGGAATAGATAGATAAAGAATTAATAGATTTTATTATTTTAAACCGACATATTATATATATATATATATATATATATATATATATATATATATATATATATATGTATGTATGTATGTATGTATGTATATATATATATATATGTATGTATGTATGTATGTATGTATATATATATTTATATATATATATATATATATATATATATATATATAGGTCAAAAATAGCCAATGAGGTAAAAACTGGCTATTTTCATTCAATGCCTCGAAGACCTAGCTAGTTACATTTCATCTTCACCGATCTGACCCCGAACTACTACCTATCCGGATGAACGGAAGTCCTCTCGGGGAAGCACCGTGCCTTGAAAGACTGTTGGATTTCAAACTCACACCCGACCTCAAGTGGAATTCATAAATCCGTTTCATTGCTAAGGATGCAGGTAAAATGGTTGGGTCTCTGTACCGCTCCAGTAAGTACCTGACCCCTCCTGCTATCCTCTACATTTACAAGAGCCAGATCAGGACAAAAATGGTGTGCTGTTGTCATATGTCAGCCTTGATAGAGTTTAAAACCGTCTCCAAGTCCTTGTGGGTGACGAAGCATTCTCCAACCTTCAACCACACCCACAGGCAAGATGTGACAAGCTTTCCGCTGCTCTACTGCAACTTCCACTGATAGTGCTGGGACAAACTACATTCCCTGATCTGGCCGAGGCAAACCTTCAAAGAATGAAAACGCCATGCCACTTACATAGTATCAAACCACCCAAATTACCCCCGTATTTCATCGGTGAGAAGTAAGTTCCACTCGAGCAGCTTCTTCCCGGGAACTACTGCCCTGTGGATCTGACTTCCTACAGGATGTTTCCCCGATCACTACAATCTTAACCTGTTCAAGGCTAAGAAAAACAGTTATGTTCACTTGCTATCCGTGTTTGATGTTCTTTTCCTTATATTCCATATTCTATTTATAGTGTTGTTTTTTTTTTGTTCTTTGTTTTTAATCTCCCAGGTATGTTTATCAAGCACTGTGCTGTTCACATATTTACAATTGATAAACACCTTGACCTTGGGTAAAGAAAAAAGTCACACGCAGCAAAATCAGGTGAAGAGAGAGGTTGCTTCAGTACGGCGATATTCTTCCCGGCCATGAACTGTCGGGTGGGCAGGGCATTGTAAGCAGGGGCATTTTCCTGGTGAAGCAGCCACGATTTGACCTGCCGCAACTTTCGTCTCTTATCGCGCGCCAAGAAAAGCAAACGCTATAGGATCTGTTTCTAAACTTGCAGATTGATTGTCTGGCTCGATAGAAGGACTCACTGTGGCCGATGCCTCTCACATAGAAAAAGAACGCGATCAGTCCCGTTACATAGCTGACAGACCTCGTATATTCAGAGGTACAAGCACACACACACACACACACATATATATATATATATTTGAAGAGTTTGGGTGAATTCTTTAGTTGATAGGTGAGGTGGCTGACAAACAATTGTTGATGCTTTTATTATCTTGTTATTCAAGTAAAATTGATTTTCTGTTTCTGCCTAATAACTTCAGGTTGCAGTTTTCATAAGACATCCAACAGCTTTTACAGAATACGTGGAAACTACCTACAAATGAAACTCATGATTCGTTTCGACGTCTAAATTAATCGTTTAAAATTTGACAGTAAATTCCAATTATTCAGGTTTATGTGATTTGCATAATAATTTCAGACTTATATATATATATATATATATATATATATATATATATATATAGGTGCGTGTATGCGTCTCTAAATTGTACATATGTGTGTATATATATATATATATATATATATATATATATATATGGAGAGAGAGACAGATAGACAGACAGAGAGGTGTATGCGTGTGTCACTGAATTATATATATATATATATATATATATATATATGTGGGTGGGGGGTGTGGGGGTGTGCGCGCATTTGTGTGTGTGTGCATTAGTGTTTGGAGGAACGGTAGAGTAATGGATAGCGGCTCGGGAGAGCCGAGTTCGAATTCCAGTCGAATCCATTACATTCATTTACGTGCTAATAACCTTGGGAGAGGTATGAATCCTCTTCTTCACCCTTCAGCTATGGGTACATAGCAGGACAGACAGGGTTCTATAGCCTTGGATGGCAACTGGTCTACTGCAGAAATAAACGACAACCTACTGCGAGAAAAAAATCAGTTGGTCATGTACCGAAAGAAACATGAGATCTCCTACGCGTGTATCACCCATGGCATACACCTGACTGATATATATATATATATATATATATATATATATATATATATATATATATATATATATATATATATATATCAGTTAGGTATGTTTGCATGTATATAAATGACTCCATCATAACTTCATTTATCGTGGATTTGATTTGATTCTAATTACCCTTAAATTTTCATATATACATACATAGATATATACTTAAATATATATATATGTGTGTGTGTCGCTTTATGTGTGTGCATTTCCATGAATGTGTGTATATAATCCTACTAAGTTATCTATGTCCAATCAGGAATCAAAAGACCACATAATCTTCGATAATCTATAACTAATTAACTTAATTTCAAATACCAATTTTAGAACCGAGACTAATATATAAAATAAATGAATACATAAAATAAATTTAAATAAAAACAAAAATATTTCATAAATAATGTGAAAATAAATACTTAACAGCTTAAAATGGCTTAACTCAGTCTATAACGAGAAAGAAAAAAGAGAGATAGATGGAAAAGAGAGAGAAAAAAGAAAGAGAGCGAAATGATAGAGAAAGATGAGAGAGAAAAAAAAGAGAACGAAAATAGGGAGGGAAAAGAGAGAAAAGCGAAAGAGAAAAGAGAGAGATAGAGAGACATCCGTCGTATAAACCTTTTTCCAAGAGACGTTGAACTATCGCTATTTATGTGCCAAATGTTCTGACGCGCTGCATTCCTTATTTCCACCCGTTCAGACCTTCACAGCTAAGACACATCATGCCATATATAGCGGGTCGAATAATTATCATTCCCTTCTTATTCCACTGGTAAAAAGGAAATTCAATTCCATCAGGTTCTCCCCCCCCCACCCCAAAAAACGGTACTTTGTGGTACAGACTCCGAAGAGAATGATGCCCCGATATCTCCGATCAATCTTTATCTATAGGGTGACCCAGAAAAACGGGAATTTTTGAAGTGCGTATTGCCAGACATGAGCAAGTGGCAACACTGCGAGACAGTGACCTTGAGCAAGTAAACATTTCGCTGTTGTAGTAACGAGAATGAAATTCACAGTATCCCAACTGAGATGTTGCAGCAGTCAATGAGGAATCTCAACAGCAGATTTCAAGAATGCATTCGTACAGGAGGACGCCATCTACAGGACGTAATTTAAAAAAAATGAAAATTCCATCATTGTTTCTTAAATGGCATGTTTTGAGGTTTCAATTACTATGAATTAAATATTTTTCTTCCATCACCTTTGGTTTTATTGGATTGTTAAAAAGTTCCCGTTGTTTTTGGGTCACCCTGTACTTTCAACAAACTCATTAACCATCTATCTGGACTGGCTCTTGGGCCTTGAATTAGGTGTACAACAATAAAAAAAACATGAAAAAGATATATATATATATATATATATATATATGCGCACCTATATTGACCTAATAGGTAGAGATGCATAAAAATTAATGGAAATTTCTTTTCACTTCACTCCCAAGTCCTGAAATTAGCCTTATTGTTAATATTCAGTGGTCCGTACTTAGGCTTATTTTCTGTGTAGCCAATCAACAGACATTAATTGATAACTCCGCATATATCTTTCGTGATATCTGAGCATTTATTTTTCATGTACACTCCCGCAAAGATTTTATAAATTGCCAGACATGACCACAATTTATTCTCGGGTGGAATTCGAACCCTGGGTTCCTGCAAAAGAAACCATCTCTTCGGCTGTAATGTCTGAATATCACGCACACACCATCTGGTTTGCTGGTAAAAAAAAAAACAGCACGTTCATACATGCATACACATACAAGAAATGACGCCTACATGCAGAGGCGTACATAGACATACACATACAGACACATACACACATACACACACACACACACACACACACATATATATATATATATATATATATATATATATATATATATATAGGGTGACCCAAAAATACGGGAACTTTTAACAATCCAATAAAACCAAGAGTGATGGAAGAAAAATATTTAATTCATAGTAATTGAAACCTTAAAACATGCCATTTAAGAAACAATGATGGAATTTTCTTTTTTTTTTAAATTACGTCCTGTAGATGGCGTCCTCCTGTACGAATATATTCTTGAAATCTGCTGTTGAGATTCCTCATTGACTACTGCAAAATCTCAGCGGCGATACTGTGAATTTCATTCTCGTTACAAAAATGGCGAAATGTTCACTTGCTCAAGGTCACTGTCTCGCAGTGTTACCACTTGCTCATGTCTGGCAATACGCACTTCAAAAATTCCCGTTTTTTGGGGTCACCCTATATACATACATACATACATACATATATATATATATATATATATATATATATATATATATATATATATATATATATATATATATATGCACACACACACACACGCAAACACTCATTGGGTGCGACGGGTAAATTGTCGTCGTTTTATATTTTTAATTTCACGCGCGCTTGTTGTTTGTTTCTGATTTTGTCGATTGTAGAGTATAGTAGGGTCAGTTGGGTACCATCTGTGACAAAAACACCACCATGATGCAATTAACTCAGCCAGAATTTTAGAAAAGGCATGCTGCACTGCTTGGCATTTGCATCGGAAGCTCCATTACGAACATTTCAAAGTGTTTGAGTGTCATTGCAGACGATTCTGAAAAATTTGAGTTCGTCAAATTGTGATTACGAAGATATCTGAAGTGCTCACTACTGTGCGATGTATAAATTACGCAAAAATGAAAATAACACTGATATCTCAATTGAATAGATATACATTTATCAAATTTACTCCTCTCCATTCTAAACATTAACTTTATTCAATAAAAACGCCATTGGCTTCAACCCCGACCTTCAGATGACTTCGGAATCTCCTGCAACTCTTCTGGACGGCATCTTTGTTTAATTTGGTGAATGCTGCCCTAATCCTTGCCTTCAGTTCATCTTTGGTGATACAAAGAGTTTTGTTGGTCTCTCGCTCAACTGCGCTCCAAACATAATAATCAAGAGGGTTGCAGTCTGGGGAGCAAGATTTAAGGGCTGATGTAATCGCAGAAATTGTCTGACAGCCATGGCTGGCTTCTGCTGCTTGCGTGGCATGGTGTAGAGTCCTGTAGCCAGACATACGATCTTCCAGCATCCCCCAACTCCTTGACCCAGAGCAACACTACCTCCTCAATATACTTGACGTAGACTTTCGTGTTCAGTCTGAGGCCTTGTTGGAAGATGAACAGTGACATAAACTCACCATCACTAGTTATCACTCCAAACGCTATGATGTTGACTGGATATTTGATTTTCATCACTCCTGGTACATCTTTTGGAACTGCAGCAAGCCAACGGGAGAAGCCATTGAAAAGTTCGTGTCCGATTAGAAAAGAAACAGAGCATTTTTTACATACAAAAAAATTAGTTAAGTCTACAGTTGCCATTGTTTTAATAACTGTCTCACTTCTTTATTCAAGTTTGATGATACCATTTTTTTCCAACAAATTCTTATAGCATTTTCCTGTTTTTTTTTTTGTATTTTTTTTTCTGTTGGAAGAAACTGACAAATCTATTTCTGGTCATTTAAACTGTTCTGTAGAGACCGGAACAAATGAAAATGCGAATCTCTCAATTCAGGAGAATACGGTTGGCGCTGGACGGTTTCCGCTTTCAACGTTTGCAAGTTCTGTTTTGCAACATGCAGTCTTATGTTGTCGCGGTGGAAAACGACACCTTTTTGATTTGCCAACATCAGCCAGTTTTTTTTATTTTTTATTTTTTTAAAAGTCTATTCAAATGATGAAAGGCAATTGAAATATCAATTTCCAAACTCTTATTAATCTCTTCTGTCGATATCTCCGGTTTATTCTCCATGATTGCAGGCAGAGCGACATCGTCGGCGTTCTTAATCGTATACACAGCGACGGAATCTGCCAAACCATATTTTGTGTATCCGAAGTGCTGGAGCAAGATCCAAATAAACCTTCTGAATATTTTTGTCGCACTTCAGACGCTTTACTCCTTGGCAAAATCCATAGAGCATAATATCGCGAAGTGCAACATTCATTCCTTTGTGGACAAAACGTCAACATTCAACAAAGGCTTACTTGTAACTGAAACATGAAAGGTTTCAATCTAGAACACAGGAGAACAAACGCAGGTGTCAAGGGGCGACCATTTTATATTGCCATGAAAAAATCGAGTACGAACTTTTGCAAATATCTGACATATATTACACACACACACACACACACACACACACACAGACACACACATATATATATATATAAATATAAAAGTGAACATAGAAGTCAGCACTTAGAGGCGACAGTCTGTTTCATGCTAGATGCAATCGTCAGGCTGTTTCATGCTAGATGCAATCGTCAGGCCACGAGTGCTGTTAGTCGTGAAAAATAACAGCACGCGTGGCCTGACGATTGCGTCTAGCATGAAACAGACTGTCGCCTCTAAGTGTTGACTTCTATGTTCACTTTTATATTCACACACGCTCTATCTCTGATATTGAGCACTTTATCCCATAAATATAGCACACTTTAAGACTATATTTCTTCATATATATATATATATATATATATATTATATATATATATATATATATATATCATATACTCCAAGCCTATACACAGACACATATATATATACATATATACATATATATATATATATATATATATATATATATATATATTGGGTTGGTGCATAATTATCAGGCGTTTTTAAACAATATTTATTATGAAACATAACAATTCAACAATAACATTTTAAATGATTATTCCGGAGCGTATGATTATCGACATGCATTTCTATAAACTGAAAATAAAATAATATTTTTATCAAAAAAAGTAAACAAAAAAGCAATTTTATTAACTAATAACTCGCCTATAAAAACGCCTGATAATTATGCACCAATCCAATATATAACGGGTGTTCCAATAAATTGAACCCATTTTAATGTGAATTAAGTTTCATCGTCTAATGATTTTTTCTTTTTCTTTCAGATTTGGCGGATATTTGGGCGATATTATTTTTTACCCATAATTGCCATGACTTAAATAGCATGATCCAATAGAGAAATAAAGAAATTGTCACCAATAACACACATTTATTTACTGCCATTTTTTTCAATAGAGAAATAAAGAATAATAACTTGAACCCATTTTAATGTGAATTAAGTTTCAGCGTCTAATGATTTTTTCAATAGAGAAATAAAGAAATTTTCACCAATAACACTCATTTATTTACTGCTGACTTTGTTCCGTCTCAATGAAACACCCTTATATATAATCCATCTTAATGAAACACCCTATATATATATATATATATATATATATATATATATATATATATATATGTGTATGAGTGACTGGGTGTGTGTGTGTCTGTATGTATGTGTGTAGTGCGGCCTCATTCCAAATAAATATTCTGTTTTGCAACCTCAAAATGAATAGGTTGCGACCTTACTCAAATAGAATTCTCTTTCGTCTTCACATTATTTCTGACTAAGAATCTACTTTCGAAAAAGAAGGCAATACATAACTCTGCCATTTCCATGGCAACCGTGTCGTACCTCTTTGCGCTGAATTAATGACAAATATGTCCAAAATAATTTCCAGTGTAGGTAATCCAAAGTTGAAAACGGAAATACAATTGACAGGTGAAATTGAAAAAAATAAAAAATAATAAAATAAAATAAAACAACAACTAAAACCAACCACAAAAATCATTTTGCTCAAATTGGTAAAAACACCAGCTTGCAAAAAAAATCTAAACAAAATAGTGTAAATTGCCAAAAAAAAAAGACGGAGAGGAAGATCTCAATGAACATGAAGGAAAGATAAACAAGAAACACTAGTGCTTGAAGTGAGATAAAAATTGATAAATAAAAGGACTTGTCCGGAAAATAAGATGAATAGACAGGCGATATAAGAATCGACTAAAATTTACGGTTCAATCAAAGAATGGCTTACGTCTTTCTGCGTGTCGAGACTCCTGATCAAACAGCATTCGATCAAGTCCGTCGCAGGGCGAGTCTCAGAGAGACAAAAAATAGATTTAAACAAATGGTCATCGCTTCCCCCATTCGTTTTAAGATCACTGTTTTTCTCAATTTAAATGTAAGTTTTTGTACTTTCCAATTTTAAATCTTACCACTTTTTGCCTACAAATTAGAATTCATCTTACGTTCGACTGATACTTTTTTTCTCCGAATTTGTCTTTTCTTTATCAACATTTATTTAGCAATGTTGATATTTTATTTAATTTGCCGTTGGTTTGAAAAAAGTTGTAATTTTGTTGTTTGATTTAGTTTTATTTCCTTGTTAAAATGATCTCAAACTAACTCGGTAATTCTTCTCTTTTTAAATGCCATATCATAGCGCCCCACAACTTCCTATCATCTGTAGCTTTAAGCAATGTTTATCTTCCTAATATTCCCCAGTTCCTACTCTATCTTCAAAGATTCACAAGGAATCTTTGGGCAGCTTACTAGGTGTGTTTTCGCGTTTCTTGCCTTCAATATGTCCTGTGAGTATTACATTTTCCAAGCTTTCTCTCATTATTATGGGTCCCCAAAATTTCAATTTTTCCTTCAGATGCGAAGTACAGATGTTCTTTTTTGTTCCCATCTTCCTTAAAATTCTCTCTTTTCTCCAATGCTCCGCCCGTGGTATTCCCGGATTCCTTCTCGAGAACCATGTCTCTGTTTCTTCACATCTTTTTATCTGTGAGCAAATTGTGCAGCATTCACTGGCTTTTTTTGAATCATTTGACCCCAAGCAAAGTAGTAATGCCGCTGGTACGTAGATGGTTACAGGAAGTGAAAGAGAGAGAAAAGTCTGATTATAAAGAGGACCGTGGAAAAGACAAAAGGCGGAGCAGAAATGGCGGTTGTATCTAGCTATTCTGTTGAAATATTTGTTAATCTAGAAGAACGCTTAAATTCGGGGCACCAGGGGAAAAAAAAGCTCGTCAGGTCAGTTGCTATGGAAATATTTGTAGAAAAGACAGAGGGAAGCCACTTCACGTCGGTGGGAAAGTGACTGAAGTCAAGACGCCTAATCAGGAACGATTACATCTCAGACCATTCTTTGGATTTTTTCAAGAATCTCGAGACGAATAGCAGGAGCACCAGACCAGACATGGCATCAGTATTTAATGCACGGACGAATGGTTGATTTGTAAATGTGCAAGATGGAACTTGACGAGAAAAATACAGACATATTGCTATTATATAGCAATCTTTTCTTAGTTTCTAATGAACTTTTCCTGTTTCTTAATACTCTGCTTAGCTTTAAGGCACCATTTTCTATTTCGCGCGCTTTGATTTTCTCTGTCATATTTTCTATCGTCGGTTAAAACATTTCCAAATAGTTAAATTTCCATCTTCTTCTTCATGTGCCGTGTCCCATCGGGATGTAGGCCTTTATGACTCGCCACAACTTCCTGTCCTTCGTAACTCTTAATAAATTTTGTCTATCTGTTATTTTCCTAAACTCCGCTACATTTACTTAAGCTAAGTATATTATGCGTTGTTTTCCTCTGTCTATCATGCTTTCAGTCTGTCCTGTGAGTATCAGATTTTACAAGCCCTCTTTCTTCATTATGAGCCCTAGAAAAAGCAATTGTTGCTTCTCGTATTGGTTTCCTTTTTGTTTCCATTTTCTTCAATAATTCGTTGGTGTTACCCTGTTCGGTTAATTGTATCCTCAGCATCTTTCTGTAGAACCACATTTCTGCTGCTTCAAGTCTCTTCATCTTTGAGGATATTGTTCAGCACTCACTACCATATAAAAACACAGATATCACGTAAAAGTTTAGGAATCTTTTCCTTGTTTCTAGTGAATTATTTTTTTTTTGCTTTAATTTGAGATTATCAATTCGTAGTTTGCATGCTTGGACTCTTTGTCTTGCTGACGACTATAAATTATGTTTTTTGTTTTGTTTTTACTGTTGCAGGTTAGCCCTTTGTT
Source organism: Acanthosepion esculentum (assembly GCA_964036315.1). Lineage (NCBI taxonomy): Eukaryota > Metazoa > Mollusca > Cephalopoda > Sepiida > Sepiidae > Acanthosepion > Acanthosepion esculentum. Next base: position 51,023,595 of record OZ038496.1, read on the forward strand.
TTCGCTTTACTTTGCAACCATTTCTCGCACATTCTACTATTTTCTGCGACTGCTATCAGCACAGTGTCAGCTGCGTATCAGCGCTTGTAAACATTGACTCGATGACAATAAATCGAGTTCGTTCTGAGCATTGCCTTGCCGTATAATTTGAATAAATGCGGTTAGAAGACGCATGCTTATCTAACACCTCTTTATATTTTTGAAAGGAATTGCCGCCAAAGCAAGACAAAAATGAGTCAACGTTTTTTTTTTCAACGCAGGGAACAGATTATATAGTAAAATCTATAGATTACAAGTACAGAGTTATATATATATATATATAATAAATAATAGGTGGCCACTTGTAGTCGAGGATACTGTCTATTAGGGGGGTAGCCAATCCTTACTGCAGACGCTCGCTCAGGCACATTTGAGTTTGTTCAACAGCCACAGAGCTCACCTGTGGCTTATACTGCGACTGTGCTGAGCAGACCTTACTTACAATTTTTGGGGGAGAATCAACAATCTGAACAAGGCCAGCACTCTCAGACTCTCGGTCATGATGAGTTGTGACTTCGTTCTAGCACAGCTATCGACAGTCCCCAAAGTATTCCGTCTAGACAAATGCATTCACAAGGCTTGGGTCAATCCGTCGTATGGTTTTTAGGCACTTTCCAAAGTTGCTGCACGCTGGGATCCTCCCCACTTCAGACCGATAACATCAGAAAGTCTCCTTCCTAACAAATAAACAGTGGTGAGATTCGAACCCGGGTCTCATGGTCAGAAAGCGAACGTATTATATATATATATATATATATATATATATATATATATATATATATATATATATATATGTGTGTGTGTGTGTGTGTGTGTGTATTTAGGCAGCATATTTTCATTCAAATTGGTTTGGTTAAAAAACTTAGACCTATCATATCGATTTATTTTGGTTGTGATCCTTTCAAATTTACGGATTAATTTTTTTGTAGCCTTAGAAAATTGATTAAGAAAAATACCAACATTTTCTTTCAAATAGTTTTTATTTTCCTAAGTACGTTCAATCTCATCTGAGACCATCTTCAGGGCGTTAAATTGTCTGTGAATGTGTCTATGAATTTCTGTAAATTCAAAATATTTCAATTGTTAGTTTTACTGCATTATGCAGCGTTCTAGATTTCAGAATTCAAAATTCACGTAGAAAATGTGCATTATTCGACAGGAATCGAACCTGTATTCCTATACGGAAACCGTCATTTGGTCTGGCGTGCTGTACCATTTAGCTACAGAGAAGCGTCCCTTTTCCATATCATCATGATAGATGCCCGTCATTGAATCATAAAGCGTAATATCAAATCAGCTGAAATGTGTGCTATCCACACTCTTGAACGCCGATATCACGACATGACATTGTATGTAGATTTGAAAAAAATTAAGTTATGTAATTACTACAGAAATTCTTTTTAAATACCTTTATTATAGATCTGAATTGTAAATAATTTTTCTATCGCATTGTTTCACGGGGATAGAGAATGACACTGGTTAGAATATATCAAGCATTTTTTAAGAATAATTTCCAATCTGTAACAGGCCCAAGAGACATTCGAGACAGAGGGTTACAAAATAAGAGGAACCGTTTATGTGTATATGTAGGGAATATAACGGTTAAACTTGAACAGGTTGAGATTGTTTGGGGAAGCATCCTCTTGGGAGTCGGTTACAAAAAAAAACGAAAATCGTGGAAAAGAAGCTGCTCGAGTGGAACTTACAATGTAATACAAAAGGAACGAGGGTGGTTCACTACAATTGGCGGGGCATGGTGGGTGTTAGCTGTGAAGGTTAGAACTGGTGGAATGAAGCAATGTAGTTCATCTGAAGACATTCCACGGAAATGGTGATAGGTTAGAGTAATGGATAGCGGCTTGTATTGAGGAGCCGTGTTCGAATCCCAGTCGGATCCATTATTTTCGCTCACGTGCTAATGCCCTTGGGAAAAGTATGAATCCTTTTCTTCTCCTCTCAGCTATGGGCAAATAGCAGGACAGACTGGGTTCTTTAGCCTTGGGTGGGAACCGGTCTAGGAGAAAGTAACGCTGAATTCAAAACTGTACGTAGCCCTGGCGTATCACATACTGTACAGCTAAAGAAACGATCGTCCGCATTGGTTCGATGATTCCGACTGTGTTGAGCGAAGGTCTTGCCACGTATCATCTCTGGGAAGAGTACTTTTAGGATGGAAACTATTCCATCACCGATAAGGGTGCGGACACGGTTTTGGACTCTATCAAGACTGCAAAGATATATATATTCGCCATGTTCGGCCCCTTCCGAGAAAAGCGCGAGGAATCAGGTGTTTACTGGGGTGGTACAAGGAAAGGAAGTTTTTTTCTCCAGCACCTTAAGCGATGGATCAGATGTTCCATTTGAGGATTGAACTTACGCCTCTCTGAGAGGACACCTGTTCATCGCGACAGGTGAAAATTCGGGATCCGCTCGCTGTATACCCAGCGAATTGTTAAATAAGTGACCCTTTGTTACGCGTGTTATAACATCACACAATAAACTACATCCGCGTCCTGGGCATGACGATGGCTCCTGATCAGGAGGTTTTGAGGAGTGTCGAACCACCTCTTAATACCTGGGGTCAATATACTATGAATGTGTGAAAATAGGCTTTAATACATTTTTGGAAAAAGATTATTATTAAATTATATTATATCATTATCATTAAAAAATATTATTATTCAAAAAAAATATTAGCAACAGTAAATTTTTGAAGGAAAAATTGCCAGCAATACATTTTTAGGAGAAAAATATTACCAGAAATAAAAATGTTGTCGGCATTGAGTTTGATATGCCGTAAAACAAACCAAACCAACCCAAACCTATAATATCACAGGCCATTAGTGATATTAGGAAACCGTTTTATAAAATATCTAAAGTTCGTCGCATGGTAAATGACTTTACTATAGGTGTACATAGAACATCAGGAGATAAGTATTATCACCAATCATGAATTAAGGCAAACGGGCATGATAGAACAAGGCTATTATATATATGTAGAATATATCTTATTTTAATATAGTTATCTTACTATAGAAATTCCTTGTAATAACATTACTATAGAATTGAACTGTAAATAATTTTACTATAGGAATACATTGGAAAACACATAGAAAATGACACTAGTTAGGAATTAAGTTAACGATTATTGAGAGAACAACATTGTCATATGATTAAATCTGTAATATAATCTATAACAGTAATGAACATTAAATATTTAAAGTTTCATCTCATTGTAAATGGTTTTATTATAGGTATATATATAAAACATCACGAGGTAATGATTATCAACAACCAGGAATGACGGCAAATATTATGGTGAGAATAGGACTGTTATATATCGGCTATTTTATGTTACTGTAATTATCTTACTAGTGAAATTCCTTGTAAATAGCTTTACTGTAGAATTGTAAACAATTTTACTATAGAATTGTTTGGAAATCACAGAAACAGAGAAAGTAATTGATTAGGAATCACGTCATGTAATAATAAGTCATTCGGGTTGTTATGTGCTTAAATCTGTTATAGAAATATATTAAAATATTTCTATAACAGGAAAGAATATTAGAGATTTTTAAAGGAGTCTTTTATGTATAGTTTCATTTCATTATAAATGACTTTACTATAGATATAAATATAATATCACGAGATAATGATTATCGACATTTATGAATGAATGCGAAGATTATTAAGAGTATAGTGTTGTTATATATTGGCTATTATATTTTACGATAGTTATCTTACCGGTAAAATCGCTTGTACATAGTATGATATAAATTAATATAATTTTACTATAGATATTCATTGGCGATCATGGCATTAGAAACTGACACTAATGTGGATTTAAGTCAAGCATTACTAACAGAACTGTTGAATAAAGAATCCTTTGATACGTGTGCAACATCGTAGAACATTCCTGTTACTAGAGAGGCGTTTTTTAAAATATCTAAAACTTCCACGCATTGTAAATGGTTTTACTATAGATATACATCAGGACATAGGTATTATCTGCAGTCAGGAATTAAGGCAAACACTACTGAGAAAACAGATCTACTATATATCTATATATATCTATATCTCTCTCTATATATATCTATATCTATCTATATATATGTATATCTATGAAGAAATAGTTTTAAGGTGTGCTATGTTTATGGGATAAAGTGCTCAATATCAGAGATAGAGCGTATGTAAATATAAATATAAAGTGAACATTGAAGTCAACACTCAGAGGCGGCAGGCTGTTTCATGCTAGGCGCAATCGTCAGGCCGATTGCGTCCAGCATGAAACAGCGTGTCGCCTCTGAGTGTTGACTTATATATATATATATATATATATATATATATATATATATATATATATATATATATATATATATATATATATATATATATATATATATATATATGTACTGGTTTTGTGTAATTTGACTTTAATAGTCTTACCAGTTCACCATTACAGTACTAAGAAATCACTCAACTATAATTAGAAACAGATGCATTCTATGACTTGAACTTTAAGCCTGGCCAGTACCTCAGCAAGTCTATCACATATAGAATGATGACTTTGCGTATGATTCAGTACTGGTGGTCGCAACTCCTCGTAACAACCGCGATATCCAGATTACTCGAATTGATTGATTCATAATTATTTGACTGTGCCTCTTATCGTCCACCATTGATCACTGCATATCAAGCCAATCTATCGGTAGATTGTTGCTTGCCTAACTGTACAACTGGAAAGATGCTGCCCACAACAGTTTTTATAAATGAGTTTTCTTCTTCTTGGTGACTAAGGTTTTGTCTGTGTTTAAGACATTATTCTATTTTGATTGATCGTCGTCCCATTCTGTAAACGAGAGGTGAAAGCAAATCAGACACAATGACGCTTCCCCTAGGGGAGCGCACGTTCGAATCCTGTCGATGGTGCGTATATTTTCTCTAATAAAATCTCGCGAATATTCAGATCGGTAGACGAAAATTTGTCAAATCTCTTCGGTGGAAATTTCCCTATGTTGTTTGTGGTTAAAATGTATTTTTCTTTTAAGTTAAATAAAAAAAGAAAAAAAAAAGGCCAACTTCTTCCAGTATTGTGTGTGTTTTTCTATCTGTGTATATATAAACATATAAATATATATAACGTCTAAAGTGGTAAAATATGAAGCATTAGTAAATAAATATACGTTACTTGTTTAAAAAATTCCTTTTTTTTACGTTTGTATAGGAAATTGAGCAGACTATGTAACATTTCGAGAAGTCTATGATGAGAAAAAATTTGCTTAAAGGCTCCCTTCAATATTGCCTGACCGGCTAAGTCCTTTGTGGCTCAGCTGGTTAGAGCATGTCGATTTAACCTTTGTCTAGGGGAACGCAGGTTCGAATATTGATGGATAGCGCATATTTCTCTTTACAAATATTCCTCGAATATTCCGGCCTGTTGGCGAAAATAAAAATAATTTTTATTAAATTAACGGAACGTCTGCTCAATTCGACTATCCATTAAAAAATGATCTTTAAGTAATAATTATCTTGCTATAGTAATTCTTTGTGAATACCTTTAATTTAGACTGGAATTGTAAATCATTTTACTACAGAAATGTATTGAAAATCACATAGATAGAAAATGACACTAGTTAGGAATTAAGTCAACGATTATTGAGAGAACAAGATTGTCATATACTTAAATCTTTAATATATTTCTATAACAGTAATGAACATTAGAGATTGCTTTAAGGAGTCTTTTATTATCAAATATGTAAAATTTCATCTCATTGTAAGTGATTTTATTATAGTTATATATAAAACATCACGAGGTAGTGATTATCAACAGCCAGGAATGAAGGCAAACATTATGGAGAGAATAGGACTGTTATATACTGGCTAATTTATGTTACTGTAGTTATATTAGTAGTGAAATTCCTTGTAAATAGCTTTACAGTAGAAGTGAATGGTAAATAATTTTACTATAGAAATACATTGGAAATCACGGAGATAGAGAAAGTCATTGGTTAGGAATCACGTCATGTAATATTGAGTGAATCCGGTTGTCATATGCTTAAATCTTTAATATATTTCTATAACAGTAAAGGACATTAGAGTTATTAAAGGGTCTTTTATTGCCTAATATCAAAAGGTTTATCCGCATTCTGCTAGCAGGCTTATAGTTGGGTGCTTTAAGTACACAAATAACCGAAATACCAGACGCCCGTTTTAGTGTTCCTCTCTTTACTCATAAAGTCGTTCTTTTCTGTTGGTCTCGGAAATGTGGTTGTTGTGATCTTCAAATAAAAATAAAGCTACATTTGTTATGATGTTTTAAACTTGTGAATTATTTTGACTAAATGACCCATCGATGTCATCATATCTTTAATACTCTTATGTCTTTCACTTTTTTTTTCTTCTAATAATATTGTATATAGATACACCGATCATTGTTGGGGATGAAGTGACACCAGTTTTATTCAAATCAAAATTCTCTTAAAAATTCCAGCCGGTTTCAACCAGGATTATTAGATTTGTCTATTTCTTTAAGCCCGGGGTTATTAAATTCTAACTTTTTTTTATTTGCGTTTTTTTTTCTCCTAAGAAGAATGTCAATTCAAAATTCAGAAGTACCATTCATTCAAATATAGACCAATTCTCTTTTTGTGGCCCAAAATGGCAACTATTTCTCCTTTTCTTCTGTGTAGCTGCGTCCGTTCGTTTTTTTGTATCTGTGCATTTGTGTGAATGTTCGTAGATGCGTGGGATGTTGAGCACAATTTGACTAACCCTATTTTTGTCTCAGGCTGTGCGTGTGTTTTTCCGAACTCAATTTGTGTGTGTGTGTGTGTGTGGAGGGGGTAAGAATTAATCTTCTCAAACTTAGACGTCACTGAAGTTACAATATCTGTAAATTGTTTTAAATCACTGACTCTAAGGGAAACTTACAAAGAAAAGACTTATTTTCGGGTGAGTAGTAAATACTTGATTATACTCGCAGGTGGATCGATGTCTATAAACACTGGCGTCACATCAGTTCGTTGGTGTATTCATTTAGATATACACTGTTCCATATTATAAAGTTGGAGGAAAGATACCCATGAAATTTTAGCATAAAGGTTAAAAGTGACCTTTGATGTGAAATAGCTGAATAATGCAACAGAACACTCAAATGTTTGGAGATACGATTAAGCAAGAGAAGACATAGCAAATAATTCAGAAATTTGGAAGAAAATGGCGCCAAGAAGTCTGAGTAATCAAAGGAAGTTTAGCCTTTCCAGGGACTTTCAATGTTTCTGCCCTTTATGAGGAGTTTATTAGGAACTATGACGGTAAGAAGAGAAATTCACATTATCTATCTATCTATCTATCTATCTATCTATCTATCTATCTTATGCATTCTCTGTTTATATCTATCTATCTATCTATCTATCTATCTATCTATCTATCTATCTATCTATCTGACTGTCTTTCCGTTCATATGCATCTAAATATGTATCTATCTATGTATGTTTATTTGTTATTATGAATGTGTAAATGAATATACATGAATACATTATATATATATATATATATATATATATATATATATATATATATATATATATATATATATATATATATATATATAAATGTTAGATAAGTATATAGATAGAGAGAAACGGAGACATAAGAATACGGAGAAAGAGCAACCGCCTACATCCAAGTATATACTGCTCGTTGGAGGAGGTGTTGTTTTTAAAAATCTAATATTTTAACTGAAATTTGCAGATGTTATTAAATAAAGGCAATTTGAAAATTACCAGCACCACATATATATATGATTCTATCGATAAAAAACATTATTAGTATGAAAACCAAGGCGATGCACGAAGGAGACAACCCAGATCCACGGTCCATCAACATTGGTGACGATCCCGTCGAGTTAGCCATGTCTTTTGCCTACCGAGGCTCAGAACATTCCAACTTCGGTGATTTGCTCACGGAAACCAACAGAAGCCGTGAGCTCGCTGCAGGCGTTATGAGAGGTCTCTGGAGAACACGATGTTGACGTCGCGACATCCTCCGATGCACCAAATTATGAGTCTACAACGAGGACATCCTTTATTTGCTGCTATACGCGGCGCCGAGGCGTGGCCTCAGCAAAGCCCTCGCTTCCCGCGTTCATGGCTTCGAGTCCTCCGCACTCATGACCATAGAATGGGCGGACTTGTCCGAATTTGTTTTTAATGAGGAGCTGCGCTGGAGGACCGGTCACCCAAGCAACCCTTCGCACCATCGTTCAGTTGCGGGTTCATTGTCTCGGTGAGATCCTGCGACGATCTGATGACCCACCAGTGTCATTGACCAGTTCAACCCATCATCTGCAGCTTGGGAAGCACCCCGCGTCAGACTGTACAGCCGCTGAAAGGACCATCTACCAAAACCTCGAAAAGATCATTCTGACACCAGAGGTTTTTTTACGACGCTCTGTGAAATCCATGGGAGCTGGCGGGGTAAGGTGGTTCTTGTGAACTCAACGCCTTCATCGTATGAGTTTTATTAGCAGTAGTAGAAGAAATCTCTGCAAATTTTGTCGCTCAGTTTAAAAAAAAGGAATGAGTTGATATTTTTAAAGATCATGACATGACATGATATTCTTAAACATCATAAACCGTCATAAAAACTTTCTTTAGCGTTTTCCGTTTGGTTTCATGTTATTTTTGTCTTCGTTCAAGACAGTGAAAATACCAACTGATGTTAAAAGAGGAATACAGAATTCAATATAGCCTGGATATTATCGAGTAATCTTGGTATAAATAGTTCTCATCGTTCACCCATCGTCTTTTTGCCCACATCCTATTTTTCTCGACGTTCATTTTGACAAACATCAAACTGGAAGTTCATTATCTGTACATTTTATAGAAACAATCTGTAATTAGTTTTTTCTTTTTTTTTAAACGTCGGTGAATATAATCCACAGTCTGATATTTAGTTACATCTTTTAACATTGAAATATATATTTTTATTTTTATTTTAAATAGCTTTATTTATTAAATTGGATTGTATGTGGCTCAATGATGGAAAATGTATTTGCGAAATTATACGAAAATACGTCTCAACTTCTGATATCTTCATCCGAGAAATATGAACTTCAAATTGACAGAAAAAGAACAGTTTTCTATTTTTTAAAAATGTTATTGCGATAATTGTTTTCGGGGACAAATAAAGTCATATAATATGCGACTGGTCATGACCAAGGTTGGATATGGGGGTAAAAGCTCTTGTTACACCTATTATTAAACCTGCGTTAATCACTTCGGATTTCCGAAAATTGATAGCCTCTTGGGGTCTGCCTCCCACAGCATTGGGGCTACAACATCCCCCGCCGGGTGTTACATACCCTCACCGAGTCAGGAGATTAGTGGTAGGGAGCAAAAGAACAAGTTGCTCAACGAGGAATTGCAAGTACGGTAAACTTTCAGAGTTAACAAAATATCCCATATGATTAAATCAGGGTGAAGCGAAATTTATTTGACAAGTAATTCTTTATCCATAATGTGACCATATGGTTAGACAGTTCTCCTTCTGACCATGAGACGCAGGTTCAAATCTCAGCATAGTCGATATATCCGGATGTTAAATTCTTATGTTATCGTCCTGGTGAGACAATGCCAACGTGTGACATTATTGGCAAGTAACTTAAAACCATTACGGTTTGTGAGTAAAATTGGGTAGAGGAAACTGTTCGAGAATTCTCGGTGGCTGTGCTAGCACGAAATCACAAGTCATCGTGACCGAGGTTTTGGAAATTATTACATTGTTCACGCCAAATCGAATTCTTCTCCCAGAAACTGAAACTCAGTTATGCTTATAATAGCTGCAGTATAAATCACAGGTTGGTACGGGGGTTATTATAGAAGCACATATATACCTGATCAGGAACTTTGACAGGGATTAGCTATCCAATCTGGCCAACTGTTGACTCAGAAATCAGGTAGCCATTTTCTTTTTCGTGAAATATTCTGGTACGCTAGTAACTAAATTGTTTAAAAAGTGGAAATCTTACGGATTTCATTTCTTTTGATATGTTCAACAGTATATCAACATATTATGGGTTATTTAATACTGAAACCTGAGTCAGTTGTAAATGCGTGATTACAATCATAACTATTCATATTTTCAGCGTTCCACTGCAATCATTTTCTTTTAATCACATTCTCATTGTGGAACAGACTCTTGAGAGAATGCTTCCACGATCACTATGTTATTAACCTCTTCCAGTCTGGTATGAACAGTTATCTATCCTAAATATCCTCAAAATAGGAACTTCTTGCTCTTTCCTCATGCACCGTTACAATAAAAACTTTCAGTAATGCTCTGTATTGAATGATTACTGGACATTATATTGTGTAAATAAAAGAAAGGAAAATGTCTCATATTAAACCGGATTTGGTTTATCATTTTTCAGGTGTCGAGAGGCTATGAAAGTAAGAAGCAAGACTTGAATAACAGGAGAATATATGAGAAAATAAATCAGAATTTTGAAAGAAAATGGCACCAAGAGTTTAGTATAAAATAACATTATCTATCTATCTATCTATCTATCTATCTATCTATCTATCTATCTATCTATCTATCTCAGTTTGTTCATTCTCTCTCTCTTTCTCTTTCTCTCTCTCTCTCTCTCTCTCTATATATATATATATATATATATAAAGATAGATAGGTATATAGATGGAGAGAAACAGAGACAGAGAATAATCATCATGGCTTGGCTTCGCCAAACGAAGATCAAGAGAGAGTCTGTACACGTCGCTTCCATGCACGTTTGTGACTGATAAGTTCAATGCGGGACAGGTATATATATATATATATATATATATATATATATATATATATATATATATATATATATAGAGTGAGAGAGAGAGAGAGAGAGAGAGAGAGGGGGAATAGAGAAAGAAAGAGAGAAAGACAGACAACAGACAGACAGAGCGAAGATTAGGGAGAGAGAACCACTGCATGCACACAATCATATACTGCTCGTTGGTGGAGGTTAAAATATAATATGTCCTCTGAATTATTATTCATGTTATCCATGTTAAACCAGATTCAGGATTTTTTTTCATCAACGTTCAGTTGTAAGTTACTATTCATCTTAGAGAGGATATAAATGTAACATGCAAGACGAGAATAGTGGTCCCGAGTCGTGTACATCATGTAAATAATAATTCCTTACGCCAGATTATTGTCAGTAAAACCAGCAGGATGAAGTTACTAATAGAAGCACTTCCTATTCAAGCAACCAAATAGACGAATTTGAATAAACAATGCCCAGCTCCCATTCTTTTGTTGACCTTGTGTCACATTATTGTGTGTGTAAAATTCCGATATTGTTGTATCCTTAAAACAGACAAAGGTGGTACCCGAGTAAAGGTACAGCAACACGCGCGGAGCTGAGAGACAGAGGTTAATTGTAAAAGAAAATACACTACTGAAAGACAGGGTATCGGTAAGTAATTCCCGAAGCAAAGGTATTTACCTTACCTACTCGCGCGGCAGGATGTGGCACAAGGCTATTTTTTAATGTGGGTCAAAAGTTACCCCGTAGGTTCGGGCAAAAAATTCTCCGTAGACCCCGTATACACGGGGTCGGATAGCTGTCTACCAACCCAGACGAGACTCTGCCCTTCGGCATAGCCTCGTCTGGCTTCCTCTCTGCCCAAAGGCATAAACTACGACCAGCACAGCTGGAGACGAATCTCCAACTAATCGCCGAAGCAAAGATATTTAGTTCAACACCCCATCCCACCCCAACGTGGTAGGTTGTAGCACAGAGCCGTTTTTAATGCGGTGTCAAAACCTAACGCGTAGTCCCGGACAAAAATTCCCCGTAGACTCCTTAAAAAACGGAGTCGATTAGCTGTCTACCACCCCAGACGAGACTTCGTCTGGGTTCTTCC
>OZ038496.1:51040560-51050560 GCA_964036315.1 Acanthosepion esculentum
AGGAAACTTGCAGCTTTCAGGTAGTGTTACTGTTGGTCGACATTTATAAAATCTTTTTTTCATTTTAGGAAATTAGTTTTCTCAAGTTCGCTATATCTTATAGTTCTTTCTAATATTGACGAGTATGTACTTTCCAAGTGTTCTGTTTTCGGTAGAGCAGAAAGTCAGCAATTTCATTATGTCATTTCTTTTCTTTCCCAAACCTTATTTTATGGTGAATTTCTGAGCTTAACTTAGATGTGGCACAAGGCCGAAAGTGTTGAGTGCTTAGTGAATATTGTTTCTCTAGCCGTAATTGTTCTAGCGAGGTGAGCGTCCTAACCATTACACCACGTCGAGCTTCTCAAATTATTTTCTAAACTTAGCTTAGATTTGGCAAAAGGTCATAAGTGTAGGGCTCACGGTGAGGACCGAACTCATTACTCAGTCGAAATTGTTCTGGCGAGATAAGCTTACTAACCATTACACCACGTCTAGCTGCCGAATTAATTTTCTAAGCGTATCTTAGACGTGGCAGAAATCTGAAAGTGTTGAGCGCCCAGTGAGGATCGACGTCACTACTCAGTCGAAATTGTTCTGGCGAGATAAGCTTACTAACCATTACACCACGTCTAGCTACTGAATTAATTTTCTAAGCGTATCTTAGACGTGGCAGAAATCTGAAAGTGTTGAGCGCCCAGTGAGGATCGACGTCACTACTCAGTCGAAATTGTTCTGGCGAGATAAGCTTACTAACCATTACACCACGTCTAGCTGCCGAATTAATTTTCTAAGCGTATCTTAGACGTGGCAGAAATCTGAAAGTGTTGAGCGCCCAGTGAGGATCGAACTCACTACTTAGTCGTAATTGACCAATAGGAAACGTCGAAATGTCGCTCAATCGTTCTTTTATGAATCGAGTTCGATTCTATTTTGGGGATCCATCGTTATGAACTTCTGGCTGTAATATTCATTTTTCTCCAGAAAGCTTCAGTAGACGATCTCTAGAGACCAAATTAAGATGTTAAATTTGAAAACTGATGGGCAAATCAAGCAGGTAAGTAATTTTCACTTGAAAGATTGGTGTAACGCAATTTTTACAACCGTTTCTCTATTTAGGCGTGTAGCACAATTACGCAGTGGATTTACTCGGACTCACAGCTGCTCTCTCTCCAAACAAAACCCTTAGATCATCCCCTCTGGTAAGTATGCTGTCAACTTCATATGTTGTGTTTCCGAGGTTTACACTAATGAAGAGGATTAGCCGAGCGAATTTCGACCGGCTCTACACTAAATCTGCACACGGAACTCAGCTACTGGTAAGTATGCCCAGGACGGTGATGACAAGACATCACTGGGCGGAGGGATTCTTTGACAGAAGTCGACGTCTATGGTCGAAGAACCGTCACCCATAGACGTCGACTCCGATGAAATCACTCTTCAAGCCGGAGGTCATCGGCTGTGATCTGACCTAGAGATGTATGGGTTCCCCCATAGTCCGCCTTGACCAAGACACGCTATGCATCAATGTATATCTACCGAAACATGTCGACGGATCTGGTCGAAGAACCCTCACCCATAGACGTCGACTCCGATGAAATCACTCTTCAAGCCGGAGGTCATCGGCTGTGATCTGACCTAGAGATGTATGGGTTCCACCCTAGTCCGCCTTGACCAAGACACGCTATGCATCAATGCATATCTACTGAAACATGTCGACGGATCTGGTCCGGTGGTCAGCTGCACAGCAACTCTACGACGACTCCTGGTCAGTAGAAGGATGAGCTTGAAATATCGAATGAACGCCAAAAACAGATCATTGACACGTAATAAAAGTTGTGGATACTATTATATATGGAATTTATAAGTTAAAAGCCGCCTTAAAAAGATATCATCAACATTAAAATTATTTTGATTTGAAGACAGACTGAAAAGTAATGTGATTTCTCATTTTCAGCATGGCTGCTAGTTTATGTGCATTCACTTTAGCTGAGACACACTTGTAATTCCTCAACACACAGAATTTGTGGTTCATACTGCAGCTATACTGAGCGATCTATAGTTACAGTTTAATATGTGATCGAAGAGGGACACATCGGGTTTTGAATTCAGTTGCTCTTCTGCAATACTGGTTGTCAATAACCCGTAGCTGATAAAGTGTGTTCGTACCATTTCCAGAGGTATTTCAGTGAATGTAACTATCGCGAATAAAATTCGAACTCTGTTCACCGATTCCCGCGCGTCGAGCGCTCCCACCATTACAACGCCAGCATATCCAAAATATATTGCAATAGCAATTCTAAACTTAGCGGACATATTCAACAGGAAATGACTCGATGAAGCCTGCGCAGTGGAATATTCATCAGGAAGAAGAAATTTTGTCGTGTTTTTTTCTAACCTGATTGTTGCTCAAGTGACATTCACTTTTGCAGCTGTTGTCTCGTCTATTTAATTTACAAATTATCTCCGAGCGCCTCTGCCGAGAAATAAAGGAAGAAGAGAAAGAAAGAAAAGGAGACTTTGTCAAGGAAATCAAATTTGAAGGAATTATTTTTGAAAATTTGGCTTCAAAGTCGTCAAACGAAACCATGCTGTATTGAGAAAGTCTTCAGCTGCAGTTCGGTCTCTCTTATCGCGATTATCTGCGTTTGAGAGAAAAACGGTGGAAAACGATTTGGCGTTCGTGTAGAAACCTGACATATTCGTTTCTGAGGTTGTGTTTTTGGACATATTTAAAAAAAAATTAAAAGCGATAATCAATACAGATTCATAGGAAAGATATTTATCTCTGGAAGAGGGATCTTACCAATTAGATTTAAGCCGTTTTATATATATATATATATATATATATATATATATATATATATATATATAGCTATAATATATATATATATATAACTATAAATATATATATATATATATTTATATATATATATATATATATTCAAACATATATTGTTAAATATAATTGACAACGAATTTAAGCTTTCGGCTGATATGAGCCATCATGAAAGTGGTTCTATCGAGGAACGACATAATAAAAAATATCCAAATGTTGGACAGTTTTTATCTTTATTTTCTCCCGAAACTAAAGCTCATACTCAAACATAATAGACACTCGCTGTCTGTTATATTTAACAATATATGTTTCAATGATGATCTACTGTCCCAGTACACTATATATATATATATATATATATATCTGTGTGGGTGTGTTTGCGCTCGTGTGTGCGTGCGTGTGCGTCGCCTTAAACATCTTAATACTAATAAAAGGAGTGACAAATATATTACGATTCTTTCGGCCAGCGCTTGCACCAGTTTTTTTTTCTACAATTTATTCCTTTAAAATTGTATTTTGTTTTTCCTGTTCAAGAACAGCAATTGTTTTGCCAACGATTTTTTCTCTGAAGAGTTGTTGGCCAAAAGGTTGCAAAGCTATATTTTTCTTTCCCCCTTTTAATAGTATTAAGATATTTACATTAGTTCTACTTGAGGAAATAATTAAATTATGTAGTATGAAGACTTTGTTTATATATATATATATATATGATGAGTAACTAAAAGCGAAAAGGAAAAAAAAACTTAGATTATGCGTTTCGTCCTTCATCAGGTGAAGAATAGATATTTCCACATATTATCTAAAGGATTTAAGTTTTCTTAAGTTTTCTTATGTTTAACTATTGTCTTTTGTGTATGTTAGTAATCCAAATTCTTCTTGGACTGGCGTAAAAATATTCCTTTGCTTAAAGGTTAATAAGATAATTAGGATTGGTCAGAGAAAATGGAGGGAATGAGGTCTTTGTTCTTATCTTTTTATGGCCTCTCTATCTTTTTAAAACCTTTCTCCATTTTTGTGTATTTTGAGGGTGTCATTTTGCTAGTATTATATATATATATATATATATATATATATATATATATATATATATATATATATATATATATATATATTCCTTCTCCATATATATATATATATATATATATATATATATATATATATATATATATATGATGAAAATGTGGAAAAGACAAAGCAAAATCCTAATATGTGAGTTTACTGTTTTTTATTTATTTTGTTTTTTTGATGTGAGTTTACTGTTTTTTATTTATTTTGTTTTCAAAAAAACAAAATAAATAAAAAACAGTAAACTCACATATTCGGATTTTGCTTTGTATTTTCCACATTTTCATCATACCGTCGGATCTACATCCACATATTTGCTTACACACACATATATATATATATTGTTTTATTACAAGGAAATAGTATATATACACACACAGACTTTGTATGGTGTTTAGGGTCCGTGTGTATGTGTGTGCATGTGTCATTCATATAGTGTGTTTATTTTTATCATTATGTCTGTATATATTCGTCCTCCATATATATATATATATATATATATATATATATATATATATATATATATATATATATATATATATATATATACTATGTATTATATTATTATGAAGAAATCTATACACTAACTACATATATGTTTTATGGTGTGTTTGTGCTTCTCTGTGTGTGTCTGGTCCAACTGGGGAAATTGTATGACAAAATGGAAATGTTTACTTGTGACAAGTTTTGCCTTTCAGGACTTGATCAGACTAAAAAAAAACGATCGTTTAGTAAACACCACAAGAAAAAAGTCTGGGGGTGTTAGGTCTGGAGATCCTAATATTCATTCAGTAGCTCCACGTTGTCCTATCCACCTCAGCCAGAAAGAAAGCGTGCCTTACTTTTTCTCCCCCACATATCTCTCTCTAACTCTCTGTTCCTAAACACACACACACACACACACACACACACACACACACACACACACACACACATATGTGTCATTAAAACACACACACACACACACACACACACATATATATACATATATACATATATATATATATATATATATATATATATATATATATATATATAAATAAAGCCATTTATGATATGTTTAACGTTCTTTTTATAGATACAAGTATTTAAGCAAATGCTCTGTTTTTATAATAAACCGTATTAAATAACATTTACCTGCCTGAATGTCCGATAAATTTTCATAGAAAATTTTCGTTCTCCGACATTCAGGCCGGTAAATGTTATTTAATACGGTTTATTATAAAAACAGAGCATTTGCTTAAATACTTGTATCTATAAAAAGAACGTTAATCATATCATAAATGTCTTTAAATAAATTGTCGGACATTGTCCAATTCAAAAATATATATATATATATATATATATATATTGGTCACTAAAATTTAAACATGTTCATAATAATTTTCTGCAACTCATCGAAAACATTTGTTGCAGAACAACATTCATCCAACCTTTGAAAATGGAACTATGATATCTCTGGCCATCAGCATCCTATACCGACCACCACTGTGATTAACACGACAACCGTCACATACAGATGGACATTATAGTTACAAAATATATCATTTAAAATAGAAATAAAGTGAGGGATAAACCAGGCGAGAAATTAAAAAGTCAAAAAAGAAAGATCCCCGATATATAATTTCGCGTTGACCCTTATATTCAGCCTATTCATTCCTCATCATTTCCTATGGGCTCACCGTCCGCCCCAGTAAACGCCTCACTTTACTTTATATTACTTAGAAAATATACCGCAATAAAACAGAAAATGTCAATTCCTCCCTACGCCTTACATATTCTGATTCGCTTGCTTGTGACCTATGCCACGATGTAATCAACTTGAACAAAACACAAAAAACAAAATAAAACAAAAAAACATCGGAATGCGTCGTGTAGTCGTATAAGGATGTCACGTTTCTGCGTCGATTAGACGAGAGAGAAGCGTTCAAGTCTGACGTGTCGTATACCAGGATCGTGTCTAAGAAAGAATACGGTGTTAAGTTTTGCTGATGATAGAGATGGGATCACTTTCTTTTTCTTAATTTGCCTTTTGCCTTTCCATCTGAAGTTACGCTAATGCCTACACAAACTCGTAGATTTTAGCAAGGTGTCAGGTTGGACATCGTCTGTTTCAATGAGTTGTTATCTTTCGTTTCTTCAAAAAAGAGAAAAACACTGTTTATGAACTCACTCAACTCGCGGTAAATATGACGTGTCTTTTCTTTCTTTTTTTTAATTGTAAATGATTTTTGTGTAAATGATTTACGATGTCTGTAGAGGTGCTGTTGGTATATGGTGAGTATCTCTAAACGAGGAATTAGCGAACTGAGGTCGAATTGCTGTCTGTATCGTTATAGTCAATAGAGATGCTTGATACAAAAAGCAAATTGCAGGAACTTCTATAGAAGGTTGAAAAAGAAAGTGAGAAGAAAGAAGTAAACATTAATTTTTAGAAAACAAAATGTATGCTTGTTAGCAAAAGAAGCAGGCAAACATGGGAACGACAAATTCCAAAATCAAGCAAGTACAAAAATTTAAATATCTGGTAAGAATTTAACAGATGATGAGAAATGTAACACTGAAATTCGATGGTCTATTGGAATGCCGAAATATACCTTCTAAATGTTAAGCAAAGTTGTAAGACAAATGAAACATTTTTAGAAAGCAAAGAAATTGAACAATATTTTTTTCAGATGAAGAGGACTGAGCCAACACAAATGTGGTTTAACAGAATAATGCTGAGAATACCACATATGAGCAACATCGACATTTTAGCAAAAATGGAAACAAAAGCGAACACTTATACTTGGAATGAGAAAGAGAATATTATAATTTCTCGAGAAACTAATGAGGAATGGGGGCTCGATGAATGTGACACTAATGGGGCATAGTGGACACAGCAAATAACCTATGGAACAAAGAATAGAAGTGATAACAAAAAGTGAAACGTAACAAAGAGCTACAAAAGACAGGAAGTTCTGGAGAAAACTATGTAGAAGCCTAAAAGTACTAACTTATTTGCAATAATCGGATCCTTGTGCCAGATAAAAAGACTGTACTGAAAAGACATTAATATGATCCCTAGTAGCCCCTGTTAACAAGATATTCTAAAAATTGCATTGGCTGATTATAGGGTTCATGACGGGCACAAGGGTCTATGAACGAAAATTGACAAGATACCGGACGTCGATTCTGTAATGATATGATAGGACAGGGGTGGGCAACCCTTGGCACGTGTGCCAAACATGTCACACCGATGACTTGTTTCTAGCACGCGAAACTTATTCATTAGAATCCCTTTCGACTAATATCTATTGTTTATATTGTTTTATGAGTATCATTATTTCGTGTATTTTGCTTTTCTGCCCATTACAGATTGTGCAGAATGTCACGATCATCAACTAAGAAACGATGTCATTCAAATGAAGACGATATTAGAGAATTTAAAGAATACCGGACTGAAAAATTTGGCTTTATTAAGAAAGACAACAAAGCCTTAAGCATTTTCTGTCCTGAAACAATTGTTTGTAGGACTTCTTCTGCAAAGAGACATTTTGAAAGTGTTCCGAAGAACTTAAGCAATAAAACTGAGGAGTAAAGAAGTGAATTAATTTCTCGTGAACTGAGCAAAAGACAAAAAAACAAGTCATGTTGACGCGCTTGCATGGGATAACGCTACAGCTTTATCAACATGTGGGCAACTGAATTTAGAAGGGAAAAAGACAGTCTTGAAAATGATCCAACGACTGAACGTCACCACCGAAGAAAACATTGATCGTTATAGATGACAGGCGATTGACTATAAATAAAATAACCCATGCTATTTGCATCTATTTTGAAAGAGTTAAGAATATTCGGCACAATGAACTTGGTTTGATGAAGGTTTCTGGCCAGTGGGTGCCACATCATCTGACACTTAATCTAAAGCGCACCAATGTAATCACGTCGCGGAAAAATCTAACATTGTTTGAGGTGGATCCAACTGATTGACTGCTGGGTTCATCATTTTCAGCCAGACACAGAGAGACGATCCATGTAATGGAAACACTGCCCCTCACAGGCTCCAAATAAGACGAGTGTCGTTTCTTCCGCAGGGAAGGTGATGGCTTCAGTTTTGGGGATGCAAAAGATATTGTGTTTATTGACTATCTTCAAAAGGGTCACACCATCAATGGAGAGTACTATGCTAACTGGTTAAGGCAATTACGAAAGCTTATCAAGGCCAAACACCAAGGAAAACTGATGAATTAAGAAAACATGAGATAATGATTGGCATTGCATTTAAATCTTTGAAGAAAACTGTAAGAGGGTTGCACAAGCGTAAATTGCAAAAGAGGAAACTATCAGTATAGAACTTACGGTTTCATAAAGTAAAGGGCACATGGCACAGTGGATAAAGGCGTTCGTTAGATCCAGTGACAGGACCCAAAGAGTGCGAGTTCAATACCTGGTTAAGGTGGTGGAGAACTTGGAGAGGGGAATTAACAGGAGATAACTGATAACTGACATTCATTGGACATGGCACGTGGAATTAGAACAGTATACCCCAGCGACGTTCGACATTCCAACCACCTGAAGAAGACCAGAACGTACAACAGCCGAAACGTTGTGATAAATATGGCAACAAAGATGAGGACGATGTACAATAGTGTACATAATACCTCATCTCGGAAATATAGACAGATTCTAAAATAATGTCAGGTATAAAATGATGAAACTCTGCTGCTAATCTAGTACTGCGATTAAATCCAAAATGTCTCGGAAAGAGGAAAGCTTATAAGAACAAGTACCATGAAAGTATTTATGGAAATGGCAGAAGGAATCTACGTTACAGCGGTGGAAAAGTGACTAAAATCAAGAAGCCAGACCAAGATTGATAACATTGTAGATTTTTATCTGGATTTCATCAAGAATCTCTAAATAAATAGCAGAAGCACTAAACCAGATGGGACACTAATATTCAATGCATAGACGAATGCTAGACTTATAAATGTGCAAGAGAGATACTGACGAGAAATACTTGTGCTACCAATTTATGCGTGTTACCTATAAATAATAGAAACTATTTTATGAATATATTATTATACAATCCGTAGTTTTATTACTTAAACATTATTTCTAGTGGATACCCATATTTGAGTAGACGCCCGGTTTATTTATTTAACAGTATATTTATTTGTTTTTATCTACCGGCCTGAATACTTGAGAAATCTTATTAAATAAAAATATGCGCTCTCTAGCAGGATACTTACCTAGGTCCACCTTGACAGGAGAAACCGTCGTTAGATCAGACGTGCTTTAGGCAGTTTCCGCCACATAGTGCGTCGATGATCAAATGAAGTTGAATAGTGCTTTATAAATGCAAATCTTTCTCAGACTCTCGGAATATACATAACTGATCAGTTTCATCTCCTAATATAAACAGAGAAAGTGGTGGATATTTTTTATTTATTAATCCGGCAAATTTTATTAAATCAAAAATAAGTCTAACGAAATATGTTAGATTAAAAAAAAAGCCCTTCTTTAGAAACTATACTTAAATACATTAGTAGGAAGAAAGGAATAAGCGCATTTTTCTTCCTGATGTCGCTCACATTTGATAAAAGTAAGACCATTTAAAATGCTTTAAAACCTGTTAAATGGCGATCGAAAATGGCACGTTTTCGCAGATAATGTGACTGTCAAAACGAGGAAGAACACAAATTATGGTGGGTATATGAACCAGTCTGAAGTTGAATGATTGTCTTTTCCTCCATTCCTGTTCTGAGAAATTGTTCGTTTTTTTTTCTTTTTCTAATGTTATTCCGTCTTTGTTTCTTTTATACGATAAAAAAAATGCTGCACTGAACAACAACAACAACAACAACAATAACAGGTTCACTTCCTATGTGCATGTAACCTACTTGATGGGTGGGGTAATTATTCATTCACCAATGGCGCAAGAAGAGCATTTTCAAATCCAGTTAAAAGCCGGTATCTCGAACTCAGATTTTCAATTTAGATTTCTGCATTGTCACAGTGCTGAAGTTTTACGATTGTATACTTATTAAATACCATACATGTATATATGTTATTTGTGTGAGTGACTTTGTGTAGAGGAATATACGTTAGTATGTATCAGTTTGTTAATATCTA
>OZ038496.1:51055560-51081759 GCA_964036315.1 Acanthosepion esculentum
ATTAATTCAGGCTTTTAATGATATTACGCAAATGTATTGAATTTTTCTACAATCTTTAACGAGGTTACAGACACATACAAAAGTACATATATACAGTGTGCGATGGACGCTTGCCGCCTTTATATATATTTTTAATTTCGCGCATGCGTGTTTGTTGTTTTTGATTTTGTTGACTACGCCGTACAATAATGTCGATTGGGCATCGTATGTGAGAAAAAAGAGCACCATGACACAATTCGCCCTGTCACAAATTTGGAAACAACACGCTGTACTGCTTGGCATTCGTGCAGGAAGTTCTAATACAGGCATTTCACAGTGTATCGGTGCCAATTTGAGGACAGTTCGGAGGATTAAGTTTAATGGTTGTTTACGAAAGTACGGCAGCTCGGAAAACTTACTTTGATTGTTCTGATAAGAAAAGAGCACAATAATTTCTTGGTAAAGGCATCAGACTCAACACAGAAGCCTACATCGTGCCTGGAATGAGTAGTGCTGCGCTGGGTCAAGACCGTGGCTGCTAAAAGACCCTATGTCTGGCAACAGGACTCTGGACTATTCACAATTACTACAACCACATCATCCCTTATATCTGGCCACCAAACTTCCCAGACTGCACCCCATTGATTATTATGCGTGGAGCACAGTTGAAAGATAGAAAGAAACAAAACTCCTTGTAACACTGAAGATGAACTGAAGGCAAAGATTAAACAAGGAGTCTGTCCAGAAGAATTGCAAGAGAATCCGAAGTCGTTTGGAGGACGCGGTTGAAACCAATGTCGATATTATTGAATAAATTTCTCTGTAGTATTTCAAGGTATTTTTGTGCAATTTTGGTAAATATATCTATGAAAATGAGATGTGAATGCTATTTTCATTTTTGCGTAATTTATGCGACAATTTATCCATCGCACTATGTACATATAGAGAGACGGCGCAAGGGTGAACGCACATGAACGCAAACATACGCACAAACTATGAAAAAAACTTGCACCAATGATGAGTGGATATTAAAAATAAGAAAAAGTATATGTAAGCTATTGCTGATAACCCCTGACGATTGGTCTTGACAGGTCCGTCTACGAAACTCTGGAGTCGGGATCATGAAGGAAACATCTAACAGCTAAGTGACAAACTTTTTACTTTATTAATTATATATATATATATATATATATATATATATATATATATATATATATATATATATATATATATATATATATATATATATAATAAAATAGGCAGCGTATATTTACATTACAAAGAGTCAATCATACCTTGAATCAATCAGCAATATGAAGGCGATTATTGACGAAATCACTTCGCTAATTGACATAAACATAAGCATTCCACTACTGATAATCCTCCGAATGATGAGATCCTCATAAATAAATGTTGATTCAAGGTATGATGACACTTCGTAATATATATATATATATATATATATATATATATATATATATATATATATATATATATATCCAAATGTAAAAGAAAGAAAAGAATAAAATTCAAACGTTCATAACATCAATTTAAAAAAGGGTTCAATACAAGAGTAGAGAAATAGATATTTATTATAAACTGTTATATTAGAACATGCAAATTACTACTACAAAATTGCATATGTTATTTCCACGTTTAACACGATTCATCATGTACTTAACATTGACGGTAATAAACGATTTTATTTAAAATTACAATTTATGGAACATCACTTTTTACATTTTTGTAAGATTTTGTAAGATTTTCCATACAAAGCGAAACATTTTTTTCATAATAAAAAAAGAAAGGAAATAATAAATCAATAAAACAAAAAGTAAAAGGAAAGAAAAGAAAGGCAACAGAAAGCAAAAGAAATCAACCCTACTACCAAGAGAATGCAAAGAAAAGAAAGGAAAAGGAAGGAGAGGAGTATATTCAAATTATACAGATACAAAAGATCAGGAAAGAGAAGAAAATAAGCTTAAACCCATGAATCAACGCTGAGAAAGGGAATTCAAATTTGAATGGAAAAAAAACGTTACAACATAGTAACATGTTACAGCTACACGGTTGCGTTTCAAATTTTATGGCATTTTTGATGAAATCACATATTCAAATAAAATTATACATAATGCATAAATAAAAAGACACTTTAAGAAGAACAACTATACCTTACATTATAAATTAGAGTACAAAATAAATTTTAAACATTTATATGCTTTATATATATTTATTTCAAATTAGAAACTGTTATCAATATCACAAGTAAAAAATAATAATAAGCTAATTGATGGCTAACCATACTACAAGTAATTTACGAATGCTAACAAATTTATTACTTTAAAACTAGAATAAAACCACTAAGGATAACATTAAAATATTTATATAAAGATGATATAACATAAGAGCAGTGATTGAGTTATAAAGTTTAGCATGAGTGTAAATTTAATTCCTTAGTATGCTTGCAATTTACCGTAGTTTCATATCTTTGATTTCATAATTTATCGCTGTTCAAGAAATTAATTATTTCCATTATCTCCTGTAGGCAGAGAAAGCACGGTTCATTCACCGATCTAGAAATTCTAGCTTGTCTGAGAATTTTCCATTTAATCTTAGGTGTTCTGTTCTCTTTCAATTTCCAAAAATGTTTAGAAAGTGAAGTCATATTTCGTTTGTCGGTATTAGTAAAGGATGAGAGATGATTATACAAACGTTTTTTAAAAGTATTCATTGTGCCCCCAACATATATTTTAACAATCCTGGGATTTTCAATTGATTAACTAGAACACATATACAGAAGGGATTTTGTTAAGCACTTGTTAGATAAAGGATATTGGTCAGGATTTCTACAATTATATTGGTTAGTTATACGAGACAAATTAGGATCAGTACTAGCATTACAGTTATTATTGTTATATTAATTCAGTGTTTTATTGTTATGTGATTTAATTATTTTCTATAGATTATTAGTACAACTATAGCTAAGTTTTAGAGTATTCCGATAGAAATTTTAACTTAAAGAATTACTTTTTAAGGAAATGTTTCTGAATTAAGTTTAAAAATGTAAGTCCCAATTTAGTACGAACTAGTTGATTGAATGGAAGAGAATACCATATGATCTTCCTGTTTCTGTTTTTCTTTTTGGGACAACCATAATCTTCTACAATCTTAATTTCAGAAGATCTGAACCCACTACCCCAAAAAACTTTATCATAAACTGTTTTATGTTTCTCGAATATTTCTTTTTTAGAGGAGTGTTGGTTAATACGCTGTTAAACAGATGATGATGGAATATGTTAAATTACAGACGGTGGGTGATTAGAGCTAGTGTTGATAGAAACTGGGTTCGCATTGTTTTTCATGTAAGGCTGAAAATGATTGAGAACCAAATTTAGGGACGATGGCCTCATGGTCATAAATAAACCTACTGGAAGTAAAGTTGATAAACTTAGAAAATTAATCCATAGTTTTTAAATCATTTGATCTTAGCGTAATAATTAATTCCAATATCAAACAAGTTGATTTCTTGGACGTAACTTTAAATTACATTATACACTGTGAAATGTTTCTATTGGAACTTCCGGTACGAACGCCAAGCAGTACAGGGGGGTCGTTTCCAAATTTCTGGCAGAGCGAATTCAGTCATAGTGCTCTTTTTCACACATACGATACCCAATTGACATTACTGTACTATGTAGTCAACAAAATAAAAACAAACCAACACGCATGCGCAAAATTAAAAATATATAAATGCGACAATGTTTCCATCACGCCCTGTACATATGTATCCTCGTGAGCGTGTGTGTCTGTGAGTGAGGTGTCTGTGTGTCTGTGTAACCTCGTTAAAGATTATAGAAAATTCGATACATTTACGTAATATCATTAAAACCCGAATTAACTCATTTTTATGCAAAACATATGCTTCAATTTGAATTTCTACATTTGCATCTATTAACCGACGTTATGTCATAGGTTCTCAGACTTTGGAAATTTCAGACGATCACATGTTGCCTACTAAAAAATTTGAAAGCTCACTCAAGAAAATGATCAAAAATATATTCTTTCCCAAAAATATATATTTAAAAATTAGGAAAAAAATATATAAACCAATGAAACTTCTTAGTTTAGTAAGTGTATATTTGTAAGTTCTTGGAGCCTATTTCACTGTTATCAATACGCTCGCGTAAGTTGGAAATAATATCATGTATATATATATGTGTATATATGTGTGTGTATATATGTGTGTGTATGTGTATATATATGTGTGTGTATTACGGTCAAATCACGCTGAACACACCGGTTACCGTTCGATCACCGAAGTTAAGCATCGTAGAGCCAGGTCAGTACTAATAATATCATGTATATATATACAATATAGTATATATATACTATAATATCATGTATATATATACAATATAGTATATATATACAGTACTAATAATATCATGTATATATATGTGTGTATATATGTGTGTGTATATATGTGTGTGTATGTGTATATATATGTGTGTGTATTACGGTCAAATCACGCTGAACACACCGGTTCCCGTTCGATCACCGAAGTTAAGCATCGTAGAGCCAGGTCAGTACTTAGATGGGGGACCGCTTGGGAACACCTGGTACTGTAAGCAGTGTGGCTGTGTGGCTGAGTGGTCTAAGGCGTTGCTTTAGAATCACGAGGCACCGAGTTCGAATCCTGGCTGGAATTAATTTCAGCAGCTATCGGACTCCAAGTACAGGGCACCTTTGGCAAGTGTCTGTTCCATAGACACGGGTCCACCAAAACCTTGTGAGTGAATTTGGGAGAGGAAACTGTGTGGAAGACCTCGTTGTCCAAAGCTAGCACGATATCACAAAAACACCGTGATTGCGAGTTTAGGTGGCCAGCCTTGTTCATTTATGATCACGCTGGGTTCGCACCAACGCTCTAAAACTGTTAATTGGTTCTGCACACGCCAATAACAGTATAAACTGCAGGTGGGCTCTGTGGGCATTTCCCAGTTGGGAAATTGCAAAAATGCCTGTGCAAATGTTGCCATATGCGCTAGCTAGCTGTCCATTACAACGGGTGTCCTCGATATCGAGTGGCCAATTATTATTATTATATGTGTGTGTGTGATGGATGTGTGCATATATGTACGGGAAGTGCGGTGCGTTGGACAAGCTTATTTCCCATTCCGACTGCAATTGTAGCATTCACTTTCTCACAAATCCCCTTGAGAAAAGTATCATTCTATTTCTATTTCGCATCCATTTATGGCTTGAATAGTAGAACACATTGGACTTCTCTAGCCTTGATTGGCGATCAGTTAAGAAGTTTCGAGTCTTGGTGTTTTTATTTAACTCTTACCGAAATGTGTGCTTGATTCAACGCACAGCTTCACCACAATAATCAAATGACGTGTGTGGGTGAAGTGCGCTTCTGTTTTAGATATATTGCTGCTGGCTTCGAGTTGATAGAGAACTAAAACTGACTTCTATTTCTGGTGATAGCTTATTGATGTCTGGTTAACCAAATAGAGTACCAGGATGTAGTTTTGAAAGCATTATGACAACGAAATTAAAATGGCACTGAAAAATTAATTACTAATTAATCCCTTCTCTTTATCATATTCGCTTTCTTTCCATATATATATATATATATATATATATATATATATATATATATATATATATATATATATATTCTAAGTGAGACAGAGAAAGAGAGAATAATTAAGTAGAATTTTATATATATATATATATATATATATATATATATATATATATATATATATATATATATACTTTTATACAAGCGACCCTTTAAATACTACCTATTAAATTATTGTATTAACTTATGTACCATATGTTAAATATTAGGAATTCTTCTAATGGTAGTAAAATTTGATTACTCAAGATTTGATATGCTGAATAGTACATAATAATTATATATAGGTTATAAGGTTGACATTATACATATATATCTCTGTGTCTCCACACGTATACCTACACCTACACCCATATACATACACACCTATACATACACACCTATACCAACACCCATATACATACACACCTACACCAACACCCATATACATACACACCTATACATGCATGCATACTCTACCACTCACCCACATCCGCATACGCATCAAAATTTAAGAACTCATTTAATCTTCCGAAAAATGTTATTACATGATATTTAATTAGCCCAGAGATTATCTAATCGTTTATTATTATGTTATAACACCTTTTGGCGGTGATTTAATGCCGACATGTAATGGATATCAAGGATAACTCCGTAGATAAACCCAAGAATGAGAAAAGGAAATCAAAACAATTTTAGTACAACCGAAGCAAAGAGAAGGGGAAACTTTCGTGGGGAAATTATTGATAGTCATCAAGAATTACTGGTGACTTGGTGATGGAGGAGGGATGTGCATATGGACGAAGCAGATGGGAAATTGGTAAGGGTATAAAAGAAAGGGAGAA
The DNA here is from genome assembly GCA_964036315.1 of Acanthosepion esculentum. Taxonomy (NCBI): domain Eukaryota; kingdom Metazoa; phylum Mollusca; class Cephalopoda; order Sepiida; family Sepiidae; genus Acanthosepion; species Acanthosepion esculentum. The sequence continues at coordinate 51,062,014 of OZ038496.1, forward strand.
GTTAGATGTGCAGTGTGACGGTTCATTGATCAGTTCTCTTACCCCCATAATATAATTCCAGTAACGGTGCCTTCTTTTCCCAATAACGCCCAATAAGTCCCCTATAACACCATCTCTCTCGTTCTTTCTCCAAATAAACATTATCCCACTACAAACTGATGCCATAAACAGTTTGAAAAATCCTGGGAATTATAAATTAAAATTTCGTAGGTGAAAATGGTCATTAACTGAAGGTATCTTAATTCCAATTGCAAAGAAAATTTGCTCTGTTTAATGAAAATAAAAATTGAGCGCTGTTTTCTGAGTCAGTTTTAACATATTTCAAATTCTATGCCTGGATTATACCAACGGATTACAACACACACACACACACAGACACACACACACACAGACACACACACACACACACACACACATATATATATATATATATATATATATATATATATATATATATATATAATTTAAATAAAAATAAAAACAGACCACTTTAAGGTTCCATGTAATACATTATTTCACCATAGACCTTTTAGAGGACCGCGGATCATCAGCGGTCCTTTAAAAGGGCTGTGGTGAAATAATGTATTACATGGAATCTTAAAGCGGTCTGTTTTTATTTTTATTTAAATTATTAGCTCTCATTTACATTGACCTCTCTGGATTTTATCCTCCCTGGGTCTACCCATACGGATTACCTAGTTTTTCGTAAACTATATATATATATATATATATATATATATATATATATATATGTATATATATATATATATATAGGTAGCGTATATTCATCCAAACATGTTTCATTGAATAATATAGAAATATTGTGTCTACTTATTTTTATACTGATCCTTTCCAGTTGTCTAATCAGTTTCTTGATGTTAAGATGAAATCGTTTTTGTAATCCACGTACATTCGATATTAACAAACATCTTCTTGGGTAAATTACAAAGACGAACTTACTGTAACTGCGATAAAGTCTGCATTAATATGTGATGGTGTCTTTTAAAAAAGTTAAGTACATATATTGGTTTGACGATCACAACATTATCAAGACATCTTACAATTAATTTATCGGGGACAAATTCAGTTATCCATAATATAAAAATTATATTTCTGTCCACCTTCACAATAGGGGAAAATAGTTGTGACAACTCCGATATACTACACTACGAAAATAAATAAAATCTTTAAATTCGAACAGCTATTTATATCGAAATCAACAAACCAACGGTCAATAAATTTTCTTACGAATATAGCAAGAACATATTAAAGTGCATAATTCTGTGTCCATTCTCAACGTGACGAGAAAGAAAAATGGATATTCTATTATATCTACATCTTATAGGAATACAATACTGTGTTCATTCTCTACGTGACGAGAAATACAAATGAATATTCTGTTATCTCTACATATTATCTGACTATAATTCTCTGTCCATTCTCAACGAGACGAGAAATAAAAAATGATTATTCTGTTATCTCTACGCATTATCAGAATATAATTCCGTGTCCATTCTCATCTTGAAGGGAAATAAAAAAATGAATATCCTATTATATTTACATATTCAAAGAATATAATACTGTGTCCATTACGTGACGAGAAATAAAATATGATTTTTCTGTTATGTTTACATATAAGAATATAATTGTGTCCATTCTCAAAGTGACGAAGGATAATAAATTAATATTTTGTTATATCTACATATTATAAGAATATAATTCTGTGACCATTCTCAACGAGAAGAGAAATAATAAATTATTATTCTTTTATATTTGCATATTAAAAAAATATAATTATGTATCTAGTCTCAACGTGACAAGAAATAATAACTGAATATATCCCGCACATCCAATCTTACAGCATCTGGTATTCCCAAGCAGTAATTCATCTAGCTAGTGAACAGGGTCGACGTTGCTTAACTTCGGTACGTGAATCGGTGTTTCAACGTGGTATGTCCGTAAGCCACGTCGCCCGGATAGAAGACGTCACCCATCTAAGAACTGACCATGCTTGACGTGGCTGAACTTCTGTGATCGTACGGGAACCGGTGTTTTCAGCGCAAATTGGCCTACACTTGGGATAAATAGCAGGAGAGACTGAGTCCTATCGCCTTGGTTGGAAGTTAGTCTATCGCGGAAAGAAAGACGCGAAAACATTCTGCATAACGCGAAAATATTCTGCATTGTCAGTCATAAATCGAAAGAGACATGATCACCTAAGCGTGTGTTGTGTAGGATCTACCTAATCTGCATAGGTGACTACCAACTATATAAATAATGGTTGATACCGGAAGACGAGGGATGGAATCACGAGATCCAACTAGAGACTCTGATCGACTGCGACTAGTGAACACATTCTCCAGGAACGTCTTCCCAGAAATATACAGAAATACTATATGTACTTATTGTGTACACTTTCTTGTTATAATACATACTTGTTCTAAGTACATTTTGTGTTGCATTATTATTCCATGCAATAGGCGAGATTCAACATTGAGTCAAGACTCAACAGCGTGTAACACGTATGGAACTTTAACTAATACAGTAAATTTACATGCAAGATCTTGCAATAACTCACCTTTTTCACAAAGTACAATGTGAAAATTTTGAAAGAATAAAAATCGCAATGAATGAAGAGCAGATGTAGATACGCTAAGATTTACTTCCGTAAGCAATTACGTGTTTGCGTATAACCGGAAGGCAGCGGAAGTTTAAAATCAGATTTCCTTCCCTTAGGTGTACTACCTTCCTGGCCTATCAAGCTCCATCAACACGAAGCAGCTGGTTATAAGGCGTCAGTTTTCCGCCTTTGCCCATTCTCCAGCTGGGAGTTGGACTTAGTTGTCCTTAATTGAGACCCATGTCATTGAAGCATTTTATAGACAGTGGCAGCTTGTCTCCACTATCACACCCGGCTATGACAACTTTGGAATATATATAATGTACGCATATAAACATTATATACGTTACGTTTTAAAGAAACTCTCAGTCTGTCTCTGTCTGTCTGTCTGTCTGTCTCTCTCTCTCTCCATATATATATATTTTTATATATATATATATATATATATATATATATATATATATATATATATATATTATTCCATAGTTCTGGATGTTGTATGTCTGTTTCCTCGTGTTTTATAAGGCTTCTCGGCATTTGGACCTTATGAGCTGAAAATTGCCACTTGACATGATTTGGTCTCTGGGAAGGTTTTAGGCCACACTGATTACATTTTTATGCAATAGGTTATTTCATCCCGGCCAACGCCGGCTAATTCTGCTAGTATATAATAAAACATTAGAAATTGCAATGTCCGCCGCTGTTTCTTCATTTTCAGAGCGTTTAACAATATCTAACTTCACTTCCATGGTGAAGGCTTTCCTTTAGTTCAAATCACCACCGTCAGAAGAGGTTACACTATGCTTGCGAGCCACAATGAAGGGCAATAAATTTCCACAAACACAAAGCAAACGAAAGAGAGCGAATGCACAACAATACAATCTAGCGTATAACGAAGAACAGACCCACGCCGCTTTATGTACGGGACAAACAGCATGGATCGAACCAAGATTAATGGCGATTACGTCATAACCACGAATCGTCGTAGGTCGGGACTGTCGTAAATCGGGGAGTTATTGTATCGTGCTTTGAGGTCTGTATGAATGTTGTCGTTGGGTTCAAGAACCAAGAGATAAGAATAAATTCTGTCTCTGCTATTAGTTTACTGCTTTCTTGAAGTTAAACGGGACAGGTATACCCGCCATATTTAGGACGTAGCAGGAGGACAACATTTTTTCTGAAACTAAAATTAAAAATGAATCATCATCACCTCTATCGTTTCCCTTCTCTCTGTACATATCAGTCAGTTATGTTCCATGCGTGATACACGTTTAGGCGATCATATATCTTTCGATACATGACTGACGAGGCAGATTTTTTCCCGCAGTAGGTTGCCATTTCTTTCTGCTGTAGACCATCTAAATTCATGCTATTTCCCCTTAGCTGGGGGGAAGAAGAAGAGGATTTATACCTTTCCCAATGGAATTAGCACGTAAGTGAATATAATTGATTCGACTGGAATTCGAACTCGGCTCACTGATTCATCAATCCGAGCCTTTATCCATTACTCCTCCGTGCCTCCTAGTTGTACACACACACACACACACACACACACACACACACACACACACACACACACACACACATATATATATATATATATATATATATATATATATATGTATTATGAAATGGACTAAATCCGGTAATTATTTTAATATGTTTTCTGTTTATACGATATTTTTAGAGATACAGATATTTAAGTAAATTCTATGTTTATAATACGCAGTATTAATTAGATTTACCGGCCTGAATGTCCAATAAATTTCGTAGAATATATGTATCTTCCGACAGGAATGAAACCTGTTTCCTTAATGGTACCATCATTTGATCTGACGTGCTATACCATTTAGCGTCTGGTTAAAAAAGTCAAATTACTGTTTTTAAACAAAAAAATTCACATTTTGTTTCTCGAAGAATGATAATCAACATAAAATATATCAAAATAACTGTCGGATTTCGTCCATTTAATAATATACAGTTGTGGGAATAAGTATAAGACACCCCATGAAATTGTTAATTATTTTCTTATTACTGCACAAATTCCTCTGAAAATTTGTGTGGTACCTAGAGGCGATGGTATTAGTATACATATTCGATTTTATAACAACTTTCCACCAAAAAAAGTTATTAAGAAAGTTATTAAGAAAAATACGTTTTCGAGGGTGAAAATAAGCATAAGATAGTTTTGAAAATTTGTATTCAACAGCAAAATTGTACAAAATTCAATATTTACATTCATTCCCTTTCAATTGTAATACTTCAACACACCTGTTTTGCATTAAATGAATAAGTTTTCTGAGAGTTTCAGATGGAATTTCATTCTAATACTGTTTAATGCAAGATTTTAAAGTTTCTCTATCCTCAAATTGACGTTTATTTTTGTATAATTTCCTTAACAAAATTCCACACAAATTTTCTATTTTCTGGAGACTTAGTGGGCCAGTCCAAAACTTCAATATTTTTTTGTTTTAAACCACTCTTTCTTGAGCTTAGAAGTGTGGATGGCTGTGTTGTCTTGTTGAAAAATGGCATTATTGGTGTCTAGACGATTCATAAATGAGACAAATCATTTTTCCAACACATCGATATATCAAGCAGAGATTTGTTTCTCTTCCATCACTACTAAATCAGCCTTTCTAGGCGCAGAAAAAGCACCCCAAACCATAACCTCCTCCAAATGGTCTTTTTGAAAACAGACGCTTCTCCTTTCTTAAATCACGCCAATAGCACTGGTAACCGCCGAGCCAATCCAAATTAACCTTTTTCTCATCAGAAAACACCACAGTTTCCCATTTCTACTCAGGTTACTTTTTTGACACAATCTATTCGCATCTTCTTGTGTTTAGCAGTGAAAGCAGGGGCTGTCTTCCTGTTGACGAACGCTTCTTGGAGTGATGGGAAAATGCTGAGATTTTTGCAGATCTCTTGAGCTTTATTGTCCTTTAGAGGCTTCTCTAAAAAGTCGACGTCCGGCAGCATTTGCAATTTTAGGTGGACAACCTGGACGTTTTCTGGTGTCATACGATTCAGGGTCATTTAGATAATTTCTCACAACTATTCGGGAGCTCGGCAGTTCTCTTGCAATGACACTTATAGATTTTCCTTCAAGTTTGTAGGCATAAATTTTCCCGTTTTCATTTTCATTAAGTGGGAGTTCCTAGGCATTTTGCAGTAACTGTATTCAATTATGAAATATTTAAAAAGGACTCACGTGGCTTAAAACCATGATAAGCGTCTTTTTATAATCTGCGCATGCACTTATACTTCATTTGGCATTCTGAAGTAAACCAGTTATGCAAATTTTCAAAACTGCGTTATAATTATTTCCATCCTCGAAAACGAAGTTTTGTTAATTTTTTTTTTTGGTGGAAAGTTGTTATAAAATCGAATATGTATACTAATACCCATCAGATCTATGTACCACAAGCAAATTTTCTGGGGAATTGCTGTAGTAATAAGAAAATTATTAACAATTTCATGGAGTGACATATACTTATTTCCACCACTGTATGTTGTCATGTGTTTACGTTAAGATACACCTCAAGCAGATATGATCAAGATTTGTCGAACATTCAGACCGGTAAATGTAGTTTAATACTGTTAATTATAAATTATTTACTTAAATATTTGTATCTATAAAAATAACGTATAAACAGAATATATATATATATATATATATATATATATATATATATATATATATATATATATGAAATATATATTTCTTTTTACTATAACCGATATATTTAGAGGATACACGTGTTCGAGCTGCTATATAATTGGCGTCTACCGGCCTGCGTTCTCGATATTCTTTAATAAAGAATACATACCCTTCGGCACGTGTCGAATCAGCGTCCCCCTATATAACCGTTACATACGACGCCAGACTTTGAAGTGATTCCAATTCTAATATTCAGCGATCTAAAAAGATGCCAGGTGTTTAGTCAGAAAAATCTTGTTTGCTAGATTGACGACACGAAGCTCTTCATAATTCGTATGATATTTAAAACTGTGTGAACAAAAATAAATAAATAAATAAATAAACAGGAACTTTGGATAATTTATTCATAATTTTGAAGAGATTTACAGCGTCTGATTCGAAAATTATGAAAAAAAAAACATTAAATAGATCTTGAAGGTTGAATTTAGATCTAGAGGTTGAATTTAGCATAACATTTTCGGTAAATTCTTGCTGCCTAAATACACACACAATCATCCACCCTCTCTCTATTTCTCTCCATACATACCTACATACCTATCTCTCTCTCTCTCTATATATATATATATATATATATATACAGTGTAACCCGGATATAAGAGACCCGGATATAAGAGAAACTCGGATATGATAAATTTTCTCTGGTCCCAAATTAGAGCCTGTGTTAATGTATATATAATAGACCACACCCAGATATAAGATAAACCAGGATATAAGGGACTTCTTCTCCGGTCCCGACAACTATCTTATATCCTGGTTACACTATATATATATATATATATATATATATATACATATATATATATATATATACATATATATATATATATACATATATATATATATATATATATATATATATATATATATATATATATATATATATATATATATATAATCATTTCAAGTGACTACTGAGTGTGAGAGAATATAATAAAAAATATTATAAGGTAAGAGAATGAATACCAAAAGAACAGAATTTATGGTAAACATTGATATTACATTTACATTTTTCAAGATCAAAGTTGACTGGAAAACCAGAAGCCGGTAGAGATTTCCACAAGCGAAAAGAAACTGTTAGCATAGAACTTAGTTATATTCACCACCAAAGAGGAAAACTCATCAGAACAATTACCATGAAAATATTTATTAAAAAAAAGGCAAAGGGAAGATACGTTTCGGTCGAGTTTAAGTGACTGAAGCCGAGATGCCAGGTCGAGACCAGTAACATTGAAAATTCTTCTTTAAATTTTACCAAGAATCTCTAAATATATCGCAGAAGCACCAAAACAGATGTGGCAGCAACATTCTATGGATGGTCGAAGGGTATAATTATAAATGTGTAAGATTCTAGCGGGATTAATTTGAGTCTCCGTCCTCTTCCACCCGTGCTGCTCCACCGTCGTCTCCGATGGTTCGATCACGCAGCTCGACGCCCGGAGGGAGAGCTCATCCGCGATGTTACTTCTCCCTCCTTCTCTTCCTGGCTGGCGAAGACGTGTCGGTGGGCAGCTGAAAGCGTAGGCAAGCACGATCAAGGATGACCTAGCAGTACAATCGGGTCCGCAAGTGGTTGGTCTTCGACGATGGAATCGCGAGTGGCTCGCCATTTCGTGTGACCTGGCTCAGGATCGGCGGGCGTGGGCAGCGATGGTCCGAGATGCTGTACTTGCTCGGGAGGAAGCAGGTTGAACCTGACCAGGATGAAAACCGATACAAGTCAAAGATTAATTTTTTTGGTGCGATACAGTGAACCAACTTTACTCGCAGCAGACCTAGCAATGGATTCAATGTAATTTTTCCACTTCATGTCAGTGGAAAACGTTAGCTCGAGAGGGCGCACTTAGCCATTCTCCTGGAGGTTAGCATCGTGGAAAGCAAAAAACAGTTCACTCACATGATTGAAAAGTTTCGTTTTGGAGGCGTTATATATCGACCCAAACGCTTTACATTAGCTTGAAATCAAAGTATGGCCAGTTCATAGCTGAATAGGGAGAAAGAGAGAGTCCTTGTACTTTCGGTCATCGTCAGGGAAGAGACACCGAAAGATGCAAGTTGCTGACTTTTGTTTTCGTGTATTGAAACTATTTCTACTATGGTAGAATCGTTTATTCTCCCATTTGTATTTCTATGGGAATTATTATATGCGTCATATAAAAACACCATATTCACAGATGGAACGGAATGGCTCAAAGCAAAAAGAATGACAAAGATGCTTTGTTCTCTGAGAGTTTTATACCACGAAGACATACACAAATATATATATATATATATATATATATATATATATACGTATATACATGTGTCCCAAATAGAGAATAATATATCACATATATATCTATATAGAGTACTCATTGTAAGTAGAAACAAATTGTAAGTGTCTTTAATACAATATGGATATAGTTCTGTAAATACACACAAACACACACACTAATACACACACACATAAATATATATATATATATATATATATATATACTAATTATAAAATATGGTAATGCGTATGAAATTTCCAGGAGGATATGGATCCAGTCAAAAGAAAGAGCAAAATTGTTATTAATTAAAGAATATCAAGTCTTAAAATAGTATACGTAATAATTTTTATTTCATGAGAGCTCTAAAAGACCAGCTCTCAATGATTTTGTTTTCAGGTCTTGAAGATTGAGAGCTTCTCTTTTAGAACTCTCATGAAATAAAAATTATTACCTTTGGAGTATTAACTGTTTTTTATTCTTTAATTAATTAGTTAATTAATTTATAATAATAATAATAATAATAATAATAATAATAATAATATATATATATATATATATATATATATATATATATATATATATATATATATATATATATATAACTAGTGAAACAGCAGAATTGTTTAAATCGTGTAACAGCATGGGATAATTGTCCCTCCCACAAAATGTTTAATATCTAAAAAGCATTAAACTGAGTTTCTTTTTCCTAGGTTTTCAGATGAGACGTTTAGCCATCTTGACACCATTTATCGTAAGAATCACTGAAAAACCCTTCGAGTTATTCAGCTAGAAAGAGAAGAGATTAAAATCGTTTTGTGTCAGCCCCAGTATGCCTTCCCAACTGAGCTATGGTGACAGGAAAAGATCAGTCAAACGTTCGGTAATGCTACCAACATTCATAATCTGGCTTTAATATTTTATATTAATAATTACACATAGAGCTACGTTCACAGTACAACTCAGAGTGTCACGGTTTTCTCAATCATCAGGTACAAAAATCACACATACATACACACACGAACACACACACATGCATATATATATATATATATATATATATATATATATATATATATATATATATATATATATATATATATATGATAGAAATTGTTAGGAGGATTTGATAATTATAATTAAGTAATTCATTGAGTCTGAAAGAAACTTCAACAGAATGCACAGAAGCCGGATCAAGCAATCTCTGTAACCATAGGACTGTGAGCCCGGGAGCCACGACTACTATCAGCAAGCCGCTCAAACTGAAGCATTAGAAGTCTGATTTGCCTGATTTTAAATCTCTTTGTAGCCGTGTAGCTTGTCAGGCCAAAACGCCGGTTTCTCTTGCAAAGAAGGAATCAGGTTCAATTCCTGCCGCAAGACGTAAAATAAGATATTTTTTCGACTGTTCCCTTCGGTAAACAATATAAAATACCGTTTAAAAGAAACGGACTGTCTACTCATATGTGAATATTCATTGAAAATAACACACACACACACACACACACACACACACACACACACACACACACACACACACACATATATATATATATATATATATATATATATATATGACTATATATATATATATATTCGACTCTCCTGTCGTATGAGGGTCAAGCAGATCAGTTCCTAGGAACCGACAGCCCGACACCAGCACATGAGATTTGATTAACGTGGTGAAGGTTTTGTGCCGAACCTTCCACACTTTTTGAAAGGCCGAATATGGAGACTTGGTCCACTATGTGCCACAAAGTCCCAAACGTCTCTCCACAGGTTGTCCTTCTCCTAGACCAATTGCCATCAAAGAGTATAGAACCCAGTCTGTCCTGCTATCCAAACATTGACACAGAATATATGTATATATATATATAATCTGTTTCAATGCATGAAGTCGGCTTTGAAAGCATGTATACAGAAGGAAGTTCCACAAGTGAGAAGTGCGAGAAAAGAAACTGTTAGCATGGAATTTATGGCTATATCTATCCACCTAATCTGTAAATTGATGAAATCTCGATATCCCTTTAGTACTACGCTTAATTCCCAAAAGTCAAGGTACCATAGCGATGACCCCGTCCGAACAATTAACATGAAAGTATTTATAGAAAAGACACAGATAGCAACCTTATGTCGGTAGGAAAGAGACTAAAGCCGAGCTACAAGATCAGGACTGATAATATTGCTAATTTTTTTTATCAAGGATTTCAAGGTAAATAGCAAGGGCACCGGACCATATTGTGCCGCATTATTCTAAAGATGGAGGAATGGTAGACCTATAAATATACAAGATAGATTCTGGAGAAAAAATTGTCTCGCACGACTTAGTGAAACAAATTCCTTAGCAGCTGACTTAGCAATGGATTCAATATAGAAATATATATCTATATATATAAAGTTGTAGTCTCTCTCTGTTTGTTATCGAACATCTAGGGTTTTGGAGATAGATCGCATATCTATATATATTTTGAAACTACATTACCCAGAGTACTTGGATATGTATATTTCAATTTGATCAAAGGGGGACCCCGGGGGCGACAAATCCCTCTCTGATATTGTTTTCCTTTTGATTTAAATTAAAATTAAATTTGAATATGGGAGTCACTCCTATCGAAAATATAGAAGGAGAAACCAGAAGATGGAAGTCACATCGGCAAGATCAAAATGAAACAATATGGACGTCAAGTTGAACAAAAAATCACCAATCAATGGGTAGTGTCTTACAATATATATTTATTGCCACAATTCATATCAATGTTGAAATCTGCTTATCAATACCTTGAATTAAGTATTGTATCAAATACATATCAAAGGGCTCGGATCAAACTTTTTTTGCACAAACTTCCACTGAAAGTTCTTTCCTTGGATTTAAGTTAAATTTAAATTTGAACAAGGGAATGACTCCTATACAAAATATAGAAGGAGAAAGCCAGAAGATGAAGGTCACATCGGCAAGATCATTGAGCATCACTGAAATGCATAATTTTTATCCAAAAATTATAACAATGATTTAAAATCAATCATCATTTAGTATATAGCGATTTTACAAACGTAGCTTGGATGTGGCACAAGGCCGAAAGTAAGGGGCGGCCAGTGAGGATTGAACTCACTACTCAGTCGTGCCGTCATCATTTAGTATATATCATCTAGTATATATCATCTAGTACATATATATATATATATATATATATTGTCATCCACAGACAGACTGTTTCGCTGTATCACAGCTCATCAGTATGTCTAGACGTCCGGTTGCCTTTACTTAGGATCGAAACTCGGCTGAAATGGCGTCATTGGCACACGGTAGGGAAGAAGGTGAATTTTAAGCGCATTTATGTTTAGATAAACACACATTTACTGAGTGGACTCGATTCGCTGTACCGAAGAGTCTTGCATTATCAGCCATAATAATCGCTGAAACTTGAAACTCTCATTTCCTTCCCCAGAGAGCTCAACCGAAATAAATATTTTCAGGAGCATCTAGCCCAATTACACACACACACACACACCACACACACACACACACACACACAAACACACACACATACACACACACACACACACACACACACACACACATATATATATATATATGTATATATATATATATATCTATATATATATATACACAGAGAGAGAGAGAGAGAGATAAAGAGAGAGAAAGAGTGGGGTACGGAAAGACGAAGCCAGAATAATATATAGATAGTTGAATAGAATGAGCGGACCTTGTTCGTAAGGCCCTTCAAATCACAAAAAAAGAAAGCTATCATCTACAATTGTCGGTAGGTTGTCTGTTGCCTTAATGATAGTTATCAAGATTAATGTTGTACAATAAAGAATTTACCACATTCGACAGCAATTCACTAATTCGTGTTTTACAATTTATACTCCGCATATATTTTTTTTCGTCTGGGAGAATTTTTGATTTGCTTTTATTGCTTTTCAGCTTTCATTTTTGAGAATCGATGATTTCCTTCACCAGGTCAGGGGCTCAACCACGACGAACATACACATTACCTTTACTTTGATACGGGAGATGTTTGTCGCCTTTTGTACAGGAGAAAAATTAGCGGAGAACATATAAAAATATCAGGTGCCATTCGTTTTAGTTTATTTAATTTTTTTCGGAAATTGCAAATACCAGGGACACAGAAACCAGCACGTGTACCAACATATAATTATTTCTATACGAGGCGGTCCCGATAAATATCGACGATCTTTATATATTGGTATTGGCAAATTGATAACATCGCTTCAATAAGTGAAATTCTTAAGATCTAGAAATGCATATGGACAAACATACGAGGTCCTGATTCGTGCCCGATACAATTGGCACTAGCAGACCCCATATTTACAATCCACTGCTGGTTGGAAAATGGTTGATTCATTCTATCGCTCCAGAAAGTGTCTAATGCCTTCTGTTACATTGTTCCCATTGAGAACCAGGGAAAATTTAAACACGCACACACGTAAATATATATATATATATATATATATATATATATATATATATATACACGACTCTCCCGTCGAATTCAACGCATGAGTGTCACGCAGATCAGTTCCTAGGAAACCGACAGCCCGACACCAGCACATGAGATATGATTATATTGGTAAAGGTTTTGTGCAGAACCATCCACAATTTTTGAAGTAACGAATAAAAAGACCTGGTGCCCTACGTGCCACAGAGCCCAAAACGACCTGAATTCAGAGTTATCCTTCTCCTAGAGCAGTTGCCATCCAAGGCTATAGAACCCAGTCTGACCTAATATTTACCATATGAGTGAGAAGAGGATATATATATATATATATATATATATATATATATATATATATATATATATATATAATAGCCGAGGTACCCGGCGTTGTCAGGGTGTATATCTCTTCAAGTGTATAACTACACCCCCTGTATAACCGCACCTTCTGTCTAGAAATATCTGCTTGCGTCTTCGCTTGCATGCATCGTCCGCTGTTATACTAAGCTGCTTATACTAACCTTATCTTTTTAATGGTATGCCATTCACAAGTGTTCGATTGTTTTTAATAAATGAATTCCACCGATAAAACCTTCTTGTGTGGCCGTTGCTCGGGGTTAAATTGTTTCAATGTTTTAGATATTCATTAAATATGGTTGTAATAACTTTCAAATAGTATGGCATTGTTCACAAATCTTATAATCAAACAAAAACAGGGATGAAACGTCAGAGCAAGTGCAAACGCAGGAACGTCCACTTCTCCTTCGTTTACCGTAAAGCTGGGGTTAATAAGAATTTCTTAGAGAATTTTCCCCTTTTGACGCTTCAATAAACCTTCTCAAACAGTATTTGCATCAAAGATTGTTCGAATGCCAATTTAGGATTGAATCATATGAGGAAATGACAAAAGCCGATTTGTCACAGATTTCGCCCACCTAACTAAAATAATCATAAACCAAACATTTATGCAAGACAATTTGTGTGTCATATATAATTTACATAGCAAATTTGGAAAGCATCGGATGAAAAGCCAAGGAGTTATCGCAGAAAAACGTGCTTCTTTTAACAGTTTTCGAGGTCTTTCGTAAACGAGCAGGTCTAGAACCACACTATCTTATTTCTTGCATGATGGCAAATCTTTTACGACATGTTTGAAGAATAGTGGATAAAAAAATGAGGAAGTTATTCAAGTTTTTATTTTAAGTAGTACGAAAAACCAGACCTTTTCACAGTTTTTGCAAATTTTTGTTTGAAGTCAAAGCTGCAGAAAAACTATCAAGCACTCTACATAAACCTTGTAACATGAGCTATGTTTTGCATTAAGTTCAAAGTACACCTCAGACAATAACACTTTTGTTCGTGTGTAACTTTTCCTGGGGTTTTGCAAAAAGTCGTACTCACCTTTAGTTTTATCTATTTTTTCGGCGAAACTAGCGGGGTAGAGATTTAAAAGTTGGTATATATATATATATATATATATATATATATATATATATATACTTGATAAGACGCCAAAAGTGTTGAAACAAAATAGCTATTTTTTAGTGATGTTATAACATGTTTATGTTATAATTTTTGATAAATAATATGTGCTCTGCTCTGTATTGAGCACACTTTTAAGAATAGTATTTTTGGTTATTGGAATTTATTTCATCTACACCAATCCTATACTTGGGTATATATATATATATATATATATATATATATATATATATATATATATATATATATATATATATATTATAATAATGATAAGTATTTGAATGGCAAAGTGGAAAGATTTGTGTAACGTGTTGCGTTCTGTAAAAGGACTTCATTAGATTAAAATAATATTCTTTTTTGCGGAATTACATGCGCCGTTCGGAGCGTAGAGTGGGAGGTTGGCTGGCAGAGTGGTGGCAAAAAAGTGGAGGTCGGTAATATTTATGGAATGAGTGTAAACACTAAACTTAACATATTTATGTTTAAAAATATTTTTTGTAATATTTTATTTCTTTTACATTAATTTATTTTCGGCTGGCGTGACTTGATACACGGGTGTAATCTTAATCTAAGCAAAGTGACGCTATGTGTAAAACAGTTATCAAATATCAAATTTCTGCATTCTTATTTTACTGTACGTATATTAAATAATTTATATACAGTTTAAACACACACACACACACACACACATATGTAATTCGATTGAGCTCTCAGAGAGGAAGGGGTGATTTTATAAACAGCGGCTGCTGCCAATGCAATGCTCTACTACTCGAATCGAGCTCTTATAGCTACTGACGTCTTTCGCATAGTAAAAACTTTAACTTTTTCTTCCGTTCTGACGTGTGACGATATCTTGGGGGTAAAATCTCTGACTGATTCCAAATCGGTCGGGTTTCAGTCCCGGCTTGAAGCAATCGCATACCGAGCCACATTGATGAACCTTGATACCGCGAAACAGTCTGTCTGTGAATGCCTTTATATATATATATATATATATATATATATATATATATATATATATATATATATATATATTTAGTTTACACAAAACTAGGTAATCCGTATGGGTAGACCCAAGGGGGATAAAATCCAGAGAGCTCAATGTAAATCAGAGCTAATAATTTAAATAAAAAGAAAAACAGACCACTTTAAGGTTTCATGTAATAAATTATTTCACCAGATCCCTTTTAAATATGTAAATCAGAGCTAATAATTTAAATGAAAATAAAATTTAAATATATATATATATATATACTAGACCTCTCATAAACCCATTTGGCTTCTTTTAAATTAATCATTCAAAATGATGAGGATTAAATATTAATCTATTTTATTATTAGTTATGCATTTTACTTTGCATTTAAAGACGTTAAAAGAAGTTTTATTGCTCCAAAGTAGTAATAGCTTAAAACTGGTCTACTCTTTTTTTATTAATTATTTGTTAATAATAAATAAAATGTTTTTTCAGGTCTGCGAGGAATGAAAATCACAAAGAACGCCTTAATACAAATATATCCTTACTAAAATATAAAAATAAATTATTTTACTATATCAATAGATCTATGTTTTACTTCTTTATATTAAATGAAGCATTATTCCATACAATTTTCTTTGAATACTAAATGAATAATTAATACCAAAGACTGTTAAAAGAAGTTTTATCGTTCCATTGCGTCAAAATCTGGAGTAATACCTTAAAAAGGTGTAGTCTTTTTTCAAAATAAGTATATATTTTATCATACGAACTTGTTTCTTCCTTGGATTTCAAAATATGTATCGGCAGCAAATCAGCGTGCATCTCTTTATTTATTTACCATCAAATCATATCACGCATATAGTTGCTTCGCCTTTCAAGTACGTGTTTATAACAAAAAGTTCTAATGTAAAACAGTGAATTGTATAAATATATCTTGTACCATCTATATTCAAATTCATTTAATAATGTTGTTATAATGTATTATAATTTTTTAATTATTTTTCACGCACATAATTGTCGCAATATAATTTGTAAGTTTTTTTTATATAGGCGGAATGATATATGAATGTGTATCGAAAACAAATACTAAATTTCTTTTTTAAAATGGCATAAAAACAGAAAAAATCGGCCCTATCTATGGAATCCATTTGTCAAATTTGAATTAAATTTGGCACTGCACTTAGGATGGGTGCAAGGTACAATATTCTCCTAAATTGGTTGGGGTATTGTGTATAGTTCAGGAAAACACATACATACACGATTAGAGTTGTAGTATTACATATATGGTATAAGATGACAATTGGAAAAAAAAATGTTAGGTTTTTGCCGACGCGTTTTGTCTTCCGATTTTTTCAAGGCAAAAATGAAATCGAAATGTTTTTGTTGCTATAGTTACATTACAACATCCAAATTAAAAAAAAATACCAATTTGTCTTGCCCACGGAATTGATGAAGGATTTTAACTATATTGTCGACATGGAAAGAAAAAAAATTCTTAGTATGAAGGAAATTCACATTAACCAGAAAGAGACTTACGCAGAAGCGTTTCTCCCTTTTTTAAATTTGGATTACAACAAAGACATTTCTATTTAATTTTTGCCTTGAAAAAGTCGGCAAAAAACTAAGATTTTTTCCAATTGTCATCTTCTACGAATTTGTGTTGTCCACAGAATCGATCTGTACATTTAACTATTATATATATATATATATATATATATATATATATATATATATATATATATATATATATATATATATAAATTTATAGTAAGTATTAAATTAAGAAAACAGAAAGCTCCATGAAATCGTTGTTTTTAGAATTGCCTGGCGAAATTAAAGTACTGATAATTTATGACGTTATTAGATTGTTTTTTCTACAAAGTTTGCAGCTCATACTTATTGGGGAGATCGAACGTGATATCTACTTATTTTTCGTCAAGAAAGAGACATAAGAATGTACATTTTCTTTGATTTAGAATAAACTTTATTTCTCCAATCAGTTTCTTTTTCTTTCTGATGTGGGCCCAAGTGATCAATCAGTTTTTATTTGCTTGTTGGGTTCGAATTGCACGTGTCCTTCGGCATTTCGTTTGCGTGTGACAAGGACATCATTTTTCTTTTCTGGCTTGGGTTTCAAATTGTTACCACCTTGGTTTACGCCTTGTTTTGTTTTCGCGTAGATTCGGCAAGAAACTAGATGCCAGATTGCGACGAATGTCAGGTTTAGACCGATCGCTCAGAGTTTTCCGGCAAACAACTCGTTTATATAAAACTGATCGGCGCCTTTTTGCCAGTGAAATCTCACAGAAAAAAAAGGAATACAATTCGACTTTTAGACGCATAACCGAGACAGCAAGACTATCACATTGGCATTCCATAGAATATCAATATAAAACCAATTTTCTTGAGGAAACTAGATTTATTAATTTGTTCATATATTTTAATAAATTTCAACCCCCAAAGGTGTGCACCAAATCTTTTGCATTTCCCAAATGACCACAAACATATCAATTATAATCACTTAAGCTAGTGGAGTGTCGCTCACTGAACATAGAGCTTGAAGTCTATAGTGTTGTGGCATAGTGTAGCGTAGTCTGCTTGTCTTTCTCGCTTCTAGCTGCGGCTGCCGTCTAGCTCGACGGAGTGAAAAGGAAGGGTAAGTGTGCAAGTCTATCCATGCTGGTTTTACGGCTATACAGGTTCAAGACGTTCACGGGCCTCCTCGTGGCACACCATGGAAACTGGGTAACTTGCGGCGCCAGTTCAGACTGTGGGGGATTTCGGAATAGGTTGGAACGCCAGAGATACAGTGTGCAAGACTCACTTGCGTGTGACACATACCAATCCAACCAACTTCTGCTTCTTTAAGTAAATGCTAGAAGAAGCTAACTTAAAAAAAACAATGTCGTCCCGAAGAAAGGAACTGGTTACCTTACTTCGAAATAAATTGTTGGAGTAGCGGTTACATTTAACTATTTCACAGTAAAAGGGTGGGACCTAGATGCCAATATAGTAGCACGCTTAAATTCATGCAGTCGGGAAACCAGGGAAGAAAACTCGTCAGAGCAGTTGCCATGAAAATATTTGTAGACAAGACAGAGGGAAGCCACGCCACTTCTGCGAGAAAGTGACTGGAGACGAGATGCCATGTCAGGATCTGTTACATTGCAGATCCTACTTTGGATATTGTGAAGAACTTCGAGATGTATAGCAGGAGCCACAGAACAGATATGGCAGCAATATTCAGTACACAGACGAATGGTAGATTTGTAAATGTGTAACATGAACTCTGACGAGAAAAAATTTCTGACACGACACAGTGAGCGAACCTTCCTTTCAGCTATTGATTCAATGCAGTTGTTCCATTTTAAGTCAGTTGAAAACATGAGGTCAAGAAGGCGCGATGAGTTACTCTTCAGGAGTCTAGTATCAGCCATGCTGATGGCTGAACGAATAGTTTCTCTACTGTGGTTAAATAAGAGCAGTTCTGTTTTGAAGGCATTAAAATTTACAAGCCATTTGCTGTCACAATTAATCACAGATTGGTGGTCCTGTCAAGGGCATCAGCCAGGGGAGTATTGGTGACATATCTTGTCTACAGCTGTCCAGTCCTCACCTTCCAGGTTTGACAGGATTCATAAACGTTTTCGCGTCATTATTGGCGATGCATAATTTTTAACCTTACAACCGCTTTCCCACAGTCGAAACGTCACAGGCCTATTGCTACTCTATCGCCTTTTTCATGGCAAATGTCCAGACGATCTACATTCCGTAGCTTTACTAGTTAAAACCTTTAGAGTTATTACCCTCCAGTCCACAATCATCTTCCTTTGTCCTCAAACAGATTCTTTCAGAGAACCTCTACTTTGTGGAAAATACTTCCGAGGGGATGCTTCACTATAATCTCAACCTCCTCGTCTCGTGTCAAACATGATCTATCCTACATATCCGCATAATTTGCACTTACGTCCTCCTCTTACATCCATACAACTTCAGTCAATAAATATGCCTTGAGTGGCTCTTGGGCCATGTATTGAGTGAATATTTATTAAACTCATTTTACTATTTTCGATGGTTTTCCATGGTGGCAAGCCATCGAAAATAGTGAAACATTTGAACTGAGGTCAGGGTTCATTAAAAAAACTGAAAATAAGAACATTGTCAAAGAAGGAACAAAAAGAAAAGTTTTAAGTATGTAACAATGATTACAAGTTAAG